>OX463849.1:3461168-4061168 GCA_949825065.1 Odontocerum albicorne
ATAAACTTCCTGCCGAGGAAGGGAAGATGCAGACTCAGCAGAGACACATGACACGCATGGGAATTGATTAAATGTTCACCATCCCTAGAGTTAAGCATCTTTTGCCCAAACTATTTAGCTCCCATGATATACAATGGCCTGCCGAATTCAATAAAGGCTAAGGGAGGAATACAATTTAGGCAGTCGATCGGAGCGTGGTTGTTATTGCGACAAGAGTTTGAGTACTTGGACTTGCAAGAGGAATGAATGACTTGTGGAAAAGGTTTGTGTGAGCTCTGTGGTGTATTTTGTTGTTTATAATATATTTATATCTTGTTTTTTTTTTATGATTATATATGATATATTGTGGGATGAATGTTTTGGCCTGTCTCGAGTGATGAAATGTCAGGAGTTTGATTTCGCGTGATGTATATATATGTAATTAAGTGTTACTGTTTGTCAGATTGATGAGAATGTGTAACGGAGTTTTATAAAATCAAAAATCGGAAAGAAGTATCGATTTATTTTTTCATGCTATATGTCCTCAGTGAGATACAGGCAAAAACCTAGTTTGCTGGGGACATGACAAATGAAAGGCAATAAACCCAGATAAATTAAAATTGTGTGTCCAAATTAAATAACCAGTTATTTTTTTCGCAAATTATGTATCATTTATTTCTTGTCATGTGTAAAATAAAAATATTACATTGAATGGAAAATAATATCCAAAAAATAAACTTTTAGATTGTTTTCATCAATGCGTCTAAAATATACCATTTAAATTAAGTACTTAATTTCAAATAACCGAATAATGCGTTATTAAATATGACTTTCTGAAGTAATATTTTTTAGGAAATGTATTTATAAGATTCAGCATCTATAAAATTTAACATTCAATTTAAAATCAAACAGAATATGTGTTTATCATGTCAAGATTAATAAAAATATAATTTACAAAAATATTAATCATTGTGCAGTCATCACAGATACACCATATTGAGAATTTAAATAATTGTTCGAAAAAATGCTTAAATAAAATAAGAACTTGTGACGATGTCTTTTTTAAAATTACTTTGAGAACCTCAATGATATTTGGAATTGCGTATCATAATATAAATAGGCCAAAACCCGTACGATGGTTGTCGTCAAAGAAAGAATACGAGAATTGAATTTTGAATACGAGAGAGCGAGAGTGGAATACTTGGATTCTCTCCGAAAGTAATTCGAAATTTGAATCTCGATGCGTCCGTGATACTGAACGAATTTTAAATACCTAGCTAACAATTTTTGAACCGGTGTAAAAGGGGACGATGTATAAATGATATATATATATATATATATATATATATATATATATATATATATATATATATATATATATATATATATATATATATATATATATATATATATATATATATATATATATATATATATATATATATATATATATATATATATAAACAAAATCTATATTTATGAATATATATTTTCATAAATGTAGAATTTGTTTTACTTCCGTGAATATTTCACGGGTTGCAACTAGTCGGTTATTATTCACGATGGCATCATTTTGGCTAAAACAATTATTTCATATGTTAATACAAAAAATAGGCAGGAAAGTAAATATACATATTTTCAAATATATTATTTAAATATTCAGAATTAACATTATTTTTACGTAAGACTAATTCCACATTAAAAATATTACAACGCACGGGACAGGAGAGAACCTTTCGATGAATTAAATAAAATGGTGTATATAACACTTAGTTGAAGTATACATAAAATATGTAGTATAATTTCATATTTCGGTTACAGTTACTAAATATTTGGAAAATATAAAGTGTAACAAATTTTATTATATTTTGAGAACATATGTCTATAGTTTTGTTAGTTTTAAATATTTCGTCTCATCTTCCTCAAAATGTGTTATTAACTTTAAAAAATAGATTAATATTTTTTCAATTGTCAACTTTACAAACAATAAAGCGAAATTGTCATTAGCGGTTTTATCCTGTTATTCTTTCAAAAGTGTTGTTATCGTTCTATATTCATGGTTTAAACAACCCTATCGACTTAAATCGCTTTATTGATAAGGGATAAATTTGTATATTATGTTAATTTAATATTAAAAAATAAAGATTTCTTTTAAAAATTATTTAATATTATATAACCATGTTATACGAGTACTGACTGATATTTTAAAGAAAACTCGATATATTTAATACAAATCATTTTTTATATCAAATCAATTAGCATGTGTTGTAAATGCATTTTTTATGTTATTTAATCTGTGACTTGCATTACTTAAGTATTTTAGAGCCTAAAATAAATTTATGGTGCTCACCGGTAATTGGATCATTAATTAAGGTTTTCTTTGATAAAACCAATAAAATTTATTTTAATGATACGGTTAATTGCAGCACTTAAAGCTTGCATTAAAAATTATTACTACAAATAAAAAATGCACCAACATTAATATTCATAAATAAAACCTTTAAGAACTGCAATGGTTATGTTAAGTTTAGTAAAATTGCAGTTTAAACTTTTATGGGGAATTTTTTTTAACTGGTACTAAACAACTGAGCAGTTAAATGTATTAGTTATAATTTAATAATTTATATTCATTCAAAAACTCGAAAATGTTTATATTTGAATCGCACAGCATCATCTGCTAAAATTATAGTATACAACAGTATTCTAGCGCCAAATTCGATGTATGGAGTTAAATGTTATTTAATCTCGGATCGGAGCGTGGTTGTTATTGCGACAGGATTTTGAGTACTTGGGCTTTCAGGATGAATGACGAGTAGAAAGGATTTATGTGAGTTCGTGAGTGTGGGTCTCTTCTTGTTGTTTTAATTTTGGATGTTTTTGTATTTGTGTTTTTCTTTTTTTCTTCTTTTTTTTTTTTTGTTTTGAATTTGTTTTGATTTTTATTCTTATGATTGTGTGCGGTTTATTGTGGGATGAATATTTTTGGTCTTTCTGGAGTGATAATGTGTGAGGAGTTGAGTTTCGCAAGATGTTTCCAGTTGTAGTTGAGTGTCACTGTTTGTCAGGTTGATGAGAGCGTGCAACGGGGTTTTTTTGTGTTATCAAAAATCGGAAAGAAGTATCGATTTATTTTTTCATGCTAAATATCCTCAGTGAGATACAGGTAAAAGCCTAGTTTACTGGGGATATGACAAATGAAAGGCAACAAACCCAGATCCATTAAAATTATATGTCCAAATCAAATTACCTGTTGTTTTTTCTCAAATTGTGTATATTTCTTGTCATGTGTAATAATAATAATAATAATAATAATAATAATAATAAATAATAATAATAATAATAAATGTGGATGTGGAAAATTGCTGAAAAGAGTTGCATAAATGCTGTTGAAACTCGTGCATTTAGAACAATACATAGGGTGACACACTTGATGATAAAATACAGAATCAAGTGTTTCGAGATGTTAGTGAACTTTAAGTTACATATATATTAAATAAAATGAAGACAATTTTAGAATGGTTTAGGCATGTAGAACGACTTTATGAAGAAAGACTAACAAAATTACTATACAATTTAAATGTGAGTAGGAAGCATGCTAGAGGAAGATGTAAGAATTAACTTTTGTATCTAATGAATTTTATTTTGAAAAAAGGAAATTTGAAAGTCAGAGACATTGTAAGGTTTATATGTGTTATATATCCGGAGTGATGAAGTGTGAGGAGTTTGATTTCGCGTGATGTATACATATGTTATTGATTGTCACTGTTTGTCAGGTTGATGAGAATGTGCAACGGAGTTTCATATAATAATAAATCGGAAAGAAGTATCGTTATTTTTTCATGTTATATGCCCTCGGTGAGATACAGGAAAAAACTTGTTTACAGATCCATTAAAATTGTGTCCAAATTAAATTACCTGTTGTTTTTCGCTAATATATATATTTCTTGTCATGTGTAAAATAAATAAAATAATAAATAAATAAATATAAGATTAGATGTATGGATGAAAATGAGGCGAAAGATTTGTGTCTAAATGAGAAAGTCTGGCGCTCTGTCCACTCAGCCTACCCCGACAGGAGAACGGTGTGATGGTATATTATATGTATGTATATTTATTAACAATTCGCCTTTTATATCTCACAAAATATTATTACTTGGGTTGAATAAAATTAAAATGAAATGAAGAATAAAATCATTGAATTTTTCAAATACATTTCCAACATAAGCAGGGATTACAGTGTCCAACTTTTTTTTTGATAATCTCGTATGGAATACGGTTCTATGGAATAATTTAATCATATTATGACATGAATTGTAAAGACGCTTAACAAATGCATATTCACTAAAATTTACTTAAAAAAGCAATCAACATAAACTGAACAAAAAAAAAAAAAAAATATATTTAAGGTAACAGCAAAATAACCATTTATTAAATAATATCTGAATCACAAAGGATTTTGATGAAATTTAAAAAAAATTTGATGAAGTTTTAAAATTGTGTAGATATTTCATTTTAAGTAAAATAGCATCAAAAAGTCATTTAAAGCAAAAATGGATTTAAATGCTTTTCGCAGAACAACAGAAGTCATTTCACGTGCCCAAATAAATTCAGAGTGTTCTTCTTCACCTGTCTCAATAAATCACTTTTCTTCATATAGCTCAATTCATTTCTCGTATTTCTGTAATAAATGTAAAACTTTGCAATCAATGTATAAACAAATATATTTTGAGTTAAGCGTTGAAGTTCCTTAACAAAATTCAGCAATAAAACGAAAACATTTTTTTTAACAACTGTACGAGTTAGTTTATCTGTTATGCATCAGTAACTTAAACATCAACAAATCTTCTCCAATAAAGATAAAATTCTTGTTCATTTTGATTCATAAAAAAACTCCTTTACTCAAGAAAATGTAGGATGGTCCCTGTGACGTTTGAAATGTCATGTCTCAAAGGGACAGGGTTTTTCTCTATACTGACGTTTTAATTCCTAATTTTCATTAAACTGACTTTCTAATATATTGTATCTATCTTTACATAGGTCAAGATCCACTATGAATTAATATTAATTACGAACATTCAATTTTAGGTATAAAAAAATCGTATTTTTAGGTATAAAAAAATCGTATACCCCATCCCTGGCAAATACGGACTAACGTAGTGATTTTTGACAAACGTCACCAAATATTATTTGATTTTAACAAACTGCCACATTTTTGCTAATTTGTAACAAGATGTATTATTTTGTCATTATTGTTAGTTTTATGTAATGTATTTACCTAAATAACTTGCTATTTATTAGAATCGAGGCTTATATTAAAGTTGATAAAATAATTAAAATTATTGAACGTCGTTAAAAGGTTGTATTGGGGAAAATTTGTGAACTTTCATATCTTCTGTCGTGAAAATCTGTGAACTTTCATATTAACAGCTTCTGCTTCCCTATATATATGAGTATATGACAACAATTAGTAGATCTTCGCTTATTCAGACTTCCTATAAACTTGGACCGCGGAGATCAGTGAAATAAATTTAACTATTGAACCGTTACTTGTGAGAGACGCGATAATCCTCTGTGTTTGGCCTTCCTCGTTAATATTCATGCACTTCTGGTAACTAACTCCAAGCTACAATGGAAGACCATTTCCAGATTTGGCTCTTATTGATGAACTTTGCCGAAGGTCGTATTATTTAAACTTGCATTTGCTTTGAGTAAAGATAAAATAGACGACAACGTTTTGGTTTCGAAATTTTAAATGGTATAAAACATTTATTTATATAAGAATAATACGAAACTATATGTTACAAACGAAATACGCGATACAAAGGAAGGTTTCAGAAAAAAAAACTTTAAGTTCTTTGAACGTTGTTTTAAGGAAATAAAATGAACTACTTTTTTTATTTGTTTGATAAAGTAATCTTTGGTACACATTTATGAAAAGCAGACCAATTTATTACATTAGGACTAATCTAATTTCTATATTATGTTATAACTACTCGTATAAGCTAACTCAATTTTGATTTCCTACAAGTAATTTTGTTTTTTTTAATAAATAGTTAGCGCCTACATACTAACTTATAACTAGATAACAATCATTACAACTAATTATGTAAAACGTACATTTTCACTCGTTCAGGTTACTTGTATTTCATCACATTCACTCAACCAATAAATAACTTTAGAACTAATACTAAATAACTAAGTATTTAAATGTATTACTATTTGAAAATATTTTTAATAATAATAATATATATTCATTCAATGGGCATTGAAACACAACAACCAAATCTGCTACAATTATAGTCAACAGCTGTATTCCAGCGTCAAATTTGATGTATGAAGTGAAACTTGGACGTGGAAAATGATTGAAAGGAACCACATAAATGCTGTAGAAATGCATACACTGCAAAAAATGCATACACGGTTTAAACTTAGCAATTGTTTAAGTTTTTTAATTAATTATTTGTTTCTAAATAACTTTAAATATTTTTTAATAAATTTTGATGTCATCATTACACTGGGAAAGTCGGGAAAATTTTGTGGAGATGAGAGCTGGAGAGAGTGATCGGGAGAGGAAATATAGGATGGATCTTCAGAAATGGAGGGACATCATCGAGGAGACTCTAAGATATTTATATACCCATCAGTTCTTTATTAAATAATTGCATTATTCACTAAGTGGACATATTTTTCTCAAACTGTTGCTTTGATTTTACTCATAAAGACATTTAATTAAGATATTTATATATCCATCAGTTCTTTATCAAATAATTGCATTATTCACTAAGTGGACATATTTTTCTCAAACTGTTGCTTTGATTTTACTCATAACGACATTTAATTAAGATATTTATATACCCATCAGTTCTTTATTAAATTGCATTATTCACTAAGTGGACATATTTTTCTCAAACTGTTGCTTTGATTTTATTCATAAAGACATTTGATTAAGAAATTTATATACCGATCAGTTCTTTATTAAATTGCATTATTCACTAAGTGGACATATTTTTCTCAAACTGTTGCTTTGATTTTATTCATAAAGACATTTGATTAAGAAATTTATATACTGATCAGTTCTTTATTAAATTGCATTATTCACTAAGTGGACATATTTTTCTCAAACTGTAGCTTTGATTTTACTCATAAAGGCATTTGATTAAGAAATTTATATCCCCATCAGTTCTTTATTAAATTGCATTATTCACTAAGTGGACATATTGTTCTCAAACTGTTGCTTTGATTTTACTCATAGAGACATTTGCTTTAGATATTTATATATCCATCAGTTCTTTATTAAGTTGCATTATTCACTAAGTGGACATATTTTTCTCAAACTGTTGCTTAGATTTTATTCATAAAGACATTTGATTAAGATATTTATATACCCATCAGTTCTTTATTAAATAATTGCATTATTCACTCAGTGGACATATTGTTCTCAAACTGCTGCTTTGATTTTACTCATAAAGACATTTGATTAAGATATTTATATATCCATCAGTTCTTTATTAAGTTGCATTATTCACTAAGTGGACTTATTGTTCTCAAACTGTTGCTTTGATTTTATTCATAAAGACATTTGATTAAGATATTTATATATCCATCAGTTCTTTGTTAAGTTGCATTATTCACTAAGTGGACATATTGTTCTCAAACTGTTGCTTTGATTTTACTCATAAAGATATTTGATTAAGATATTTATATATCCATCAGTTCTTTATTAAGTTGCATTATTCACTAAGTGGACATATTGTTCTCAAACTGTTGCTTTGATTTTACTCATAAAGACATTTGATTAAGATATTTATATACCCATCAGTTCTTTATTAAATTGCATTATTCACTAAGTGGACAAATCTTTCTCAAACTGTTGCTTTGTTTTTACTCATAAAAACATTTGATTCAAATATTTTAGAAACTTATCCTGTTTTTTTTTAATATTTCAAAACGAAAGGAAAATACGTATTGCATTAATTTCGTTGATATAAGATATAATATTTCTTTATTTATATGTAATACAAAATACATACTTATATATCATCACACCATTTCCTATCGGGGTAGGCAGAGAAGACAAAGTGCCAGACTTTTCATCCACATCCATACACCTTCTCAAACAAATCCTACGTTACTTTCTGGATACCCTCTTTACAAATATTCAAATAATCCAAACATAATTTCCTTAACCTTCCTCTATCACACTTTTTACTCACATTTGCATTGTTTACGAGTATGTGTTTTGTCCATTCGTTCTATATGCCCAAACCATTTCAGAGTGATCATCATCGTACTTAATACATCAGCCTCAACACTTCACGTTCATACCTAATCACTTCATTCCGTATTCTGCCATTAATTATCTTCCTATCTATTCTTCTCAGTGCACACATTTCCCCAACATTTATTCGACTCCTTTTTACACGTCCAAATTTTGCTCCTACATATCAAATTTGGTACTAAAACACTGTAGTGTAGCATTATCATTTTAGCATACTTTTATACTGTCCAGACTGAATATGTATGTTTGTTCGCCATTTACTTTGTTTTCTGTCGATACACACATTTCGATATCCCTTTTAACTCTTTCACTGTCTGAGAAAATATTTGCTCCAAACTTTCATTGTTTACAAAGTAAAAAAATATTTGCTCCAATATTTAAAAAAAAAATTATTTCACCTGGCGTGTTTATTGCCATGTGGCAATCTCTTCCAACCAACCAGAAAGATGTTTTAATAGGTCCTAAGTCCTAAGTGAAAATCAGACTGGAATTCCATTTAAAAAAAATCTGTATTCCAGCGGGGATCGAACCCGCAACCTCCGGATCGGCAGACAAGCGTCTTACCACCAGGCCACGGAGGTCGTCATCTTTCATTGTTTACAAAGTAAAAAACATTTACTCCAATCTTTCATTGTTTACAAAATAAAAAAAATATTTGCTCCAATCTTTCATTGTTTACAAAGTAAAAAAATATATGCTCCAATCTTTCATTGTTTACAAAGTAAAAAAATATTTGCTCCAATCTTTCATTGTTTACAAAGTAAAAAAATTATACATAATTTTTTTTCGTTTAACATTTGAAAAAAACTTTATATTTAATAATAAATTTACATAACATTCTTCCTTAAATATTTTCAGTGTTATATATTTACTTCACACTTTTATTGCAAATACAATCTGGCGACCTTATTGCCAGGCGGCAATCTCTTCCAACCAATCAGACAAAATAAATTAAGCAACTTACATGATCGGATAAATAATTCAAATGACTATCCATCCCCACTAAATCCATAAACATACGTGAACATATGCCCACAAACCCCACAAAGACGGACAATCAACCGAACATTTTTTTTCATATAAAGTGAGATATCATCAATCAAAAGAAATGGAAAATGGTGAACAGGAAAGGAAAAGAAAAATTAGAAACGAAACATGTTATTTTACTGACTAGAAATTAAGAGTTCTTTCAGTCGCTTTTTAAAGCATGCCAAAGACGGAGCGGAGTGTTATTAACCCTTCCCTTACGGTGTTAAAATTGAAACGCGTGCTCCGGTGTTGGGTAGTGAGTACGCGATCAAAAATTAGCGATTTTAAATCGGAAAAATAAGAACATTCATAGATAATCCCCTTAATTAATTATAATTGAAGTTAAAAATTATAATAATTGAGATTTATTTGCTGAAAACATTAAAAAACCACTGGCAACGCTCACGGAACGGGCGTATGTCTAATCTATTTACAAGTCCAGAAGATACTGCGGCGCGGAGCGGTACCCCGGCGTGGCTTACGTTTGCGACGATTGAGACAATTGAGCTCCTCGCAATTTAGTGGAGTATGCAAGAGTGAGATGCGAATATAGTGTCGCGCTTCCCGCATACTCTTCACCTATCGTCAAGACGAGACACTCGCGGCGTTTAAATGCGAATTTGTTTTCGATCTTTACAAAACACCTACGATGTACTCGATAAATTCTGATTATTATAAATATTATTTTCTAAATCAATGCGAAAATATATTATGGAGGAATACCTAAAATCTTAACCTTGTATTTATTATATTTATAGAGATATTGATGGTTATTAGAAGCAACGTGTAGAAGATACCCAACACAGGGAAGGAAAGCAAATAAAAGTTTTTTTTATTCCCACGCGGAAGATAATGTAACATTATCTGGAAATGATATTTCCACGTATCTTTATATTGTTCATATCATTATTATTGCCATTATATTAAAGAAGAACCCCTCACGTACAGTGAAGGCCACGAAAAGGTTTTCAGAATAAAACCAGTCTTCTTTATCTTGTGAATCAGATTCCAAGTTCATTAAAGGATGGAAAGATTCTCGAAAGAGAGAATTTGCGAGTATACGACAAACTTTAACATTTATGCTCTTATGTTTTCTTGGAAATAGTCAATTCAAACTATTAGTTGTAAGTAAATTCCATCACACTGTCTCCCTATCGGGGTAGACAGAGAAGAGAGAGTGCCAGATTTTTCAATCGTGACATCATATACTACCTTGATCAAAAAGTTTTAGGACCGGCCACCGTGTCAGTCACCCGATTGGAATTCTTTTTTTTTTGTTAGGTTGCCACATCTATCATGGACACTTCTCTTTAAACTTCAGCGTCATAGCTTGACATTTGTAAAAGTAACGCTGTACTGAGTACATCTACCTTTGTGCGTGTTTTCGATTTTTTACAAGTTTGAAAATGGCACCAACTGTGCATCAACGAGTTTGCATTAAATTTTGTGTAAAAAACAGATTTAACGGTTCGCAGACCTTAGAAATGTTGAAGAAGTGTTTTTCGGTGGCACGAACGCTTCGGAAGTGGTCATGAGTCGGTCGAGGATGAAGAACGCAGTGGCTGTCGAAAATTGGTGAAAACATAAATAAAGAAATGAAATGATAAAATCAAAGAAATGTTGGTCGAAAACCGCAAATTGACCATTACAGAGCTGGCAGAGGACTTGAACATCGCTTATGGATCTCAATACATTTTAGTTAGTGATTTGGGCCTCAGACGTGTAGCTGCAAAACTGGTGCCGAAAGACCTCAATTTCATGCAAAAAAAGGACCGCGTTGAAATCGCGAAATACATGATTTCCATGAGTTTTTGACCAAAAACAACACGAATACTATCCAGCAGCCTTTGAATTCACCTGATCTGGCTCCCTGCGACTTTTTCCTGTTCAACCGACTTAAAAAACCGTTTCGCGGAACGCGTTACAGCACCCGAAAGGATGTCATGAAAATATCGAAGACGGCTCTGATGGACATACCGAAAATTGTGTACCAGCGGTGTTACGAGGATTGGATCAAGCGCTGGCGTAAAAGCGTTGCAGTCGATGGGGAGTACTTTGAAGTGACCATATCGACTTTGATGAATAAACTTGTATTTTCGATTTTATGAATAAAGTCCAAAAATTTTTTGTTCAAGGTAGTATATCTTTATACTCCCGACTACTAGGCGGAAAAATGCCTTTGCCATTCGAGGAGAGTATTACAGTAACAGGCGTATTCGCACGGAAATTCAGTGTTTCCTTCCATAAATTTTTATTATATTTATAGACAGCAAAGATTTTTTTCTGAACTCTTTTAAGTACGAGTGAACAATATTCTTTATGACTGATCAAACTATTAAAATGTCAAATTTATAATTATTCATCACAATCTCCTAATTTTGACAATTCTTCTGGAAAGCTTTGTAAATGTAACTTTAAGTTTGCCATATTCCGTTCCTTATCATTGACACTGGAATTTCCATTTACGTTTCAGACCGTCGTTAAACGAATCAAAGGCAATATCGATCAACACGAAACGGTTTTATTATCGCCATTTGTGGTTGAGATCATTACCATCGCATTGTCGCGTTGATCTCTCGCCTTATAATGGAACAACGGGCTTTCTGATCGGATTTATCTGATGCTGTTTTAAAAGTGGGCTTTAGTTTTCGTTTACGACGAGATGTAACAATGCTGAGAAACGGTGTGAATTTGTAATATAACGATTTTTGTTTAATGGTTATGTAATAAAAATTTAACGTTGAAATTTTATGTGAAATTACATACCATCACGGCGTATCCTTGTCGGGGTAAGGAGGAGAGAAGGTAGTGCCAGACTCTCTTTCGTCTCATACGTGCAACATCTGTTAATAATTATATATATATATATATATATATATATATATATATATATATATATATATATATATATATATATATATGTATATATATATATATATATATATATATATATATATATATATATATATATATATATATATATATATATATATATATATCTATATATATATATATATATATATATATATATATATATATATATATATATATATATATATATATATATATATATATATATATATATATATATCTTTATCTTTATCTGCCCTTTTTCTACCCATTGCTGAGTGAAGGCACCCCTATGACTTAAATTTTGGACTTCACATCTGTTCACCGGTTGTCTTAGTGAAACCCGACAGGTTTTGTCATATAAGGGTAGTGGTTACCTCCGTTTTCTGTCTGCCGTACAGCTTTGGAGGACACCTAGTGATTTTGTCTCAGCATGAAATGCTTCGATTTTAACCATATTGGTACACTTGGTGTGGTATTAAAATGCTGGAAAGAAGGAATTATTAGTACATACATTATTAGCCTCAGTAGTTGAGAGCATTGATATTATTTTAAAGTAGTAATTTATTTTCGAATAAATTAGCATAAAAGTTTGTGAATACGTCGGGTTCAGGTTTAGATTTACTTGTTGGTCGTTTTGTTTGGTTTTAATCTTTATTGTTCTTCTGTGTCTTGATTTGATCGCTGCTGGGTAAAGGCGCTTTTCAAAGATTTCCATATCTTGCGGTCTCTCGCCTCTCTTTGCCAGGTCAAGCCTGCGAATTTTACGAAGGGTCTGTCCCATCTGTTTTAGGTCTTCTCCTCGGTCTGATTGTTTCTCGTGGTATCCAGTCTGTGCTCCTTTTAGTCCATCTATTGTCTTCCCTTCTCACCACGTGTCCTGCCCATTCCCATTGACTTTTGAGTATTCTTTCCATTATGTCTGTGACCTTCGTCTTCCCGGTACTCACATACGGCTGTGAAACGTGGACCCTTAACTCAAAAATAATACAGCGCCTCGTCACTACACAAAGAAGCATATATATATATATATATATATATATATATATATATATATATATATATATATATAAATATATATATATATATATATATATATATATATATATATATATATATATATATATATATATATATATATATATATATATATATAAATACACCTAGAACAAGTTACACACAGCTAGAAAAAGTCCAACAATATATCTACTTAGGACAAAGTATTACATTTGAAGACTGTACTTTAAATGAAATAAATAGAAGATCAAAACTAGCTTGGAGCTCCTTTGGACGACTAAACTACATCTTCAAGAGCAAGCTCCCAATCTGCCTCAAACGGAAGGTATTTAACCAATGCATCTTGCCAGTACTAACATATGGATGCGAGACTTGGACTTTATCGGTACGAATGTTACAAAAGCTCCAAACAACACAACGCAGCATGGAAAGGTGCATGCTAGGTTATACCAGAAGAGACCGAAAACGTAATGAGTGGATACGAGCCCAAACAAAGGTTGAAGATGTTATAGAGGTTGCAAAAAGACTCAATTGGAAGTGGGCTGGACATATCGCCCGAGCAACAGATCATCGTTGGACGTATGAAGTAATCCAGTGGCACCCAATAGGTATAAAAAGGTCTGTAAGAAGACCTGAGTCGCGCTGGGTGGACGAAATACGTAAGCATGCAAGTATTATGTGGCAGCAATGTGCAAAGAACAGGATTTTGTGGAGACAACTTGGAGAGGCCTACATCCTGCAGTGGATGGGTACAGGCTGATGATGATGATGATGATAAATACACCATCGCGCAATTTTCCTGTCGGAGTCGGCAAAGAAGACAGAGCGTCAGACTTTCCTATCTAGACACAAATTTTTCGCCTCGTCTACATCCAAACACCTATTCCTACAAAACCTATTATTTTTATATATTATTCACTTGATTCAACCACACTTTACTCGGTATTTCTCTATCACGCTTTCCACTCACATTTGCTCTTTATACGTTTTTAGGATTCCTTCATTCATTCGTTGTATATCGCCAAACCATCTCAAGAGTTCTCGCCTTCATCTAACTTAATACATCAGCCCTAAGTTCACATTCAACCCTTTCATATTTTGTCGAATATTTAATTCCTTTGTATTCTTCTAAGTTCGTGTATTTCTACAACATTCATTCGAATTCTTTCAGTCTTTTCCCACATTATCAAAGCTATAGTTCGGAAATTCTAGGATGAGTCCTGTGACAGCTCACAGATTTGCCCCAATACAACCTTATGTAATGTATTTACCTAAATAACTTGCTATTTATTAGAATTGAGACTTACATTAAAGTTGATAAAATAATTAAAATTGCTGAACATCGTTACAAGGTTGTATTGGGGCAAATTTGTGAGCTGTTACAGGACTCATCCTAGAATTTCCGAACTATAGTAGTAAAATATTGTTGTAGGCTATCATCATATTAGCTTTATATGGAATTTAGAACCATTTAAAAGTCATATTGACATTAGCATTCCCAGTTGCTTTTGGATCTCTTTAATCAAGTGGGTAAAACGTCTCTCTTTTAACCTAAAGGTTCTTGTTGGAACACAGATATTTTTTTAAGAGATACTCCCGTCTAGTTTTCAGTCAAGGACTCATTGGCAATTTTTTGTTTGACTGTAAGATATTGCCATACGGTAATAAGCCCGTCAGGCTGTACTCATATATCGCAAGTTTAATATTAATACAATACTATACATTTTTTTAAGATCACTTCATAAAATTTCTCTACCAAAAATATACATAAACCTCTATTTTATTTTCTTAACTTGTCGACCTTCTTGGCTTGGTTGATAAAACGCTGGACTCTCCCACGGGAGTTTCAAGTTTAATTCTCAATGGTAAAAAAAATGTGGGCACAGTGTGGTAAAAGACTTCGTATGAAAATAATACTAGCACTCGCTTAATTCATATTAAAGTGTTGTTGCCTCTGCATTTGTGATATTGTTCTCAACACGTGCAATGTCGAACCGCGAGATCCGTACCTACTCAAATGGCTCTAATTCCAAAGGCTTGACTTCTGAGGTCGAAGACAACATAGTCTCATTTCAGTTACTTATTCAAATGTATTACAGGGTAACATTTTTATGATATATATAAGACGTGGGCAAATGCGACTCTTCGTTGGGTTGAGTGCGGCTTCCAATGTCTCTTATAAACATATGGATACTTTCTTTCCCCATTATACTCGTACTTGTATTTTCGAAATTTTGAACGAATTATTTTGTGTTTTCTTTCTCATTTTTATATTTTCTTATGTGTGTATTTTTTACACTTTATATAGCAATTAAAATTTGTCTAGAATATGTAATAAATTTGAATTAGTGTAATGAATACTACGTGAAAATCCAGAACGTGGCTCTCGTTGACCTTTTGTATGCCCAACCCTGATATATACGAAGACCTAACTCGTGATAGACTTTTGATAAATATTTTTTTGAAAGTTTAAAAATCCAGAGAGCAAATGCAATGCCCGATGAGAGGCTGAGATAAATACTAGATGTTCAATCAGATCTGAACCTATATATATCTGTCAGTTTCTTAGCGAATGTGTAAAGTTAATCTTGTACAAAGAGCTAACACATTCGATACCTCTTCATAATTCCGTAAAATGGTTGATCTTATTTCTTTGTACTATTGTCACACAGTTAAACGAAATCATTAACATAAGTTAATAAATAGCTATAAAAAATAAAATATTATATACTCGAACAATTTCAAGAAATCCTGTCTAAATTGAGAATAAAAAATACCTTCACAGCAGGCAAATTAACATTTTCCTTTCAAATTAATTCGGTTTTGTTAATCGTACCTAAATATATATTCAATTTATCTTACTGAGGACAGTTTCTTAACATATGAGCCGTGACTCAACATTGGGACGGTTGGAATCTAGAACTAGTCGCGAAATATTTTTAACAATGACAATACTTTTATTAATATATACATATCATCACGCCGTCTTCCTTGTGCACGGCAGGCAAATAAAACAGATCTCCAAACTTTTCTACCCAAACTACAATTTTCGCATTCTTCACAATGCACAATCTTCTATTATTCACACCTCTCACTTTGTCTTCCTTCTAAATCTAGTATATTTGGTTCACAAACACATTTGACTGCATACTTGCTGGGTAATTCTTTCTTCATTCTCTCCACTTATCCAAACCATCGTAAGACTCATTTCTTCATCTTACTTATAATATCCATTTCGGGTGTCTAAATTTCACCTTCTTTCATACATTAATACTCCACATTTTTATTTAAGTAAGGTCAGGATATATAAGACATGCGTCCGCCCCATCATGACATATGGGATAGAAGTCAAGGAATCACCCTCTGTTCTACATGCCAACTTACAAGACGAATATCATGGCTAAACACTCAGTCACGCGTGGTATAGAGACATTGAACCAACTGAATGACACGGTTGATATATTCTCGGTACCGATTAGCAGTATGAGAAGAATCCAGGCTGATATTATTCCTAACGAATAAGCTAACGCTAGAAGCAGACCCTTTTTGTGTAACAGGATAAATCCGTGCAAAGTGGATAGTGAAAGCCGATTATAAAAAGTTAAGAAACACTGGTATAAAGTATAAAGTGGGAGACGAGATTTATCAACCATTTTAGCAATTGGTTGAATATTCTTTTATCTAAATTTGAAATGCGTATTTTCCTTTTTTCTTCTTTATTTATTGAACACAATAAATTTTTATTAGCCACCGATTGTCGTTCGGTCATCGAACAGCCATTTTAAAAAGGCATAAATACCTTTTTGTTGAAAATCACCGACATAAAAGCTCATGGATTACATAAATTTAATTATTTTAATGTGACCAACTACAAACGTTGTAAATGATATATTAGTTTCAATACTTGCTTATTAAGATTAGTGAGATATAAACTTTTGTTCGTATAATTGTTAAAAAAAATGTCTCTTTATTATTCTAAAGACCAAGTAATATGTTGTTTATAGTAAAGGCATTAACGTTGTGGAGGTTTAAAGACATTGTAATTTATTTTTATCAAACACTGTTTATTCCACTTTTTTGTAACGGTATAACCCTACCGGTTTCAAGGTTTTCACCTCATCTTCAGGGGAGCACAAACAAGACTAAATTCTGTTCGAACTGGTACCGATATACACGCTTCAACGGTTGGGAACTGAGGGGTAAGGGAGGCATGAACGATTTCGCCCAAGTGCGGAGAGATTTTTGGGATATAACTGTTTACCGGATGTTCGGATCGATGTACTGACTTAGAATTTTTCTAGGGCCTCTAATCTGTCCAATTTATTTCCGTTACTACTGATATGTAAGAATTTGGCATCATCGATAGAAAAAGTATGGTTTTCACGGTGACCATGATTAGCCATTTCAGAATAAATTAGTGGATTTGTATTCACGAAATCTCTTTTCAAATGATCTTCCTGTCTTTCCTATAAAGAAATTATACCGTTACAAAAAAGTGGAATAAACAGTTTTTGATAAAAATAAATTACAACGACCAAGTAATAATTTGAAATCTTATTTTTGAATAAGTAGTTCATGAATTGATTCAATTATACGATTTTTGTTTATTATTGTATGAAAATTTCATACAAAACAGTTTTTGCCATACGTATGATTTTTTTCCTGCCATCTTTCCGGACAACTCTTTATTTCGTTTACCGTACTGGCCCGACTATAGGGCGACCCCTTATTTTTTTATCTGCTTTTTGGAGAAAAAAATATTTCCCTAACCGTTATAATATTATGAAAAATGAAACTCGAATATAAGGCGACCCCCCTATTCACGTGTCGTCTTTTTAAATAAAAACCTCGCCTTATAGTCGGGCTAATACGGTATTTATTTTTGTTTGATTAGGTGGAAATGCCTGCCACCTGGCAATAAGCCCGTGATATTATTTGACAACGAAGCATCAAATCAATAAAATTCTTTACTGCAAATCTAATAATAAAGTTATTCGTAATTTTGTTCTTTATTTCGAAGGAATCGAAGTTACTCAATTTTTTTGTTATTGTTCATGTCGGACGTGTATGTTGTTAATCAGGTTTTATCATAATTATTTGATAAGTGTTCATCATAGACTAAATAGTTGTTCATCATAGACTAAATAGTTGTTCATCATAGACTAAATACCTATCATAGACTAAATAATAAGTGTTCATCATATACTAAATACCTTATCGTCTATCTATTTAATTGTGCCAAGTTTATACACGTTTTCCGAACGTCTCGTTCGCTCTTTTCTACAGGAACAGAGTTTTTATTGTTCAACATTCTGGATTCATTATTCCATTACCATCATCATTATTATTTTTATTGGGAATACTCGTATAAAAAAATATCAAATGTAGTATTATCATTATAATAGAGGTATTAAAAAGGCGGGTGTAAATAAATGAGATATCTTGGTTAAGTAAATCGTGTGTTTTTATTTACTGGTTAAATATCTCGAGTTATACATCTTCTGAATTCGAAAGTAGCACCCGTTCTCATGAAGAGTTAGGATTATACTGTCGAAACTAAGCGCATTAATTGATCATGGCACCTCATGAAGCCTCCAAATAGAAAAAAAATTAAATTGCGAATTGAGGGGAGTGGAGAAGGGTGGGATACGAGTACCACTATGCGTGGGAGTGCAACAATGTTATCTGCGAACAGGAATGGCAGTCGTGATAGATTTGCATAAATCTTAACGCCACGGGATATAAAAGCGATACTTATTTTACGATTCATAAATTGCAGTGACGCATCTGCCATTACACTGACCATCTGGTTTAAGCTATGCGATCGTAGATCAAATTTTGCATTAATGGTTTGAATATGTTAATTGCAATATGATAATATGCTCCAAATTGGAACTTAACTTGCGCCTTTAAATTGATATAGTTTTATTCGTGCCATTTTCTATAAAATATGTTTCATATTTTAAAGGGGATTTAAGAAAGCTGAGAGTTTTTATCTCTCTAAGGCCGTGGCCACAGCAAAGTGCTTCGCTAAGTGATACGTGACTAATGACTAATATATTTCATGCATGGCCACACCAGTGCTTCGCAAAAATTCATTTGACATTTGGGAGCGGCTGAGTCAACAAACGATGCCACACTCAAAACTAACCAATTTCATTACAACTTACCTTATCTTTATTTACTTCCGGTGCTTCATTTCAAATGATTTTATTACAGGTATATTTTTGTATAAATCGCTCGATGGGTTCCACAAAGGTTCCCTTTTATACACAGCTGTTATTAAAACTTCCGCCATTTTGTAAAATCACGGTGACAATAAAATTAACCAACACGTCATGCCGCTCCCAAATGTCAAATGAATTTGTACGAAGCACTGGTGTGCCCATGCATGAAATATATTAGTCATTAGTCACGTATCACCTAGCGAAGCATTTTGGCGTGGCCACGGCCTAAGCCCTCGGCCACACAGGTAGGAGCCTCGCTTGATGCTTAGAGTTACGCTGCGAGCTAGGTGACATGACATACATACTATCGCAATGGCCACTCTGCACGCTTCGCGCCACGATTAGTCATGACGATTAGTCACCTAGTGAGTCTCCTAGCAAACAGGCGTGTTGGTTAATTTTATTATGTCACCAAATGGTTTTACAAGATGGTGGAAGTTTTAATAACATCTGTGTATAAAAGGGAGCCTTTGTGAAACCCGTCGAGCAAATTATACAAAAATGTACCTGTAATAAAATCACTTTAGAATGAAGTTGCACAGGAAGTAAATAAAGATAAGGTAAGTTGTAATGAAATTGGTTAGTTTTAAGAGTGGTATCGTTTGTTGATTCAACCGCTCCCAAATGTCAAATGAATTTGTGCGAAGCACTTTGGTGTCGCCAAGCATGAAGTCACCTAGTCTATTAGTCACATAGCATCTAGCGAATCACTTTGGTGAGGCCTTAACTTAAGAAAAATACGAAAACACCAATACCGCTATCCTTACCATCGCGTCTTGATTTCCAATGAGGTGAGATATACGAGTATTTGGCTTTTGCCGTGTATTACATCTCGTCGTGCATACCGTCTTATTTAAAGAACTTTTCTTTCTTGATTTATTTAATTGTACCAAGTTTATACAAGTTTTCCGAACGTCTCGTTCGATCTGTTCTACAAGATCAGAGTTTTTTTTGTAAAACATTCTGTATTTATTGTTTTATTACCGTCATCATTACTATTTTTATCACACCCCTATGCCCCTATTGGTGTAGACAGAGAGAATATATAACCACTTCATTCCACCCTGACGTATTATTTCTTCTGCTTCGTCATGTATGTTCTACTCTCGTATTATAAAGTATTTTCACTCTTCTCTATTGAATAAGTTGATTTATTTGGTTTAGCCACGTTTGTTAAGCTCTCCCTAAAATTCTCGCACATTTATACTAATCGTATAGATTATTTTTGTAAATATTTTATCAATATTTTTTTTCCATATTTCGATATTCCAATCTCAACACTTTTTTCTTCATTTTAAATGTTTTTTTTCAATTCGTGTTCTTTCTTAATGTTCTTATACTTTTGAATATTGTTAATCTACATTTTTACGTAATGTTCTCCTTTATAGCGTATTTATTTTGCTTTCATATTTTTCTGAGTAGCTAAAAATAAATGAGTGGATTTGATAATATAAATTTTAACATTTAAAAAATAAAATAAAAAGTGTTTCATGTAGTCCAGGTTTCCAACTACCATGGTATCCTTTGACAGCTTTTTTCCATCCATTCCTGCACTCTGTGGCTCGAAGGGCAGTTGTTAAGGGTAGTCCAGTTGCGTCTCTCACTTAGTCAGTCCAACACATTGGGATTCTATCTCTTGTGGGTCGTCCTTCCACGCCTCCAGTAACCATCAACCTATCCAAACTATTCCATTGGCCACAAACAGTGTGCCCAAAAAATCGGAGAATTCGTTGAAGACACTTTGTCGGCAATCTTAGTCAAGGTTTCACTTCCATACAAAAGCACACCCTAGGACTGGTGCATCAACATAAGTAGCTTTGATAGCACTGATAAAATGCAACTTACAGTAAAGATGTATCGAACGTATGCGTCACCCGGAACATATATCTTATTTGTAACAATATTGTATGTGTATTTTTACGCGTATTTCTTTGATATTTGATATGTAAATTCTTGATCTTATTTGGTATTTTATATGTAAAATATATGTTTGTTGGGGCCCGTGCGGTATCGCGACCGTAACGGAAATGTAGACTTATGCGCCGTCGTCGCGGGACCATATAGCTGGCCGGCCGGCCTCTGCATGCGCAAAACTCCCGAAAATTGTGATATTTTGCGAGTTGTGAGCGCATGCAGTAACGGAAAATGGCGCTTGCGATGAGTGATCGGCCGCACATAAGAAGCGTCAAAGATTTATCGATCTACGTCTCTGATCGTGAGCTGAATTCTCCGAGTATCGTGCAGCAGCCATCCACCTATGTTACAGTTCTTTGTGCCGGTGCCGTACAAAAGATGTAGTGTAGAGCTGGATTTCTAATATTTCACGACATGTCACAGTGATGACGCGTATTTTCGGAAAAGTTCTCGCCAATCATGCCTTCAAGAAGTTCAACAATATTAAATATGCAGTCAACAGTTATAATCTTGAAACCTCAACACTTCTGGTATACTAATGTGTTCTTCATCGACTAAGAAGCAATTTGCAGTGTTGCTAATGTGTCATGTTTCTTTTCAAACGTTTATGGTAGATGGATGGAAAGTAATGGTAGCCATTTTATGTTGACAATATAAATAATTTTTTTATTTATTTATAATGTTAACTAGATAATAAAATACCATGTCTGTGATTTTTTTGAACGCAGAACATTATGCATTTTGTTTATGTAAATTTTCAATAGGGTGCAAGGAAGTAATTTGAACAGAATATGGTATTTAAATTTGACTTTCAAAATTTTTTAGATGTCCTCATTTTTGTCGTAATAATGAAATTAAATATATTTACAATCTTTGACTTAGATCAACATTTAAGGCGTTTTTTTCTAAGTTCTGTTCTATTCTGTCTTTACTCTTTAAGAGTTCGTTGGAAAATAAAATAAATAAAAATATTTTTTTATAACTGTATTTACATAATTTTCAAAACATATTTTAGCCCACGGAAGTCGTGTGTCTTGATTCTAGCGAATCAAAAAGAAAATTATGTTAATTGAAAAAAAACTAAAAGTAAATTAAAATTAAATAATAAATTGCTTTGATATTCCACAAACTACCATCTTTGATATTCCACAAACTACCATCTTTAATATTCCACAAACTACCATCTTTGATATTCCACAAACTTACATCTTTGATATTCCACAAACTACCACCATCTTTGATATTCCTCAAACTGCCATCTTTGACATATGTTTTAACTTCCATCTTGATGCTCGCGAATATTAAATAGTCTAATATGAAGTTCCACGAAGTTATAGCTGAAACATTTGATAAATTTTAATTATTTAAAAATAAAAAATGAATTTCAAATATTTTTAAATAAAATTATATAATATAACAACGATAGGATGCTTGTAATATAATACTTTCAAGTTATGCAGTAAAAAACAAGTATATTTGAAGATTGAAACATTAATTTTATATTTATTTCTCTATCAAATTAAATATCAGAAATAATATTCGCTGCACGTAAATAAACCAGATATTAAAAAAAGAGATCAAATAGTCTATAAAACATGTATAAATATTGCATACTTCCAAAATTGATGTCAAGCGAAAGAAAGCTTGCAATAAATTCATTTGCAATAAAAGTTAATGATGCAAATAACTTTGTAATTAAAAAAAGTAAGATCTGATGTTAATTCAATTAAAATGATTTGAAGGCGTCCAATCTGCTCTGTTGTTTGATGAAGCGATTAGTAGTTGATCCAAATAGTTAAAGAAGAAATCAATCTATGTTTGGAAAGTGGTCTTCGAAGGCTGCAAAGCCGCTGTTGATAGATTAACTTTCCCGGAAGTTCGCTTGCCAATCGGAAGTTGTTTTGATTAAGTATTTTAGACAATCAAGATAGAGGTTGTCTATAAACAAAAGGAAATTCGTTGTTTAGTTTGAAATAATGCTAACACTTTGTGTGGCATGAAAGTTGTTGTCAAAGCGGAAAACGATTAGTTTTTAATTAGGTTATGCATATTACAAAGAGAACCTGAGATGTGCCGCCACTGGTTTAATATTACAAACTTGTACTTAATTTTTTTTCTTCTATTTTTTTAAAGTTTTTGGACGATCTTTGAGGCATGGTTGGTAAGATGCTTGTATTTCAATCTTGGATTTGTGGGTTCAATTCTCGTTACAAGATTTACATTTTGTAGATATATTTTGTATCCGGAGAATGCTACGGATACCCTGGACGGATATGGTCAGCAATACAAGGGTTCTTCAAAGAGCCAAAGTTGAGAGTTGCTGACTAATATTAAAATCCGAAAGGTGTCCTATTTGGGTCATGTACTTAGAGGAGCAAAGTACATATTACTGCACTTGATCATCCAAGGTAAAATAGAGAGTCGAAGAGGTGTTGGCAGGAGGCAAATCTCCTGGCTTCGCAATATACGTTATTGGACGGTTATAAGGGGTGTTGGAGATCTTTTTTGTGCTGCCGGGGATAAAGATGACTACTCTCAGGTGATATTCAATGTTGGGGAAGGGACTGAGTATGCACACATATAGGTAGGGTTTATACCTATATATGCGCCTACTTGCACATGTTGGCAATACTACTCCGCACTTGAAAATGCAACATAACGCAACATAAATGTAGCGCTTTCCAGACTAACTATATTTTAATATTTTTTCGGTCTACTAACTCGAAATCCTGGGATGGAAGTGAAGCGTCTTACCAACTAGACCACAGAGATCACCGAATGTAAAGATCGCAATAATATATCTGAAGGTAGTACTAATAAGCAAGGTGGCACCGTGGTCCCGGAGACTCTAAATAGCTGCAGGTACGGTGGGGTGGAGGGCGAGTGTCAGGCTCCATGGGAACCGCTATTGTCTTGTTCTTCAAGAATAGTAAATTATGATAAATTACCCTTTATCTTTAATATGGTCACTCGGATACTTACAGGGTGTTCCCGAATATGGTCACTCTGATACTTACAGGATGTTCCCGAATTGAATGCGCCGTCCATTTTATTTTTATATCCTTGATTTTTTGACAGAAGCAACACTGAATTCAAGTACTCGAATGGAAAGAGTTATGGTTTGTGTTGAAAATTGTTATATTTTAGACACAGATATGATCTGTTTAGACCAGGGCTTCTTAAACTTTTTTCATTCACGACCCCATTTATGATTGCGAGTTTCCTGGCGACCCCATATAAATATAAAGCGACGCCATAAAAAAAAACAAAGAGGTTGTTCATAACCCTTACAATTTTGAAATGTAAAGCCAAATTGAAGAAAAGACTCATCATATTTTCTTTTTCGCACATTAGATGCCTGTTTTTCAATACTTTGTCCTGCCTGAGGAGAGTTTGTAGCATTATCATCTGCGTCATTACCATTCTTATTTAAGTTCAGCCATTTATCCATGGCCAAAAATTATTTTGATCCTAAAATCCTATTTAAATATTTGACATTAAAATCTCTCGCGACCCCAGAATTTTGCTACGCGACCCCATTTTGGGTCGCGACCCATAGTTTAAGAAGGCCTGGTTTAGACTGATAATAAATAAAATGAACATACAAGGTCCTTTATTTTTATTTTGTGAGTTTTCATATCATATCCCTATGAAAAGGATCTCGGAAATTAATATCATCAACATTTAAGCAATTGTTTTTAACGAAAGAATATTGAGCTTTCTTAGTAACGTGGGTTTTAGTTATTACTACAAAGCAGTTTTTTTATTTCCGTGCTGGGGTAGGCAGAGAGATCAGAGCACCAGAATTCCTATCGCCACAACCATATTTCGCCTCTTCCACACCCATTAACCTTCTCATATAGCTTAAAATATACAATTTTTTGCTTTCATATTGCCTTTCAAAATATAATTCACTTGATCTAACTATACTTACTTCTCTTGGTCTTTGTCTGTCATATCTTCCACTGACATTTGCACTGTATACGACGTGATGATATGTAGGTACGTATTTTAATAATATTAACAAAGTGTTTTTTTTTCCATCAAATGGTTTCTAAGCAAATCATTGAATAATAAAGTTAATCGTGTGATGTTTACGAACAAATTGGTTTACAAAAATGAAGTCATTAAAAAAATATTATTTTAAAACTCTTCCTTACGTTACTTTTAATGTTTTAGGTTTCTCTATGAAATGTTTTCGGTGATGCCAATTTGAACAGATAGAATTTAAAAACGTTTCATAATATTCATTAATTCAAATTTAAAAAAATGTATAAATGATAAACTTGTAACAAATTGTTGATTTAAAATTAATTAACTAGATTTTATGAAATATTAAGTTTTAATAAAAATAAAAACAAAAGGTTTCAAATTTAAAAAATGTATGTTTCAAATAATGAGTGTTTTAAAAAATTAATTATTTAAAAAAAATCATTTCAACCTTTAAAAAAGTAGAGTCATATCAAACCCAATAAAAAAGAAACATTTTCAAAATAATTATAAGTTTCGTAATAATTTAAACTAATACTGGACCCAGCTTCTTTATAAGGTTAAATATTTTTTGTCTATTTACATATAAAAAGGATAACGTTAGAATTTTTAACGTGTCATGGAGGTTTACTTAAAAATATCACATTTTCTCCACCATTTATTTAACTGTGAAGATTTAAAAAGTAAATGACTGGATGATTAAATATTGAATTTATAACCACGGTGTAGTCTAGTGCTGGCGGTAAGGTTATTTATGGGTCCATAGGCTTATGGGGTCCTTCAAACTGAAATGACTTAAGTGAAGGTCCTTACCCTCAATCAGCTGGGTACCCATCAACTTAGCTATGTTGCTAACACTTGTTTATATTTGATTGCAAGGGATTGTTTCATATCTTATCGTTTCTTATCAGATACATCAAAACTGTACTATAGTTCGGAAATTCTAGGATGAGTCCTGTGACAGCTCACAAATTAGCCCCAATACAACCTTATGTAATGTATTTACCTAAATAACTTGCTATTTATTAGAATTGAGGTTTATATTAAAGTTGATAAAATAATTAAAATTACTGAACATCGTTACAAGGTTGTATTGGGGCAAATTTGTGAGCAGGACTCATCCTACATTTTCTGAACTATAAACTATTTCAACCCATTTCACACCATAAGTACTCCTATTATCTAAAGTTTACGTATTAAAACTTTTGTATAAAATCCTAAAACGAACCACAACCCTCTCTTATCTCGCCGAATAAATTTAGCATTTTTACGGTAATGCACTTACGTTACGCTTAAGCAGATATCTTTTATTTGCTTTCCCAGTTCACCCTTTTTTTACTTTATCCTTAACTGTCCCTACAGTGAGTCTCTAGAACTTATAATAAACAAATATAAGATTCATTCTTTTATTCACATGTTTTAAAAAGCGATTGAATAACTCTTAATTTCATATTAGAAATGCAACATGTTTCATTCCCGATTTGCTTTTCTTCTGCAACAATCGTTGCTTTTTCCTTCGATTGATGATATCTCTCTTTAATTATTGTTATTTATATTTATTTATTTTTAAATGACAAGAAATTTTACAAAAACAACAGGTAATTCAAAGAGGTCAAACAATTTATATGAATTTAGAATTGTTACCTTTCATTTGTTGTATCACTTATAATCTAATCCTTTACCTGTATCTTACTGAGGACATATAACATGAAAAAATACGTTGATGTTTTTTCCCCCGTTTGTTGATTTTACAAGTTGACCAACTCGTATCAACTTAATAAATAATAATACTAAACTAAATTGATATATCACGTGAGTCAAACCCCGCATACTAAATTATTCCATAAAAACCACTAATTCCATTCTACAATGTCCCGTACATAATTCACACAAACCTTTGCTACAAATTATCCCTCCACTCACTCAAAATTCTGGCGCAATAACAATCACACTCCGATTAACTGGCTGCATTTTCCCCCTTTTGCCTTTATTGAATTTGGTACCTTATTTTATGTCATGGGAGCCAAACAGACATATTCGTTTGGGCCAAATATGTTTGGATTAAGATGATCACTAGTTGCAACCCGTGAAATATTCACGGAAGCAAAACAAATTCTATATTTATGAAAATATATATTCAATATATATATATATATATATATATATATATATATATATATATATATATATATATATATATATATATAAATATATATATATATATATATATATATATATATATATATATATATATATATATATATATATATATATATATATATATATATATATATATATATATATATATATATATATATATATATATATATATATATATATATATATATCATTTATACAACATTTATAGTTGGACGTATGAAGTAATCCAGTGGTACCCAATAGGTATAAAAAGGCCTGTAAGAAGACCTAAGGCGCGCTGGGTGGACGAAATACGTAAGCATGCAGGTATTATGTGGCAGCAATGTGCAAAGGACAGGATTTTGTGGAGACAACTTGGAGAGGCCTACATCCTGCAGTGGATAGATACAGGCTGATGGTGATGGTGATGATATCATTTATACATCGTCCTCTTTTATACCGGTTCAAAAATAACTAGCTAGGTATTTAAAATTCGTTCAGTTATCACGGACCCACCGAGATTCAAATTTCGAATTACTTTCGCAGAGAATCTAAGTATTCCTCTCTCGCTCTCTTGTATTGTTTATATTTTCCAAATATTTAGTAACTGTAACCGAAATATGAAATTATACTACGAGTACGTATTTTATCAATACTTCAACTAAGTGTTATATACACCATTGTCATTTAATTCATCGAAAGGTTCTCTCCTGTCCCGTGCGTTGTAATATTTTTAATGTGGAATTAGTCTTACGTAAAAATAATGTAAATTCTGAATATTTAAATAATATATTTGAAAATATGTATATTTACTTTCCTGACTATTTTTTGTATTAACATATTAAATAATTGTTTTAGACAAAATGATGCCATCGTGAATAATAACCGACTAGTTGCAACCCGTGAAATATTCACGGAAGGAAAACAAATTCTACATTTATCAAAATATATATTCATAAATGTAAAATTTGTTTATATATATCATTTATACATCGTCCCCTTTTACACCGGTTCAAAAATTGTTAGCTAGGTATTTAAAATTCGTTCAGTTATCACGGACCCACCGAGATTCAAATTTCGAATTACTTTCGGAGAGAATCCAAGTATTCCTCTCTCGCTCTCTTGTATTCGAAATTCAATTATCGTATTCTTTTTGACGACAACCGTCGTACGGGGTTTGGCCTATTTATATTATGACTAGTTGCAACCCGTGAAATATTCACGGAAGTAAAACAAATTTTACATTTATCAAAATACATAATCATAAATATAAAATTTGTTTATATATATATATATATATATATATATATATATATATATATATATATATATATATATATATATATATATATATATATATATATATATATATATATATATATATATATATATATATATATATATATATATATATATATATATATATATATATATATATATCATTTATACATCGTCCCCTTTCTCACCGGTTCAAAAATTGTTAGCTAGGTATTTAAAACTCGTTCAGTTATCACGGACCCACCGAATTCAAATTTCGAATTACTTTCGGAGAGAATCCAAGTATTCCTCTCTCGCTCTCTTGTATTCGAAATTCAATTATCGTATTCTTTTTGACGACAACCGTCGTACGGGGTTTGGCCTATTTATATTATGACTAGTTGCAACCCGTGAAATATTCACGGAAGTAAAACAAATTTTACATTTATCAAAATATATATTCATAAATGTAAAATTTGTTTATATATATATATCATTTATACATCGTCCCCTTTTACACCGGTTCAAAAATTGTTAGCTAGGTATTTAACATTTGCTCAGTTATCACGGACCCACCGAGATTCAAATTACTTTCGCAGATAATCTAAGTATTCTTCTCTCGCTCTGTTGTATTCAAAATTCAATTTTCGCATTCTTTCTTTGACGACAGCCATCGTACGAGTTTTGGCCTATTTATATTATGACTAGTTGCAACCCGTGAAATATTCACGGAAGTATAACAAATTCTACATTTATCAAAATATGTATTCATAAATGTAAAATTTGTTTATATATATATATATATATATATATATATATATATATATATATATATATATATATATATATATATATATATATATATATATATATATATATATATATATATATATATATATATATATATATCATTTATACATCGTCTCCTTTTACACCGATTCAAAAAATATTAGCTAGGTATTTAAAATTTGTTCAGTTATCATGGAGCCACCAAGATTCAAATTTCGAATTACTTTCGCAGAGAATCCAAGTATTCCTCTCTCGCTCTCTTGTATTCAAAATTCAATTCTTGTATTCTTTCTTTGACGACAACCATCGTACGGGTTTTGGCCTATTTATATTATGACTAGTGGCAACCCGTGAAATATTTACGGAAGTAAAACAAATTCTACATTTATGAAAATATATATTCATAAATGTAAAATTTGTTTATATATATAATTTATACATCGTCCCCTTTTACACCGGTTCAAAAATTGTTAGCTAGGTATTTAACATTTGTTCAGTTATCACGGACCCACCGAGATTCAAATTACTTTCGCAGATAATCTAAGTATTCTTCTCTCGCTCTCTTGTATTCAAAATTCAATTTTCGCATTCTTTCTTTGACGACAGCCATCGTACGAGTTTTGGCCTATTTATATTATGACTAGTTGCAACCCGTGAAATATTCACGGAAGTATAACAAATTCTACATTTATCAAAATATATATTCATAAATGTAAAATTTGTTTATATACGAGTATATCATTTATACATCGTCCCCTTTTACACCGGTTCAAAAATTGTTAGCTAGGTATTTAAAATTCGTTCAGTTATCACGGACCCACCGAGATTCAAATTTCGAATTACTTTCGCAGAGAATCTAAGTATTCATCTCTCGCTCTCTTGTATTCAAAATTCAATTCACGTATTCTTTCTTTGACGACAACCATCGTATGGGTTTTGGCCTATTTATATTATGACTAGTTGCAACCCGTGAAATATTCACGGAAGGAAAACAAATTCTACATTAATCAAAATATATATTCATAAATGTAAAATTTGTTTATATATATATATCATTTATGCAACGTCCCCTTTTACACCACTTCAAAAATTGTTACAAAAAATGTTGAAGACAACCATCGTATGGGTTTTGGCCTATTTATATTATGATTTGAATATTTTTTGAGATCATATGTTTAACTTTCTTTACTAACATTTGTCTGATCTCTAAACGGTGCTGTATTAATTATCTTTTCATAATAATAATTATTATTGTTGATACAGCATCGAAATGAACGCAGTGTGAAGTATGAATTATTTCGTTGCATTATTGCAGTACACTTATGTTGTGTACAGTGCAAATTGGAAAATATATCGCTCATGGTTCATTTACAAAAAGAATATCAGATTAATGTTTAAAGGCCTGAACTGAACACTAATTATTTAGTGGTACTTACAACATCGGACAGAAAACCCTAAATGATTTTTACAAATTTAGACAATCACAAATTGATGTTTATCAAATTGATTGAAGTATTTACACAAATTTTTATGAGGTTTTCATTTAATACAAGTAATTATATTATTAGAAAATTTTTGACATTTATTTCGCGCCTTCGTAGGCAATGATTTCTTACCTTTTCTGCACCATAAACTGCTAAAGGTTGATTATCCAGTATGGACAAGTAAACAACATTCTACGACCCATTCTGCACCCAGTAAACCACATTCTACCACCCATTCTGCACCCAGTAAACAACATTCTATCACCCATTCTGCACCAAAGTGGCCAAAGGTTTGCATCTATTCTGTCCAAGTCACCAAATGATTGCTACTTATTCTGATCTACAAGTTGGCAAAGGTTTCATTTATACCCATTCTGTACATGCGTGCAAAAGTCTGCCCCCATTCTGCTCCATAACTTGGCAAAGGTTTCATTTATACCCATTCTGTACAAGCGTGCAAAAGTCTGCCTCCATTCTGCTTCATAAGTTGGCAAAGGTTTCATTTATACCCATTCTGTACAAGCGTGCAAAAGTCTGCCCCCATTCTGCTTCATAAGTTGGCAAAGGTTTCATTTATACCCATTCTGTACAAGCGTGCAAAAGTTTGCCCCCATTCTACTTCATAAGTTGGCAAAGGTTTCATTTATACCCATTCTGTACAAGCGTGCAAAAGTCTGCCCCCATTCTGCTCCATATGTTGGCAAAGGTTTCATTTATACCCATTCTGTACAAGCGTGCAAAAGTCTGCCCCCATTCTGCTCCATATGTTGGCAAAGGTTTCATTTATACCCATTCTGTACAAGCGTGCAAAAGTCTGCCCCCATTCTGCTTCATAAGTTGGCAAAGGTTTCATTTATACCCATTCTGTACAAGCGTGCAAAAGTCTGCCCCCATTCTGCTTCATAAGTTGGCAAAGGTTTCATTTATACCCATTCTGTACAAGCGTGCAAAAGTCTGCCCCCATTCTGCTTCATAAGTTGGCAAAGGTTTCATTTATACCCATTCTGTACAAGCGTGCAAAAGTCTGCCCCCATTCTGCTCCATATGTTGGCAAAGGTTTCATTTATACCCATTCTGTACAAGCGTGCAAAAGTCTGTCCCCATTCTGCTTCATAAGTTGGCAAAGGTTTCATTTATACCCATTCTGTACAAGCGTGCAAAAGTTTGCCCCCATTCTGCTTCATAAGTTGGCAAAGGTTTCATTTATACCCATTCTGTACAAGCGTGCAAAAGTCTGCCCCCATTCTGCTCCATATGTTGGCAAAGGTTTCATTTATACCCATTCTGTACATGCGTGCAAAAGTCTGCCCCCATTCTGCTCCATAACTTGGCAAAGGTTTCATTTATACCCATTCTGTACAAACGTGCAAAAGTCTGCCCCCATTCTGCTCGACAAGTTGCCAAAGTCTCGCTACTTATTCTGCTTTATAAGTGGGCTGAAGTTTGCTACCTATTCTAAAGCACAAGTTCGTTAAAGTTTACTTACTATTCTCAAATCCTAAAAACGTTGCCATCTTTTCTAGTTCACAAGTTACCAAAGGTTTGCTACTTGTTCTGCTTCACAAATTGACAGAGGTTCGCTACTTATTCTGTACTATAAGTAGGCAAAGGTTTGTCACCTTTTCTGCGCCACAAATCGGAATAGCTTTGCCACTTATTCTGCTTCATAAGTTGCAAAAAGATTGCTACCTGTTTTGCTTCACAAGTTGGTCGAGGTTTGCTACATATTCTGCTTTCACTAGTTGGCAAAGGTTCGCCACCTTTTCTGCGCCATAATAAAAAAAAAGCTTTGCCACTTATTCTGCTTTATAAGTTGCCAAAGGTTTTCTACATGTTTTGCTTCATAAGTTGGCCGAGATTTGTTACATATTCTGCTTTCAAAAGTTGGCAAAGGTTTGCCACCTTTTCTGCCCCACAATCTAAAAAAGCTTGGACACCTATTCTGCTTTATAAGTCGCCAAAGGCTTCCTATCTGTTCTGCTTCACAAGTTGGCAGAGTTTTGCTACCGATTACGCGCCACAACTTAGAAAAGCTTTGCTACCTTTTCAGCTTCGTAAGTTGGTAAAGGCTTAATATCCATTCTGAAGGAGTATAAGTGAGGAAAGGTCTTCCACCAATTCTGTCCCACAAGTTGGCAAAAGTTTCGGCGCATATTGTAAATTCAATGACGGAAACAAGAAAATTAAATTCCGATTTTGATATTTTCAAAGTAAAACGAACCACGTAAAACTTTAGCGATAAAAGTATAAAATCAAATATATAACTATCATCCAGAATTAATTCGTTCAATGCGTGTGTTTTTTCCGCAATAAAACATCCCAGACAGAATCGAGCAAACTGTTGTACGGTTTAAATTTTATTGTTTTTATATGCAAATCTCCTCGGATACTTGTTTTTTTCTTCTTAAGCCTCCCGCATTTTATCTTAATGTGTGAATTGAAAAATTTCGACCACGAACACTTTTTCGCTTTTTATTGTGCATAAAAACTCGCGACACGGTTTTCCCATTTCGTTTCGTGCTGATATCTCCTCGTTGGATTCTTCGGCGGATTGTTCTTGGTAGTTCAACCGAAATACTGTACTCTGGTTACATCACATCGTGGGGCTTCTTCCAAAAGCTGGGAAGTCTTAATAAAATAGTTGTTATATTATATTACTAATTATTTGTATTATACGAGTACTATTACATGAATCTTCTTCTTCCTGACACTGTTCCAACTCATTGCCTAGGTAGGCTGTTGGGGTAGACTCTTCTCGTTCTCAGGCTGTATATTCTTCGGTTCTGGGTGTTGCTTTCATCTAAAGCCGTTTCTCTGCAGGATTTTTGAGCATTGAGTCATCCAGGAGTTCTTTGGTCTTCCTCTGGATGGCTGGAAGGAAGATCCATAGACATTGCCTAATTTACAGTATGGTCTGGTGGTCTCAATCTTATGTGAATGATAAATTAATAAGTGCCATTTCCTCGCTGTATGAAGATAATACGATATGCTATCCCATATATTTTTATTCCTTTCCTCGTATTAAAAAAAATTTTTTAGCATGCAAACAATCAACGAAGTCTTGTTTGTAATTTCCTGATTATGAGTTGAAAACCTTGAAACCGGTAGATTTATACCGTCATATAAAGTGGAAAAAATAAATAACAGTGGTGTTGCGGAAGAGGGGTGTGGTTTAGACCAATGTTTTTTTTATTATCTGAATAACGTTATGTAAATGCGGTTTGATAGTGAGACATGAGCACATTGTAAATTGGTCATTAATCCAACCGGTCTGTAGGCGCGAAGCTCTGCCCTGACTCGGGGCTGTCACTGGGGCGTGCAGGGGTTGCCGTTAGGGTGCGTAGGAGCAGAAGGTCTGCTTCTATGACGAACTGCTTCTTATGGAAGTGTTGAACTAAAAAAATTACAATGTCTTTAAACTTTTACAATGTTAATAATGCATTAACTCTAAAGAACAAATAACTTTCTCAAAAACTTTATTATAATGATCCATATGGGACTTAGAAATAACTCACTGTGAAAAAAGTGTCTTTACGTTACTGAATATCTTCTTTCTTAAAATTATCACATTAAGAAGACTTTTGGCGGTTTTCATGTCATGATCGAGTATGGTTACCAGTCATATTGTGAATGTAAGACGTTTGTGTGTGTATTGGTTTATAGTGTGCAAGCTGTTGCCCTTCAGCAAGCCCATAGTCTTGACAGATAAAGCTTAAAGTTTCGATGGTAAAGAGATCAATGTTTTAAAACGATTAGCAGGATTAATCGGTATGGCCTTTCATTAGGCAGATTTATATATAGCATTATTTTTATGTTCTTTAATAATAATTTATGATAAGCAGCTTACAAGCTACGGAAAAACGTTAATTAAGATATAAAACGTTCTTAGAGTAAAACCAGTCCTGAATTGAAATCACCAGGAACTGAACCTGAGGCAACTGCTTGCTTAGCTTGAATGCTTACCGTAGTCGCTGATATGTATGAAGACAGTAGTGCATGCGTAGTTTAACATTACTAAAGGCATAAAGCAAGGATGTGTGATGTCGCATTGATTGTTAAATTAATATATAATATAGATTCATGCGCGTACGATTTCAAATATGGTGATGGTGTGGTTATGCTTGTTGAAAATGAAGACCATTAAAGAAAAGTGAGTTATGTGAAAGCTTCCTTGTAAAAGGTAAGAGAAACTGGAGCAGTTTGATGAGTTATGTTATCTGGACAGTGTGATAACGTGTGATGGGTGAGTTTAAGGAGGCATTGAAAGATGGGTAGCGATGATTTACATTTTTAAAAAGAATAAATATGACCAAAGTCATGGATATCCTTATACCCCCGAATACTAGGCGGAAACATGCCTGTGTCATTTGAGATGAGTAGCACAGCGCGGGGTTCGAACTGACGACCTTCCACATGGAAGTCCAGTACGTTACCGCACAACCATGCACCTTATATTTATGTATGTATTTTTTTAAAAGACCATGTCTTTAGTAAATGGGAAAAATGTTTAATTTAGATTTGAAATCTCACAAACTTTTAACGGTCAAACGAAATATTTTTTAATTGATACTAGTAGTTGGTAACTCCAAATAATTGTGGACTTACCAACTTTTGCAGTAATATAATTGTTTTTCTCACTTCAATACGAAAAGATGGTGGCTGTTGAAAGGTCTTGACTGTTTGGTTGAACTGTGCTTTATCGTCAATTTAGGATTTTAGTATCTCAATTTATATAGCTTTGTTTAAGTTACTAACGTAATTGCCCAATAACTTTTTAATTTTTCTGTTAACAATGTAACATTAGAATACATAATAAATTGTTTACTTTAACTTTGAGAATTACATTGTGTGGTAACTTGAGTGGTGAACTTGGATTTATTTTTGCGAAAAAGTCTGAAAGAGTGCATATTTGTGTTGAATAATAAATTTCCCCGAAAGTTATTTCGTATCTTTAGGTTAAATTGAAAAGTGGACAATCAATTTAAACGAGTGTGTATTTGGGTTTGATGTCTTTCATTTATCATGCCCCCAGTAAACTGGAATCTTTATAAGTTAATGCTTTTTACCAATTCTTGATTTATTATTTTATTCCTCTATCCATCAATTTTATACGTTGTAAGACCTAATTGTAAGTAATCTTCAGTGGAAAATAACAAGAAAATATATTTATATTGTATTTACACTCTTGTTAACTTGTATACAATACAACCTAACGAGTTTATTGTCATGTGGTAATTTATTCCAAACAACCAGAAATATGTTGATGAAGTCTTAAGTGATTACTAGACTAAAATAATTGGCTAATCATGGCAATCAGGCTTCGAATAAACTAGGCCACGGAAGTCCTGGAGAGGAGAACACATATCCATACCATCACACAGTTTCCCTGCTGGGGCAGGCAAATACTATGCGTATCTAGAAAGTAAGTGTACTGAGGCTCTCACGACCGGATGGATTTTATTTTCGACATGTTGGCTACACTTTCGTGTAGCCTGACCCTTCCCCTCCGCAACGAGATCAGCTCAAGGTCAGTAAGTTGAGAAGTGTCGACATGACAACACGTTTCGTGAAAAATGTCAATCCAATCTCCCGCCAAGTGCGAAATACGCGGCGTCATCCGTTATCTCGTTTGGAAGGGAAAACCTCCGGTTGAGGTTTATAATGAGGTGAAAACTGCATATGGTGATAAAACTATGAATCGTACGAGTGTGTACAAGTGGTGTCGCGAGTTTAAAAACGGTCACGTCACACCTCTTCACCCTCCGCCAAAAAGTTCAAAACCACAATTTCAGCCAAGAAAATCATGGCATCCGTGTTTTGGGACTGTCAAGGCATAATTTTAATTGAATATATGCCTCAAGGTGAGACCATCAACTTTGCAAGATACTGTGAGACCCTAAAAAAATGGCGGAGGGCGATTAAGAACAAGAGAAGAGGCATGCTGACAAAGGGAGTCTGCCTGCTGCACGACAATGCCAGACCACACATGCCCAACGCCACGAAGGAACTGCTCGCCTCGTTTAAATGGGATGTCCTGAACCATCCCGCGCATTCCCCTGACCTAGCACCTGCAGATTACTATCTCTTTACCTCCCTGAAGCTGCACATGGGTGGAAAAAGGTTTTCATCCGACGAGGAGGTAAAGGAGGAGGTGGAGAAGTGGACGGAGGGGTTGGCGGGAAACTACTTCGAGGAAGGCATCAAAAAGTTGATACCCCGCTTCACCACCTGCATTGAGAGGAATGGCGACTATGTCGAAAAATAGCTTACATATGTACTACGGTAACCACGTAATTTTTTTGTTTAAATAAAAAAAATTGTAACCTACAAAAATTCAGTACACTTACTTTCTGGATATGCCTCGTAGAACAGAGCGCTAGACTTTTTTATATTGACACACCTCTTCAACGCCAATACACTTTCTTTAGCTTCTACGATTCATCTTAATTCATGCTTTTCCTACTTTCAACACATCATTCACTTGATTCAAATATACTTTCCTTGGTCTTCCTCTACCATATCTTATACTCACATTTGCAATGTATATTATGTTTTGTGAGTATTTATTAATTCATTCTTTTCATGTGCCCAAACCATCTCAGAATGCTCATTGTCATTTTACCTAACATATTAACATGAAATTCACGTTCATTGGTGATAGTTCATTCCGTATACTGTGATACATTGTTAAGTTTCATATTTTTTTCAATAGTTCGAATTGAGTAAAAGTTCCGTATATTTTATGGTGTAATATTTCTATGCTTTTTGGATGGGGAAAATAAATTAGTATAATTTACTTTTTTATAGCGGGGAACGAGTCAATAATTTTTATTTATTTAGTGTGTGTACGTTATAGTGGTTGTGAGTAACTGGAGTTGCAATAACGATTTCCTTATATACATACGAGTACATATAAATGTGATATCAATGATATATTTTCAACTTAAGCTAAAAACCTTATAGTTTTTTGAAAATGATGAGAGCCAATTTATTACTTTACGTGTAACCTATAGTGTATCAGGTATGGTTTGGTTTGAGCATGTAAAACTATTGGATTATATGCATATTAGGTTAGGTTAAGTTAGTTTAGGTTAGGTTAGTTTAGGTTAGGTTAGTTTGGGTTAGGTTAGTTTAGGTTAGGTGAGGTTTTTTTTTGTCAGTTATGGAAATAATTCACCCGGCATGCAACGTACCAGGTTTATAGCTCTAGTAGGAGTTATTTACCCCTTATGGCGATTTTTTACGAGTCATTCAGACATTTAACATAATTAATCAATTACAATTAGTAAAATTGAACAGTCAACAAAAGTCAAGAAAATTAAACAAAATAAACATAATTAAACACTAAAACTAAAATTATACAAAAATTAAACACTCTTTAACTCTATAAAGAGTTAAAGGCCCTCTTAGAATGACTCTTAACGAGTCACTCAGACAGTTCGTTAGGTTAGGTTAAGTTAGGTTAGGTTAGGTTAAGAAAAACTAATATATAGTGCAAATGCGAGCGGAAGGCGTAAAAGGGGAAGATTTTGAAAGAAAGAAACATAGTCAGAAAATTTGTAGAAGTTGTATTAAAATGTGTATGGATGTAGAAGAAGTTAAAGATGTGTGTCGAGAAAAAAAAGTCTGGCGCTCTATCATTTTAGCCTACTCAGACAGAATAATGGCGTGATGGTATGTATGTATGCATGTTAATTTAGCTCAGGATCTTGGAAAAAGGAGAAAAAGGTAAAATAAAACAAATCACCACACAATGAAATCTATCAATCTTAATTAAACGTTACTTGTTGATTCATAGTTTCTCTAAACACTAGTCTTACTGATTAACAAAGAATGGAGAACCGACTGATGTTTTTATTCATGACAAATGTGTCAATATTTTGTCTTGCAATATTAATTTTTTTTATTAAGTCAAAGACATTATGCAATTGTAATTTGTTTTATCAAACACTGTTTATTACACTTTATGTAACGGTATAACCCTACCGGTTTCAAGGCTTTCACCTCATCTTCCTCCCCTGAAGATGAGGTGAAAGCCTTGAAACCGATAGGCTTATACCGTTACAAAAAGTGGAATAAACAGTGTTTGATAAAACAAATTACAGTGTCTTTAAACCTCTACAACGTTAATGCCTTAACTATAAACAATACATTATGCAATTATTTGAGTCAAGCGTTGAAAACTACGATTTGCGGACAGCATTGATTTTCTTTTATCATTTGAAGAAAACTACTGCAGAATCGCATCGAATGCTTACGGTGAGCATGTTCTTGATAAATCACAGTGCTTTGAGTGGTTTAAAAAAATCAAAAGTGGCGATTTTGACGTGAGAAATGAAGAACGTGGAAGACCACCGAGAAAGTTTGAAGACACCGAATTGCGAGCATTGTTGGATGAGGATGACGGTCAAATGCAACAATAACTCACAGATCAATTAAATGTGACACGAGAAGCCGTGTCCATACGTTTGAAAGCCACGAGAAAGATCCAGAAGGTGTAAAAATGGGTTCCACATAAACTGAATGAAAGACAGCTGGAAAACCGAAAAACCACTTACGAAATGCTGCTCGCCAGGTAAAAAAGAAAATCATTTCTCCATCGAATTGTGACTGGCGATGAAAAATGGATATACTCGTATTTCGAGAATCCTAAGAGTAAAAGATCATGGATACCTCCAAGCAAACCAGCGACATCAATTGCAAGGCCAAATCGCTATGGACGAAAGACAATGCTCTGTGTTTGGTGGGATCAGAAGGGTGTTATCTATTATGAGCTGCTAAAACCTGGCGAAACCGTTAATTCTGAACGCTACCGACAACAAATGATGGATTTAAACCAAGCATTGCGTGAAAAACGACCAGAATATCAAAAGAGGCAACACAAAGTGATTTTGCTTCATGATAATGCACCATCGCACACAGCGAAACCGGTCAAGGAAACGATTGAGACGTTTAGTTGGCAAATACTTTCGCATGCGGCTTACTCACCGGACTTGGCTCCATCCGATTACTACTTATTTGCATTGATGGGACACGCACTTGATGAGCAGCGCTTCACTTTTTACGAAAATCGCTCGATGATTTGTTTGCCTCAAAAAAGCAAGAGTTTTTTTGGCGTGGCATCCACAAATTGCCCGAGAGATGGGAAAAATGTGTAGCTAGCGATGGGCAATACTTTGAATAACATATTTTTTACCATTTTCATACAATAGATGTGTATTTTCTATAAAACAAATCCGGTTTCATATTTACAGACCTATCTAACATATGTCGAGATAAACTGCTTAAAATACATTTAAGATTTAAGATAATTTGAAAATGTTTCCAAACAAAATCAGTCTGGATTTGAATCTAGTGAGTATCAAACCGAGTAAGTACTAGGCAACCAAGCTAACCATTAGACTACGACATCGGCAACATTTCTTTAAGTGGCAACTAAACGGAGGCTATAAAGATGTTCCTTCATTCCTTTCCATTGAAAACAACAGTTCAGAGCCCATTATTGATTCTCTTGGAACGGCCCCGTGCGAAGAACTGTGTCTTGACTGCTACTTCTTTTTAATTACTCGATTTTTTATTTGATTGATTAGCGTCTACTCGCTCGCGATAAGGTAGTTTGTTTCGAAATGTACAGGTTCGACTGTAGAGCGGTCCGCTTAGAAAGGCCTACATTAAGTGCCTTACCTTAAGTGGTTTATTACAACAATTGTCAAGGTATTTTGAATTATGTTAAGGGGTTAGCAACTATTTTTATTTTAATCTTATACGCTTGCTTTTTTAAGGTTGTAGAAAGTTACGAATTTTTTTATTGAAAATATAACTAATTTACATACAACCTCCGATGACCTGCGTGACCTAATTGGTAAGACGGCTGTTGTCTCCCAGCCCGGAGGTTGCGGGTTCAAATTCTGTTGGAATCTAGATGTTTTTAGGAAGGATTCCTGTCTGATTTTCACTTAAGGGGGTCTTCTACTCTAGAAGCGTGAATTTCGGGCGTTTTTTCAGACTAAATAAAAAAAAAACAAAAAATATTTTTACAATTCATTTTTTTTTCATTATTGATGATTTCAAAAAGTACATTTTTTTTGAAAAATAAAGAAAATTCAAGATGTTGTCAGCTGTTATACCTTGTCGTAAAAAAATGGGGTGACATGATTGGAACCCTTTTGTAAATTTGAAACAAAAATCATACACAGTTTCTTGATAAAAAATAATGTCGTTATTGTTGGTACCGAAAAGAAAAAAAATCGTAAAATGGCGGTTGTCCGAAAAATTTTTTATTTCAAAATAGTAAACAAAATCGTTTTGAATTTTCCAAGGTAGGGACGATATAAAAACATTTATCAAAGTTTCATACTAAATTTGAAGGCAATCGGTTGGATAGAACTTGAGATTATTTTATGTCGACCAGGTCGAAAAAAGTAGCTTCGAGAAAAACGCGTTTAAAGTTTTGAGATTATTGTCCGAGTCATTCCGGTGCGGCGTAATTGCTGCCTCATTTATAGCTATACCTTCGTGAATATTGAGAATTTTTATTCTTAAAGGTTTAAACTTTAAGAATCTGCAAAAAAAAACGATTTTTAAAATTTTTTAGAGTAGAATCTTTAAGACCTCTTTAACATCTTTCTAGTTGATTGAAAGATATTGCTACATGGCAAATAAGCCCGATAGGTTAAACTGTATACAACGAAAGTGTAATACTATTCTATACTATTATATAATCCGTTCGTATTCATGTTGTGTTGGCAGTGTACTGACCTTCAACATTTTGATCATGACACCCATAAGTTGTATGGATTTAAAAGAGGTTTCGTCTTTTCTACACCTCTACACCTTTAAACAGTTTCTTCCACTTCTTTACATTTCCTTATATCAAAATATAAGTCACTTGGTACAACTATACTCTTGGTATTCCTCTACTGTGTACTTCACTCATATTCATAGAGTAAGATTTTGTCACTGTTTTCTATTAATTCTTTCTACATATTCAACCTTTTGTTTCCTGTGCTAAAAAAATCTTTCCGCGCGTTCCGTTGCTGTGTATTCAATACACATCAATACATATGTAAAAATGAGCGATTTAAAATCGAAAAAAATAAAAATATTCATAGCCAATCGCTACAATTAATTTAATTTGAAGTCAAAAGTGATAATAATTGAAATTTAATTGCTGAAAACATGAAAAAAAAACATCGGTCGACGTTTACAAAAAGGGCGAAACGACCACCTCAAACGAAAGCCCGCGAGCTACCGAAGCGAGCGAACTGAGATTATATTTCTTGCGTTCCCATATACCGAAGTAGAGTGAAAGTGAGACGTGAATAGCGTCGCTTCCTCACTCATAGTGTTTTTTTTTAGAATGAATTTACCTACGTCACACACTGGCACACGTTTGATTGTATTGGTGAATTTATTCCCGATTTTCACAAAATATCTCAGATGTGGCCGATAAGTGTTAATTATTATTAATATTATTTTTTTCATTCAATGCTTACATGTATTACGGAGGAATACCTAAAGTCTGAATCCAGTATTTATTATATTTATAGAGATATTAAAGTTTTTAGAAGCAATGTGTACTAGTTACACATCACAGGGAAGGAAGGGTTAAACCATTTCAATGTGCTCTTTTCACCCCTTTATATCAATCTAAAGTTCACATATTATATTCAGTTACTCTTTCGTTATATGCAATACAACCTTTCTGTCTCATTATCATGTGGTAATTTCTTCTAAATAACCAGAAATACGTTAAAGAAGCCTGAAATAAAAATCAGATTACAACCCTTTTGAAAAATATTGTGTACCAACGGTAATAAAACCCTGCATCTTACCAACTAGACTAAGGAGGTCTTCATATTTGCCCTTTATTACTTCATTCACCCCAAGTATTTCTCTCAGTACACGTATTTCTAAAGCGTTCATTCGATTTTTTTCAGTATTTTACAAACATTCACGTTTCTTTCTTATAGATCAATTTAAATAATAATGATACTTAAACCCTCTTTAAAATGTACTTTAATTTTGAATTGATTAAATCTGTCAAGAAACTAAATCTGTCTTAAGTCAATATAAAAAGCTAAACGATCTATCATAAAAGTTTTTTGTCCTATAATTTAATAAAATGTTCAAATTTAATTGAAACTTCAGTTGCAATGTTGAAATTTGAATTGTATTTCTGTATTTAAAACCGCTAGTGCCAATGGTTTTGTAAATTATAGAATTGCTATTCATTATCGAAATCATATTTATTGTATGTTTTAATTTTATCCCATCTAAATGAGCTGGTTTTTGTACGTTAATTATTTTTATTAATTAAACATTTCAGCGCTTCAAAGTAATATTTTATAAACAAACAGTGCTATTTTTTATATTCTAAAAACTCGAGCGTTTCAAATAAATTATGGGTTGCTTTTTATATTCGTTAGTTTTTGCACAATTTGAGGCTCTGTGTCCATGGGTTGTGCACCTTTGTAGTAAAAATTCTGTTAATGATGTCTGGTGTCAACTGTTTATAGTATGTCGGAATGCTAATGAAATGGACCGTTTTCTTGTAAAAATATCTTAGATTCTTAAAAACCGTATTAGGTATCGTCACCCGAACACGTTACTTAAATGCCATGCAGGCATTCCGCACTTCAAATCGACTAATTATATTTCAACTGAATCATGAAGTTAGCTCGAAGTGTATAAAATATGCCTTTAGCCCATGTATGGCGTTGAAGACAAACATTATAAAGGATACTTTTAGATTTATTACAAAATTATTGAATTCATCGCGTTGTAAGATGTTAATTGGAAAAGATAAATCCTTTTATATAAAATCCACGCTATGATAATTTTATTTTCCCTTCTATATAGGTTGTTACACTTTAATAAAACTTTTGCAGGAGTTCTTTGAAGTACACTTTACCTAATTGTTAATAAATAATATATATACACTGTCTATCTGGGTGATTTATTTTATTTTCGCGTAACCATAATTGCCATCTGTGGATTAATAAATGAGTCAACTAACGACACATTTCGATTATCTTGCGTAAAGCGCTGGCATCGCTGGTTCATTCGTAATGACGTAAAAATTGTCGGTACCTTCTGAGTCTCGGTCGGAAAAGAAACAATGGAGCAACGTGCCAATATTAAATTAAGTTTATATTTTGGTATAAGTGGCACAGAAACGATTCGAACTGTTTATGGTAGTGAAGCAATGAGTCGAAAGAACGGTTTTAAGTGGTATGCAAGATTTCGTGATGGTAGAAAGAGCATTGAAGATGATCAACGGCCTGGTACATCATTGACAGAACGAATTGAAGAAAATATTCAAAAAGTGGAGAAAATTCTTCGAAATTATCATTGTGCGTCTACTAGGCTCATCGAGAAGTTCACTGGAATCCCTAAATCTACTGTTCATCTCATTTTAACTGGAAATTTGGGCAAATGACAGATTTGTACTGATTGACGATCAAAAAGTTTGCAGAGTGGATCACTGTAGATACACGAAAAGAGCGGCTGATATGGATCCTGACGTCGTTTCAAGCATTGTAACAAGGGACGATACATGGTGCTTTTAGTATGAGCCACTTATAAAGCGCCAGAGCTCGGAATGGAAGAGTCCATAATCTCCGAAACCGAAAAAAAGTGCGCATGCAGAAAAGCAGAATCAAGACTCCAGAAACAAGGCGCATTGTCTTTGTTGCACCACAATTCACAAGCGGACAAAAGCAAGATTACACGTAATTTCTAGGCCAAAAAAAGTATCGAATATCCCCTGTATTCACCTCATTTGGCTCTGGCTATTTCAAAAACTGAAATTGGTGATGAAAGGAAAGCATTTAAACATGATTTCAGATATCCAGAAGTTTCAACCGCGATTTTGGAGGCAATTCCGAAAGAAAATTTTGCAACCGCTTCCAGTATTGTATTGACTCACAAAGAGTGTATTTTGAATAAAAGGTAATGTTAACTAAAAATAAATAATGTCATTTATTTAATTTCCCATCAGTCACTTTTTGCCGGAAACGGAAAGAATTTGAATCTACAACTTATTACACTTAGATGACAACTCGACCAATTGAGCTTTCGTGCACGTGTCACTCGTATCTTGCTTTAATTTGTTTTGATGGCTGAAATAAATAAATTTCTTGTAAAATACAGGCAGTTCCCAAAATAAAAAAAATTACTTACAAAGTTGGGATATAAAAAAACGCACGAAACCGTTATAAACAACGACACAACACATTTTTTTAGTCTGAACGAGTGAGCATAAGTTCTAAATAATTAGTTGTACGAATTGTTTTCTAGTTATGAGAAGTATGTAGGTGTTAACCATTTCTGAGAAATAAAATATTAAGATAATTCAAAATGAAATACACGTTATCAATTAGAAATTAGTTAGTTCATAGTTACAATATAATATATAAATTAGATTAGTTTTTAAGATATACATTTGTATATAGGTATAGCCTTTGTTAAAGATTACTTCATTAAGTAAAAAAAAACAAGATTTTTATTGTGTACTAATGCAGTAATTCTTAAAATTTTAACCTCTATGGTTTGTTAGTTCGATATGTCATTTTATTGGTATCATCCATTTTTTTCTAGGTCTTTTCAAGCTTCTTATCTTTTCCTTCTCCCTAGCTCTATCCCAACTCATTGTCTGCGAAGACTGTTGGGATCAGCTCTCCTCGTCCTCAGGTTGTATGCTCTTCTGTCCCGGACTACGTCCCCCAGGCCGTGCCTCTGTATCAGGTTATCTTTTTGCACCACCAATGAATTCTTTGGTCTTCCTCTGGTTGTTATTCGACGAAGATCCATGGAGATTGCCTGGTTCACAATGTGATCGGGTGCTCTGCGTCCAACGTGCCCATACCATCTCAATCGTCTCTCCTCCATCTTGCTGTTGATGTCTGTAACACCTAGGCTTCCATCCAAACTTCTTATCTTTTCCATTCTTATCAAATTAATTCTTCTTCATAAATCTTTCACCACTCATTCTTTCAAACGTATCGGATCCATCTTAATGCTTATAAATTTTTGAATCTGTGAAATTCAGCAGAAGTTTTATTCATGACGAATAAATACAATGCCAATTAACTCCGTCACACCCACACAAACCTATACCGATGATTCGTTATCACTTTAATTTTAAGTTTTAAATGGAGTAGTCAAGATTGATGGAATTCTCTCATTATGCTAACCTTTAAAAAATATTTTTGGTTTTAATTACGTACGGATAATGATACATCATTTTTATCTTGACGATTCATTCCCAACTAGTTTTTGTATAATTGTTGAATTTTAAACTACGCAAACTAATTAATTTCTTCTAATTTGGACACTCCCGTTTCTATATAAATAATAAAATGTTTCTAGGAATAATAAAAAAACAAATTTTATTTTGTATTCCTTACGAGTTTCCTTTAGAAGTAGAAAAATTTGGCTAGTAAAAAATAGACAAGCATTTTACATTCACCTTATTTAAAAAATTCTTCGATTCTACTTTGAAAGAAAATTTAAAGTGATTCGCCTTTTTTCTATGTTAAGTACATATAGGGGAGTTACCCGTTCTTAGAAAAAATATATGAACCTTCTTTAAACAGGAGTTAGCTACCTTACATGAATTGGATAGTATTTTTATAAATGTGTATTTTTTTTTGTTTGTTTTATGTTTGTGTGCAGTATATTGTGGGATGACCGTTTTTGGTCTGTCTGGAGTGATGAAGTGTGAGGAGTTTGATTTCGCGTGATGTATACAAATATAATATAGTGTCACTGTTTGTCAGGTTGATGAGAATGTGCAACGGGGTTTTATATATTCCAAAATCGAAAAGAAGTATCGATTTATTTTTTCATGTTATATGTCCTCAGTGAGATACAGGCAAAATTCTAGTTTACTGGGAACACGACAAATGAAAGGCAACAAACCCAGACCCATTGAAATTGTGTGTCCGAATGAAATTACCTGTTGTTTTTTCGCCAATTATGTATATTTCTTGTCATTTGTTAAATAAATAAATAAAATAGTTTTTTGAGGTAATAAATGTTCCGTAATAGCGTTTAAAAATCCCTGAGTATTCAGTGAATTTATTATTTAAGTTATTTTCTTCCTACCTGTTCTTTTTTATTTTTTGTAAAGAAAAAATATAATGATGAAAAAATATTGTTTAAATATATTAAAATACCAAATTTCTTATGAAAATTGTAGGCAATCAATGAATATTAATCTTCGTGATTTAAAAAAATTAATTGTTTTTCCATTTACCTTTTTTAGACGTTCTTTGACATTATATAACCGTAAATATATTTTTTAAATGATTATTGTTATATGCTGGATAAAATTTAAATTATATATTATACAATAACGTAAATGATAATTCAAAGCATCTCAAATAATTTAAACTACCTTAAACAATTGAAATAAAAAGTACGTACATTTAACTAGTATTTAACTAAATAAATAGTTCAAGCGATAGTTAAATGTGTTGTATAATTCAAGCGATAGCTAAAATAGTTTAAGCAGTAATTATAAGGATTTAAAATAATTTAATCAATAATTAAATGCACCTAATATAATTATATTCTACACAATATACTCGTATTATATGTACCTAAAATAATTATATTCTATACATTGTATTATATGTACCTAAAATAATTATATTCTAAATAATGTATTTTAAAACACGCCTATATTTGAATAATAAATAAAATTGTAATATTTTTCTTTTATAAGTCAGTAATATTTTTGTGAAACTATTCAAATTAAATGATATATGCGGAATATATTTAAATTCCCCAATAAATCTCTCCTCTGCGGTGAGGTGTCATACTCTGTAAATGTTCAACATCTGATATGCCATTGTTTACATTTGATATTTTATTTTATAAACCACATTTCTAATTTATATTCAAACCACACAGAATACTCAACTAATTCCATTGCTTTATACAATATCATTTTATATTTCTCTATTATATGGTGTATACCTTAAAATTGAAGTACAATGAATATGTGAGTATGTATACTGCGTTTTTACGTATATGATTTTTTTAACAACCCTTTATGCAATAAAGAAAAATAATATTTTAATGTTGTTTTAAACAATTGAAATAATAATATGTTTAAATTTGAAACCCAATTCTTTTGGTTCATTCACCAAGAGTCGTTTTTGGCAATAAACAACCATAAATAAATATAAAATCTGAAATATTCATACTTATAAACAAACGTTAATTATATTGTGAAGGCATTGACGTTGTGGAGTTTTAAAGACATTGTAATTTGTTTTATCAAACACTGTTTATTCCACTTTTTGTAAAGGTATAACCCTACCGGTTTAAAGGCTTTCACCTCATCTTCAGGGGAGCACAAACAAGAGTGAATTCTGTTCGAATTGGTACCGATATACACGCTTTTAACGGTTAGGGACATTCGGGTTGGGGACTGGGGACTTTTATAAATCCATCAATAAATAACAAATTGAATTTTTTTTTTGAAATCCGTCAATAAATAACAAATTGAATAATTTTTTTGAAGCAAATTTATTCATTCTTGTACGAGTATATACGATAAAAAAAAAATCTGAAAAAAATCTATCCTGATTGTCAATCGATTTGTTTATGGTCAAGTAAAAATGTTCATATTTGCATTTGAATAAGCATTCAAAAAATATTTTCAGATTTAAATATTTCCAATTCAAATTCACTCTTTGACTTTCAAATGTCGAATTATTTTCAAATTTCAAATATTTTTATTAACTTCACAATATTTACAACCAGTTAATTTTCAACCCTTTCAATTATATAGTTTCATTTATTATTTACGCAATCGCATTGATTATGAATGTATTTGTGTTTGCAATACTTTCAAATTAACTATTAAATTGTGAATTTAAATTAAAAGAACAATTATAATTTTTATTTTTGATGTACATGTTATATTTTTTTTTAAATATTACAATCTAAACCAAAAAATATTCTTTATGATTAAATATTTATATTTAATTGCACGTTTTTACATTGATTTGAGTTATATTTATATTTAAATGTCATCCCTTAATGTACATATAATTTTTTTATGTCTAATTTTCATTATTTTCTGTAATACGTGAAAACACTTAATTAACGTTTTTGTAATTTATTTTATCAAATACTGTTCACCTCATCATCAGGGGAGTACAAACAAGACTGAATTCTGTTCGAACTGGTACCGACATACACGCTTCTAACGGTTGTGGACATTCGGGCTGGGGACTGGGGGCTGAAGGGGAGGCACGGGACAACCTCGGCGAGCAGCGGAGAGATTCTTGGTATGTATGTGTTTGCCGGATGTTCACCTCGATGCAAGAAATTTCTAGGGCCTCTAATCTGTCTAATTTATTTCCGTTACTACTGATATGTAAGAATCGATGATGCCAAATTTCAAGTATATTATTTATAGTTAAGGCATTAACATTGTGAAGATTTAAAGACATTGTAATTTGTTATATCAAACACTGTTTATTCCACTTTTTGTAAAGGTATAACCCTACCGGTTTAAAGGCTTTCACCTCATCTTCAGGGGAGCACAAACAAGAGTGAATTCTGTTCGAATTGGTACCGATATACACGCTTCTAACGGTTAGGGACGTTAGGGTTGGGGACTGATAGTTGAGGGAGGCATGGGACGATCATCGAGGCGAACATCTGGTAAACACATATATACCAAAAATCTCTCCGCTGCTGGCCGATATCGTACCAAGGCTCCCTCAGCCCTCAGTTTCCAACCCGAATGTCCCCAACCGTTAGAAGCGTGTATATTGGTACCAGTTCGAACAGAATTCAGTCTTGTTTGTACTCCCCTGATGATGAGGTGAACGCCTTGAAACCGGTAGGGTTATACCGTTACAAAAAGTGGAATAAACAGTGTTTGATAAAACAAATTACAATGTCTTTAAATCTTCACAATGTTAATGCCTTAACTATAAATAATATACTTGAAATTTGGCATCATCGATTCTTACATATCAGTAGTAACGGAAATAAATTAGACAGATTAGAGGCCCTAGAAATTTCGTGCATCGAGGTGAACATCTGGAAAACACATATATACCAAGAATCTCTCCGCTGCTCGCCGAGGTCGTCCCGTGCCTCCTCTTCAGCCCCCAGTCCCCAGCCCGAATGTCCCCAACCGTTAGAAGCGTGTATCTCGGTACCAGTTCGAACAGAATTCAGTCTTGTTTGTGCTCCCCTGATGATGAGGTGAAGTGAGATGAGGTGAACAGTATTTGATAAAACAAATTACAAAAACGTTAATTAAGTGTTTTCACGTATTACAGAAAATAATGAAAATTAGACATAAAAAAATTATATGTACATTAAGGGATGACATTTAAATATAAATATAACTCAAATTAATGTAAAAACGTGCAATTAAATATAAATATTTAATCATAAAGAATATTTTTTGGTTTAGATTGTAATATTTAAAAAAAAATTATAACATGTACATCAAAAATAAAAATTATAATTGTTCTTTTAATTTAAATTCACAATTTAATAGTTAATTTGAAAGTATTGCAAACACAAATACATTCATAATCAATGCGATTGCGTAAATATTAAATGAAACTATATAATTGAAAGGGTTGAAAATTAACTGGTTGTACAATAAATATTGTGAAGTTAATAAAAATATTTGAAATTTGAAAATAATTCGACATTTGAAAGTCAAAGAGTGAATTCGAATTGGAAATATTTAAATCTGAAAACATTTTTTGAATGCTTATTCAAATGCAAATATGAACATTTTTACTTGACCATAAACAAATCGATTGACAATCGGGATAGATTTTTTTCAGATTTTTTTTTATCGTATATACTCGTATATACTCGTACAACAATGAATAAATTTGCTTCAAAAAAATGATTCAATTTGTTATTTATTGACGGATTTATAAAAAAATTATTCAATTTGTTATTTATTGACGGATTCATAAAAAAAAAGTAATGTTCAACTGCTTAATCATTATTTTTTGACGGATGTCTTCCTATGTCGTATTATATTACATTTCCGTTGTATATAATTCATCTTGGCGAGGGAATTGAGTGATAATGTCTTCCAACCTAATGTCTTATTTTTTCATTTCTTTACATGACAAGTTATTGTATATGTACAATATTAATGTACATAGTTATTGAAAAATTTGAAAATATAAAAAAAAAAACAGGCAATTTCAAGTGGACACTCGATTTGCATGGATCTGGTGTAAATTCATGTCTCCTGTAAACTAGGCTTTTGTCTGTATTTTACTGAAGACACATAAAAATGACGACCTCCGTGGCCTGGTGGTAAGACACTTGTCTGCCGATACGGAGGTTGCGGCTTCGATCCCCGCTGGAACCCAGATTTTTTTAAATAGGATTCCAGTCTGGTTAACACTTAGGGCCTATAAACACATCTTTCTGGTTGGTTGGAAGAGATTGCCACATGGCAATAAACTAGCCAGGTTAAAAAAAAAACATGAAAAAATGGTTGATGCTTTTTACTGATTTCGATTAATTATTGAATACCTTTGTCATAAACTTTCACCAACTTGATATGTAGTACCACCTTATTATAATGGGTCTATCAAATTGAACGGTTTTTTAACTCCATTTTTTTAATTCTTGAATAAAACACACAATTTGCTTTAATTTCAAAAAAACTTTTTACTGGTCATTGAAATATAATGTATGACATTTAAACACAAAAAAACAATATCCGCCAAATATCCACCTCTTGCAGCTCCGCAGATGTCAACTTTAATGTCAACATTTTCGATGACATTTTGGCATAATTGCGGTTCTAACTCACCAATAACGCGAATAATTTCGTCGTTCAGCTCAGGAATTGATCGGGGGTCACTCTTATAGACCTGACTTTTCACGTAACCCCAGAGAAAATAGTCCAACGGTGTCAGATCACATGATCTTGGTGGCCAATTAACATCACCGTTTCCGGAGATTACAATACATTAAATAATTAAATAATTTGAACGCGTTGTTCTATTACTTACAACTCCATTTTTTATAAATGTCATACATTACACTTCTCAAATGTCACAAGACCCAGGCAAGTTCGCGACGCCATCTCTGTTTTATTTAAGAAATAAAAAAAATTCAATTTGAAAGACCCTTTACGTATATGATATACCACGTGAGTCAACCCATGGTGTACTGCCCACTATTTTTTTCCACAACTTACTCCAGCAAGCTTAAGCACTCGACCACACTCCGATACACTGCCTGAATTTTTCGCACCATTTTGCCTTTATTGAGTTTGGTATTCTATTGTACATCACGAGGACCAGATTTATATGTTTATTTACTTTGGGGAAAAGTTGTTTAAACTAGGGATGGTGAATATTTAGTCAGTTTTCGTGAATAAATTATAGATTTATATCATATTTATATCTGAATCATGATTTATATCTTAAAAACAAAACGGTTCCTTTAGTTTAAGTTAATATCTCTCATTAACTACTTTTGAATAGGTTTGAATATATTTATAAATATAATACAAATTAAAACAATTTTCATCACAAGTTCCAAGTATTATTTAAATAAGGTTCAACTTTCTTGCGCAATACCTCGTTAAAATATCTGACTCGAACCGAGTGACTAAATTTAATCCCAATATTTTGAGACTTTTAATTTATTAACTTATTTATGCGATGCCCAATTTAAGGTAGTCAATTCTCGCTGCAGTGCCTTCTCAATTCTCAAAGCGATGCCTTCACATTTCAAAGCGATACCTTCTCAAAAGATTGGATATTCAGAAATTATTTTTTGCCTCCCGCTGTTATTCTGAACGTTATGTTCAGGTACGCCAATAAACACATGAATTTTAATATTTATCAATTTAAATGCACATTTTGTGCAAGAATGCATCGGAGGACAATGTTAAATATAATATAATATAAAAATACAATAAACAAAGCCGCAGGATGCAAGTGAAACGACCATTATATTTTGTTCTTATAACATCGTAAAAAAGTTAAAAAATTATCAAGATGCGATATGAAAGTTTTGAACATGTTTTTCGAAAAGCAATATGTTTCATAAAATGATGTTTATTGTAACAATAATAGGAAATGGATGCGTTAAATTTGTGTTTTAATATTTTGAACACGTTGCATATATTTACAGCCGGTTTTATTTATGAATTGTTTTATTGCTCAACCGACCAGTATCTCTGAATTTAAAAAAAAATTAAAGACAAAATAAATACATCAATAGAATAAATTTATTTTATATTTACCATTTGCATAGAATCAAACATACATATGTACCGTATAACGTAACATCATTTCCCTGTCGGGGTAGGTAGAAAGTAACGAGTGCCAGTCTTTTTTATCGCGATATACATCTATCGCATCATCAACATCTATTCACGTTCTCATAGAGCGCCTACGATTTCTCTGACTTTTAAATTTATTTCTTTCAAAATACCCAACATTTGATCCAACCACACTTTCCTTGTATTTCTCTACCGCGTCTTAGACTAACATTTGCACTGTATATTTGTATTGTTAGTTTTTCTTCATTCATTCGTTCGACATGTCCAAACCATTTTGTGTACATTATCAAACATGGTACATCTGGTGAGCTTATTGCCATATAACGATTTCTTACAAGCAACTCATCTTACTCGACACATCAGCCGTAAGTTCACTCTCACCCCTGAGCACTTCATTCCGTATTGTGTCAAACATAACCACCCCATTATTAATCTCAGAAGCAATGGTTTGTTGGCCTTTCCAGTTCACCGCTGTTCTTTTTTACGTCGTTCTTTACTGTCCATGAAGTGAGACTCTGGAATCAGTTACAAACCAATGTTAGACTCGATCCTTCCTTTGCATACTTTGAGAAGCGACTGAAAAAACTCTTTAATTTCTAGTCAATAATATAACGTGTTTCATTCCTGATTTTTTTTCCTTTCCTCTACGCCATTCCTTCTTTTTCCTTTGATTGATGATATTTCACTTTACATGAAAAGGAATTTTCGGGTGATTGTCCGTCTTTGTGGGGTTTGTGGCCATATGCTCACGTACTCGTATGTGTTCATGGATTTCGTGGGGATGGATAGTCATTTGAATGTTTTTTGCGACAATGTAACTTACTTTTGTCTGGTTGGTTGAAAGAAATTACCGCTTGGCAATAATCCCGCCAGATTGTCTTTACAATAAAAGTGTTAAATAAATAAATAAATGGTTTGCTGGAATGTATTTTCATTTAAGTAATAATAACAATTTTAGGTGCAATAGACTTAACAAGATTTCATTATAACTTGAATGCATCCCATACCTTAGAATTACCGACAGTTTTAATTTCTTTCCAGTAACCCACACACAAAAAATACAACGGTTGACTTCAAAGTCGTTATACAAATATATTCGTTTTCACGGACATTAAAATTCGATATATTTCACCATTGATTTGTTAATACCTTAATTCGACAAAACCAGTAGCAGGGCGTGTCGAGTTAGATGTCTGTGGAGATGAAAGAGAGATACTGAAGGATATTGGCATCCATCACGGAATGGTTTGGCTTTTGAAGTCCGCTTCTTCCTCGTCTTTCTTCCTTTTTAACAATGCCTGGCGGCCAGCTTACAAAGATCCGTGAGTCGGTCGGGAGGAAATGAATTTCACACTTTATATTGTTAATATCCCTTTCTTAGATGCCTCCGGTATTTTATGGACGTTTTACACTACTGAGTTGTTGTTTTTTTGTAAATCTTCTTTGATACATTTTTGAGTGTGGATTTTTTTACTTGGAATATTTTTCTGATTCAAACCTGTAATGATTTAATTCTGCGATGATAATCTAAACTTGAAACTTCGACAACGGTTAGTCAAATGCTGCTTTGGTCAGTGTTATTGAATGGAGTGGAATCATGGACCCTTAAAGTTAGTAGTAAGAACAGACTGGAAGCATTTGAAATGTGGAGGCACCGGAGAATGCTACGGACACCTTGGACGGATATGGTCAGCAGCACAAGGGTTCTTCAAAGAGCCAAAGTTGATAGAGAGTTGCTGACTAATATTAAAATCCAAAAGGTGTCCTACTTGGGTCATGTACTTAGAGGAGCCAAATACAAATACTGCACCTGATCATCCAAGGCAAAATAGAAGGCCGAAGAGATGTTGGCGGGAGGAAAATCTCCTGGCTCCGCAATATATGTGATTGGATTGATAAGGGGCGTTGGAGATCTTTTTCGGGCTGCCGGGGACAAATATGTTTACTCTCAAGTGATATTCAACGTTGGGGAGACCTGACATGACACTGGGAAGAAGAAAAAGAATGATTTAATTGACGTTTTAACACAAAAAAATATACTTGAAAATAATTTCTTACGTGATAACTGTCGATGCTCAAAGAGCGAAACACGTTGATGGCCAATAAAACACTTTGGAAAGTTATCAAAAACAAAATATTATCTCAAACTCTACGTTCAGTTGTTTCCCGAAAATATAAATTAATTAGTAGTTATTGAACTTTCCAAATAGCCTCCTTATAAACCGATTTCCATACAAAATACCATCTCTTTGACTTCAACCACAACTCCTTCCTTGATAAACTACCAATGGCACAGTTAAAAAAATATCTTTAGATATACAAGTTAGGTCATAGTTAACCTGAAGAAGATAGATGTCTGTGAAACCGGTCGTCATAGAAAAAATTTTTTTTAATGAAAAGTACATACCGACAACTTATTTCCCGGTTGGGGTTGTTAGAAAGTGGAGTAGTCCCATATTTAGTATTTTTTCACATCAATACAACTTCTCATACAACTCGGATTTTTTAGTTTTCTTACATTTCTTTCTTTCTGAATATCTATCACTTGATTCGACCATACTATGCAAGATCTCACTGTACCATGCATTCCTCTCACGTTTGTACTCTATATTTGTTTTTTAAGTCTTTTTTCACTCATTCGTTCCACGTGCCCGAACCAACTCAAAGTATTATTCTTTATCTTATTCAACACAATCAGCCTTAAATTCACATTCATCCATAACCACATAATTCCGTATTCTGTCATACACTGTCACTCCATGTATTGTTCTCACTCCACGCATTTCTACAGCGTTTATTCAGTTCCCTTTTTTTACGCTCAAGTTTCTTTACCGTACATCAAAGGTACTAAAGTTTATGAAAAGTAACATTTTTTTTTAGTATTTCGTAAAACAAATTAAATGTATTTTTAGTCATATTTATTTATTTATTTATTTATTTATTTATTTATTTTTTCAAAACAGGCTTAGCCCAATTACATTGAAAAATACAAGACATTAAAAAAGAAGAAAAATTACAGGGAAAAAAATTTTTTTTTTAAATTATATAAAATAAAAAATAATGCATATGTATACAAACGAGTATTTACACACAAACGTATGTTACATATATATTCAGTCACTTAAGTATGTTGATGAGTGCTTTCTAACGCGCTTAATCTAAGAAGAAAATTTACTTTTGCTTTTGGTAATGTGATATGAAATATGTCAATATCCGAAGCAGTCCCGTTAAGAAGAGTTAAGGCCCTTCCAACAGGCATAGCGGCTGGAAGACCCGTTCTTGCGAATGTTATTGAGAACAGTTCCTGCCGGCGCAGTCTAGTGTAATTGTTAGGAACATTTAACGCTAATCTTTGTAGTAATGCTGGACAGCTCACAACTCCTCGAACGAGTTTGACAACGTATACCAAGAGACGCAGATCTCTTCTTACGCTCAAGGAGTTATACCCGAGCATGCCCAGCAGAAACTGCGTAGGATATAGCCACGGATAGACACCAAACTCACTCATGTAGAGATATCGTAGATATTTTTTTTTGTACTTTCTCCACCATGAGCGAGTTTTGCGCCCCCACCGGGCTCCAAATGCAAGCATTGCTTTCTAGTTTGCTACGGATCAATGAATTAAACAACGTTTTGAGCACCAATTGGTTTTCAAACGACTTAGAGATTCTCATAACAAATCCTAGAGTTTTATAAGCTGAGTTGCACATAACTTCTATGTGAGGACCAAACGCGAGATTGCTGTGGAACAAGACACCCAGATCTTTAATATTATTTGTGCGGGGAATAGGTATAGATTCAAGTGTATATCTATGGAATTTCAAGACGTGTGAGCGATGATACGACATAATTTTGCACTTTGATGCGTTGAAATATAATTTATTATTGTGGCTCCACTCACAAACGTTGTTGAGATCTGCCTGTAGGTCTAAGCAGTCGGTATAAGAACGAATTTTTTGAAAGATTTTGAGGTCATCAGCAAATAGAAGAAACGTGGATTTTTTTATAACTCTACCTATATCATTAATAAAAATAAGAAATAAGGTAGGTCCAAGATTAGACCCCTGCGGAACACCTGAGTAGGCAGTGAAGTAATCGGAGTTGTAGATTCCATGTGAAACAAATTGTTTTCTATCTGTAAGATAATCTGACAGTAGCCTTAGTAAGTTACCTGGGATCCCAAGTTCACTCATTTTTTCTAATATTTTTTTGTGATTGACGCGATCAAAAGCTTTTGCAAAGTCATGATACGAACAATCAATCTGATTGCCACTATCTACAGCCCTTGAAACATAGTCGGTGAAGACCATCAGATTGGATTCAGTAGATCTGCCTCTTCTGAAGCCATGCTGCTCATCAATTATGTATGGGTCGACTAACGACCTTAGTGTGCGATCCATAAACATTTCTAGGAGCTTAGCTATTGAAGAAAGTATGGCGATAGGTCTGTAGTTGGTTATATCGTCCTTAGAACCATTTTTAAATATGGGAATAACTCGAGTCTTTTTCCATTCACTTGGAAAAGTATGGACTCGGAAGACAAGATTAAATATGTAAGCAAGAGGTGCAGAAAGCAATTCACTACAGCCCTTAAGAAAAAATGTAGGTACTCCGTCCGGCCCGACTGCTTTCGTGTTTTTCATCAACTTTATTTGTTTGAGTATATCAAATGTAGTGATGCTTAGCTTAAATCCCGAGGAAGTATGGTGTTCATCCAAAACAAATGCCTCGGAGTCCCTACAATAAACTGTTGAAAAATAATTTGCGAATGCAGAAGATATTTCGGGACCAGTTATTTGATTCCCATCCCAATTCATAACATTAAGCACTGGAGAATCGTTACGCATGGATTTAATATGATTCCAAAATAGTTTTGGTTCACGTACCATTCGACATTCTAAGTTCCTTATGAAGTCTTTATAAGCCGTGCGAATGTTATGTTTGAGCTGAGCGCGAGCACTTTTGAACGCATCGTAGTCACTCAGACGACAAGAGTGTTTCCATTTTTTGTGAAGAGAATCTTTAAGTCTAATATTCCCAACAATTTCACTTGTGAACCACCTCGGGTATTGCCACTTACGTAGCTCTTTTGGTTTTACGGGAAAGCACTCATCAAATACGCAATAAACATGTTCATACAAATATGCTACCGCCTCGTTCACGTCTAAAATTGAATATAAGGGATCCCAGTTAATATCCCTTGTCTTCAGATATAAGGAATGGAAATCTCCTTTGTCAAATCGCCATTTTTTAAACACTGGATTCTCAAATTTTTTTGGAGACGCATTTATTTTATCCTTGATCAAGAAGACTGTGAGATCGAATTCTAGTGCCGGGTGATGAAGATCTTCTGGTACGAGATGAAAAGGGGCGTGTTGCACCTTGGTGCTAATATTTGAATATATTAAATCTAGAAGCCTGCCGTTAAAATTATTGATATTATTAAATTGTATCAAGCTGTAGGCAGTTGAAAGACACAAAAATTCGTTTTGAACCCCCCGTGCCCCTATCGCGCTATTTAAGTTAAAATCGCCAAGAATTACTACTTTTCTATCTCGTATGTAATTTACATGAGCTAAAATGTTGGTACAGAAGAGCGAGTATTTCTCCTCGGTTGTATTCGGTGGGAAGTAAACAACGCATACAAATATTACTAAAAAACTATTTACAGTGATTTTAACCCAAAGATCTTCATTACTCGTTTCCAGGAATGACACTCGTTCAGCAAGAACCGAATCAGAGTTTCTCAATCCAAGTAACACGCCGCCACCACGGTGTGCGGAGACTCCATCAGCGGTCGAGCGATCGCGTCGGAATACTAAATAATTACCATCAAAAAGCTCACGGCTATAGACAGAGGCGTCCAACCACGTCTCGGTAAGTGCAATCAGAGAGTGATTGGAAGCAGCAACATTGTTGAAAAAATTTATTGTCTTCGTCTTCAAGCCGCGCACATTCTGATAGTACGCATTAAGTATTGTGAGAGACGAAGTATTCCGCTTCTCTTTCTCATTCTGTCAGTAATGGCTCGGTAGTTTAGGAGCCTCCAAATTGGTTATCCATTTTTTCAAAAAAGTTTTACGGGGCCAATTACTTGGAGACAAAATTGATTCGGTCTTGCTTACCTCTATTCCGATCTTGAATGACGAGTAGTCACCGCGGGATTTCAATTTCGACACTTTGAATGAGCCGGTAGCATCCAATTTTTTTAAATATATTTCTAAATCCTCTTCAGTCGTTTCACGATGAAGAGGATAGCAATGGTAAAAAACAAATTTATTGGTGTTCATTTCACTGTGCAATGTGCCACGAATTACAGTTCTTTTTTTCCGAACTTCTGTCCAAACACCGTGAGTCACTGTGGCTGTGGGCTCCTCTGATTCATTTAGATTCTTCAACGTATTATTTGCATTTTTATCAACGTCTGACGATGAGCAGCCTGTGTTTCGTGTTCGAGTGTCAGGTTGCGGAGAGCTATTTTTAGGTTGCGCTGCTGCTGCTACTCCTCTGGTTATTCGCCTTTCCACCGCGACCCCAGGTTTGAGAGGCCGTGAATTCTTCATGGTGGTAGAGGCATACGATGCTCGGGCTGCGTTAACATCTGGGTTTGGGGTCCTGGCTGCAGGTATAGGACGCGCTGGGGCTGGAACGACAGAGTGCGCTGTGAGGTTAGCGGGGGTGTGAGCGGGAGCGGAGGGTGCGCAGTTGTCCACTGGAGAAATGGTTCCTTTATGACTAGCTAACACATGTGTTGCACTGGCCATTCCAACGGTCCCGGCGAGCTGCGGTGACACGGGAGTTATACATACTGAAGATACGCTATCACTTGGCACTATTTTGTCAATTTTATTTTCCAGGGAATCTATTCGCGATAGTAACAGTTTCATTGTGTTAAGCAGCTGCTTAGACACTTCACAACACGATCCATTGGTTTTTGTTGACATTATGTCACAGTATCCTTGTAAAAAGGCAATTCACCAAGGAGAAATCACAACACGTGTTATCGCCACGACGGTCGCACTTCTAGTTGATATCATAGCAAACCTCCCAAAGTTGACTTCATTTCTTTTGAAGGACCTGGAAAGTTATAAATTAGATTTGAAGGTCCTATGCACAGTTACGTCATACAGTCAGCTTTAATGTAGGGGCGTTTGGAGGTTAATTAGGGGACAACAGTGCTTTTTAAGTACGTCATAGCTTCCATGTGTTTGCACGGGCTGAAAAAAATATAGTATGTCACTAAATTAGGTTTTATGATTTTATGTTACGCTGCTTTACAGCGCCAGTTTAACAAACAATAAATTTGAATGAAAGCAAAAAAGGACTCGAATTAAACTTTGTTTCGAACCCGCCGGGAATCGTACCCAGAAGAGTAAGATGCTAAGCCTTCATATTTAATCGTATACTTCAATTAAAAAATCTTATCCTCACTTAATACCATAATCCTCTCTATAGCGACTGCATGGATTTTCACCATTAATTTGAAAGTCATACCAGGAGACTATAATATGCGAGACTGTATTGAAACGTTACCGCGTCTCAAGTATGTCGGGTCAGCGCAGGTCACAGGCCAGCTAGACTTAAGTCGCCGTCTCGGTCTCGGGCTGCCATCTTTGCGATGCTTCTGAGACCCTGGTAGATCGGTCGCCAGATAGATAGATATATTGAATGGTTATTATTTATTATAAATAGCTTATAATAGTTTCCGGGTCTTTTGCGGAATATGGAAATATGATATGGGGTCCTATTATGGAATTTGATTTTTAATGAATATTTATTGAGAGACATTTTTTCTTTTCTAAGATATTGAAATGATAGTTTGATACCGTACAATATCGGATCTTTTTTGTAGATAAGCATAATGCAAAGGCGACTTACAAATATTTATCATTAAATTTTTTTCTCTCCGTATACTTTGTACCATCTTATATTTTCTTTGTCTATTTGCAGTTCCTCCATAAACGTGTTCAGATATATTGAGTGTTAACATAAGTTGTGTCCGTTTTTTTCCAAATTAAAAATGCACCAAAAGTAAAACAAAATGGTTAGTTCGGCGTTAGCCAAACTGGAAAGAAAAGGATAAAAGGAATGTTACTCACGGTTGGTAAAGTTCGATGATGGCGTGGATGACGGGATTCGGAGGTCTCGGCTGATGTTGAGAACTCCTGGAGCGTGGTCGCGTCTGGTAAAATAATTCGTCCCAGGTTTCTTCTGATGAAGCGTATTGGTCGCTAGCCGAGAACCCGTCCGCACTGGTTCGTCGTTGATGGGCCGATCCGCCCGGCCGGCTGGCCCGATCCGAGTTGTCCTCCCGCTCGTGGTCTATACGCAAGTGGCCGAGAGCGGGTCGCACATCGTCGTCGAGTCAGACAACCGACATACGTGACAATACTATATTTCAACCTGTGAGAATACGCGCGACAGGACCGGGAATGATGACGATGCGGCCCGCGCGTGACAGGGGGTCGGCCGCGATAAAAGAGCGCCCCCACATTCCGCGTCACGTTATGGCGTGAACAATGGTAAAGGTTATACGACATTCGAAAGAAAATTTTCTGTTCTACAAGATGTTGTGTTTGCTTTTAGGTTACGTATATTATAGTATTTTATTTGATTACAAGCCTTCAAAATGGAATATCAAGTAGACGAAAGTGAGCATTTTCGACACCTCCTTCTGTTCGCGTTCAATCAAGGGAATAAAGCTGCTCGCGATATTTGCGAAGTGTACGGTGAAGATGCTATGAATAAAAGAACAGCTCGTCGGTGGTTTTTGCGTTTCAAAGACGGTAATTTCGACCTGAAAAACATGGAGCGTTCCGGACGACCAGTGGACTTCGATGAGTACCGCTTAAACCATATTATTTATGAAGATCCCCTTCGAACTACCGTAGAATTGGCTGAGCAGATGAATTGTAGTCACATAACTGTATACCGCCATCTTAAATCAATGGGAAAAGTTCAGAAGTTTGGCGCTTGGGTCCCACGTGTTTTGAGTGAAAACAAAAATCAACGTACGACAATTGAACGCTAACAGAAGGAATTGTCGAAAATGCTCACTTTCATCTACTTGACATTCCATTTTGAGGGCTTGTAATCAAATAAAATAATATATGTAACGTAAAAGCAAACACAACATCTTGTAGAACAGAAAATTTTCTTTCGAATGACGTATAACGTTTACCATTTTGTTTTATTTTTGGTGCTCATTTTTTATTTGGAAAAAATCGGACACAACTCATGTTAACACCTAAAATGTACCATATATACATTGACCATTTTTAAGCTTTTGTGGTTTTTACCATGTAATCGACTGTCTGGAATTTTTAATGGTTTAAACATTATCAATAGGGGAAGTATAACATAATAATTGAACACTTAAATATGAAAAAAAAAACTGCGTAATAAACTTAAAATAAAGTTACTTGCCAATTTCGATTTACAAAAGAATTGTCAATTGCTTACAATATTATAATAAAAGAAGAAGAAAACGAATAACAGGCTTATTCAAATAATTTCTAGTCAGTAATATAGCGTGTTTCACTCTTGATTTTTCTTTCCTCTCCACCATCCCTTCCTTTTCCTTTGATTGGTGATATCTCACTTTTACTTTGACATGTCCACAAATTTCATAAATATGAATAATCATTTAAATATTTTTTGCGACCATGTAACTCGCTTTATTTACTTTTCTCTGGTTTATTGGAAGATACATATTGTTTTCGCAATGAAATGTTAAATAGATAAATAAATAGAGAACTGGATATTCAGGTTAGAGCGCCCTAGAATAAATTGTCCTTTTTATTATTATTTAGTTAGTTAAAATATTTAAGACTATAGTCTGAAGAAAAATTGTCGTCTGAAGTCATCAGTTGTTTTTAAACGTTAAATAAATGTAATCAATCACTGAACGATAATAGTTGAGCTAAATCTTTCGTATTAGGGCTATTTGACAGGGCTGAGTGACAATTATGATGGCGATCATTAATGTTATTATCAGTTGAATAGACTAATTCGTCACGCAACAATTAGATATTCCACGCCATCGCCATTAGTAATGATGGAGTCAGGTGCTGGATTTAAGAGTGCTTACAGTTATTGTCTCGAGTTCTTCTTATCGGAGGCTTTTATTCCATTTTTGATCTGTAACTCTAAATGCCATTTTAAACACTGTCTGGCATTTAACAAGACATTTAACTTCATAAATCTGTCTTAAAAAAAGATATCGTTTTTGGTGTCAGAATAAAACAATAAAGTATTAAGTTAAAAACTTCATTTTATAATAAATCATAACGTTAAGAATATATAACAATTACATTATTTTTAATGTTTACCATATGGTACCCTTCAACAAAACTTTAATCTCATAAATAAATAAAAAATGCATCTGAACTGTGAATTAACGTTAAGGTACTGAGATTAATCTAAGATATATTTTGAGTTGGACTCACTGTGATTAACCAGCGTAGAAAATGAAATCCGATTTATATGTACGAGTATATCATTTTAAATAATACCAACACATCGTATCACGTTTTAAACAACTTAATTTGCACCAAAGGAAAAAATAAGTAAAATAAAAAACTTATTTTATATTTTTGTGTTCACCATAGGTTTAATTTAGGTTCACAACTAGTTTCGAAGACCACCGTCTTCTTCGTCAGGTGAATATAAACTAAGTTGCTAAAATAAAATAAGTGTAAATAACCTAATATAAAAGAGGTGAGGTAGGGGAGTGAAGTGGGGAGAGATGTAATACAATGGTGAATGGGACGGGGAAAAATATATGTGAAAGTGAATGTGAATCTTTAAGACAGGGGAGGATTTTAAATTGGGAACATATTAAGCAGAGGGCACAAAGCACCACAAAGTGAAACTGTAGTCTTTTCGAAGATTCAAGAACTTAATTTGCTGTTCATTTAGTGCGACTTTGGAACTAATTTCCAAATTTATCAGATATGCAACACCCTTACTTACATTTACCAAAAATAATAATAATTTAAATACTGAACGAATTTTTTTCCTCTAGTTTGACCATTATTGATAAAGATAAGTTATTGTAATTTGTTTTATCGAACACTGTTTATTCCATTTTTTTGTAACGGTATAACCCTACCGGTTTCAAGACTTTCCCCTAATCATCAGGGGAGCAGACACAAGACTGAATTCTGTTCAAACTGGTACCGAGATACACGCTTATAACGGTAAACATTCGGGTTGGGGACTGGGGGTGGAGGGAGGGAGGAGACAATCTCGGTGAGCAGCGGAGAGATTCTTGGGATATATGTGTTTTCCAGATGTTCACCTCGATGCACTGACTTAGAAATTTCTAGGACCTCTAATCCATCCAATTTATTTCCGTTACTACTGATATGTAAGAATGTCTCATCCCTCCTTCCACCCTGAGTCCTCAAACCGAATTTTTACCGTTAGAAGCATGTATCTCGGTACCAGTTCGAACAGAATTCAGTCTTGTTTGTGCTCCCCTGAAGATGAGGTGAAAGCCTTGAAACCGGTAGGGTTATACCGTTACAAAAAGTGGAATAAACAGTGTTTAATAAAACAAATTACAATGTATTTAAACCTCCACAGTATTAATGCCTTAACTATAAATAATAAAATAAGATAAGTTATATTTTTTTGTAAAATGAATATATTATTTTGTAAAATCTGTCATGCATTAAAACCGATTTAAGTATCTAAGATTATTTAGTTAGATGGCGGAAATTTCTGTATAGGATTATGTCCGCCATTTGTACCATATTTAACAACAATGTACACAATAAAATTAAAATAAGTAAATAATATTACGAAATTCGAATCCGTTTTCCGATTGATGCCACTACGGATAACCGAGAATCTAGTGTATATTCCTCTGAAAATATTATAATAACTTTAAAAAAGATGAATAAAATTTCAATTGTTGCTTAAAAAATAAAAAAAGAGGGCACAGTCACGATATTGCAATTCACAAAAAGTGAGATATGAGGCATTTGAAATGTTTTGACAGATTATCTCGCATTTTTCATTTGACTAATTCTTTGTCGATAACATAGAGACAAATCAAGAGGCTTTATCAAACTCTGAAACCATTAATATTGCTATATCATCAAGTGGTTTGCAAATCATGCCAATGCTTTGGTACAAACTAGGAAAAACGTTTAACCTAATCGCCTTGTTCTGACGTTGATATATTAGTATCCTCTGCTTTGCAGTAATGTGAATTCTAGAAGCATGTCTACTTCTTTGTCAATAGACAGAATCTTTGTTTCAACAGTATTTCCTACGCAAAATGGTTTGAAGTAATAGCTGATGAAGACTTGGCATATAAATCTTATGCCTCAGTGGCTTAGTGGAATGTTGTTTATCTTCCATTGAGAAGCTTTTAATCTGGAAGCTGACGTATATACCAAGTATGCATATCAATATCATTACGCCATTTCCGTGTTAGGGTAGGCAAAGAGGAGTTTTTATATAGACATACATATTCTTATCTTCTACACCCATACATTTTCTCATATAATTCCTTCCTTTCATTTCTTAGACTTCCTTATTTCAAAATATCATTCATATGATTCAATCGTGCTTTCCTTGGTTCTTCTCTATCAAGCCTTTCACACACATTTGCACTTTATATTTGTTTTGTTCGTTTTTTTTTTCATTCAAACCATCTCAGAGTCCTCTTTTTCGTCTTACATTAAATTATCTCAATTCATTCCTAATCACTTTATTTCTTATTTTGTCACCCAATGTATTATTTACAGTGCATATAGTTTTTCAGCATTTGTTCGGACCCTTAAAAGTTTTTTCACGCCCATGTTTCACTCACATACACCACAGTTGGTAAAAATACTGTTATGGAATGTCCTCTTAGCATGTTTTAATACAGTTTGGGTCGAGTATATATTTTTTAGTGCTCCATTGACTATGTTTCGTATTATTACACGCTGTTAGATATCGCTCATAACGTTTTAACAACATCTGAGAAAATACTACCCAAAAAGCAGAATTTGTCAACTTATTCCATCTTTTATTATTCACCCATACATGATATTTACTTTTCCTTTCAAATTTCTGTTTGACCATGCATATGGAATTACATGACACGCTCAAAAACATAAATGTTCAGCACAACTGGGAGTAGATTGAGCAAAAACAGTAGATCGACCCAAATTACTAAGGACTGTTGTTAGTTATTAGGGACCCAATAGATGGAGAGTACTCCTAGATTTACATTTTATATATAACAGGATATGTCATAAATTGAGTTATATAATCATCTACAGTAGCACCAATGACAACCACCCTAATCTGTTACGTTGTAGAGTACCCGGTGGTAAGTAATACACATCGGGCTTAAGAAAGAGACCGTCAGCCATAATCGGTTAACTTCGACTTTGTAGAGCGTCGTCGCCATTCATACACGTGTTCCGTCGCGATTTGTCAGTCGTTGTCAAGCGTTCTAGAGACTGAGACGACGCTCTACAAAGCCGAAGTTAGCCGATTATGGCCGACTGTTTCTTTCTTAAGCCCGATGTGTATTACTTACCGCCGGGTACTGCACTTTCTATTGTTGGTAATGCCCATTAATTAATTCAGATATAAATATGTTTGTTCAGTCAAAGAAGGACTTTTCTTTTGGTATTTCCAGTTGCCTCCTTTCTTTGCAGAACTACTCAATTTCTCTCTCTTCCAACTAACATTTCGTGTATTTCTTACACAAATTATTTGTCGTGTCACATCTCTAGTCCATCCTATTCCTATCTAGTCCATCTTCTTCCTCCCAGTGTCATATCAGGTCCCCCCAACGTTGAATATCACCTGACAGTAGGCATCTTTGTCCCCGGCAGCCCGAAAAAGATCCCCAACGCTCCTGATGCCAGTCCAATCACATATATTGCAGATCCAGGAAATTTGCCTATCATATAACATTATGGAAATAACAAATACAATTTTCAAAGGCCATAATCTAACACGAGGAAGAATTTGTAGCTTCATCAATGATGCATAGAAATAAGATGACAGCTTTGACAGGTGATCACGGTGGATGCTGGGAGATATTATTAATGAGATTTCCACCGTTGGTGACCTTTAGTTGTTGTGTGCTGGACCGATAATTAGCAAAACAGGTCGAGCCAGTCAAAGCGCACTTTCTCGTACGGTTGTATTTACGACTCACGTGCGATGCATGAGCAACTCTGCAAGTGAAAACTCTTAGCTTTAGTCTAGTTTTTCTGCGTTGAATGCATCCAAAGATAAAACGTTCGTCTGTGAGATGGTTTTCAATTAACTTTTCTCAGCTTGCAGGCGTTATTGGACAGTTACTGTTTGAGAGCATCTAGTTAAAAGGATTTCTTGTTTTATGGGTTGGTGACAATAAAGCTGGATTAAATCCGTTTTCATTTAAAAAAAAATTACTACGGGGATAGTTATTGTCAGTGCTATTTTGCGGTGAAGCGCAGTGGAGCGGCGCTCTACTACCTTTTTTATGGTGTACAAAAAGCTTGACAAGAAGTGAGTTCCGGCACCTTTATTTTTTTTTTAATAAAGCACTGCCAGTGCTTTTTTGCGTTGGAGCGCAGCCGAGTGGCGCTCCACCACCTTTTTTATGGCAAACAAAAAGTGAGCTCCGGCACCTTTTTTTTAAAAATAAAGCACAAATTATAACAAACTGGACAGTAATGATATACCGGATACTCCTGTCTTCCGACCCGGAGGTCGGTATATCGATTTACGCTGAAACTCAGATTTTTCTTTTAAAAAAAAATGTTATTCAGTTTGGTTTCAACTTAAGGTCTCATAAACATATTTCTGGATAGTTGTGTGAAATTCCCACATGGCAATAACCCCACAAAGTTGTACTGCATACAAAAAAAGTGTTTTAACATGATTCGCTCGGGCGCTGCTGTAGCTGCCAGACGTTATTTGTTTATTAATAGAAGGCTCAAGTCCGGAGTTAGAACACCCTTGAGAAAAGTTTGCTCTCTAAACAATGCTATATAAAAAAATGTATTTTGAATGAAAGCAAAGTTGTCCAAGTTTGATTTACACGAGTTAATGATCGCCATCCTCTCCTTTAGGAGGTTGACCATCTTGGAAATATGTGCTTTTGATCTTACTGACTTGATCAACTTTTTAGCCCTTCTTTAAATGGTGTTGGTTTTCTTTTTTATAATTAATTTATATTTATTGGATAAATCCGTTATTCGACTGCATTTCTTCTACTTAGAAGTTTCTCATTATATATATTAGCTGGAACCATTGATATTTATTGAATAAAATATTTTCCTTTTTTTTCTCAAAAGAATCGAAAGGCATTATTTATCATCTATTAAAAGAGTGATTCTATACCATTTTCAAGGGGGTATTAGGGATGCTATTTTAATATATGAAGTATATATATCTTTTAAATTAAGTTTTTTATACAGAATCAAGTGATTAGGGATGAATGTTAACTTAAGGCTGGTGTATTGAGTAAGAAAATAGAAGAGCACTTTGAAATGGTTTGGGTATGTAGAACGAATGAATGACGAAAGACCTACAAAACAACTATATTGTACAAATTTCTCTTAAGGCTTGTTTAAACAGTTCTGGTAGGCTGGAAGATATTCCTACATTGCGGTAAACCCGCTAATTTGTACTATATAAAACGAAAGTGTAATATAATCCAATATGATGAAACCAGTCTTCTTCCTGTTGTCGTTAGCGATCGATCTTTAGATAATATATGATGTATGAACTCAACACCATGGAATACCTTCTTAACTGTATTGTACCACACTTTCATTGTATATACTACGTTCTAATTGCAATGTGCCACAACCACAACCTCAACAAGAAAGGTGTTTAAACAAGCCTCAAGTGAAAACCAAGATGCAACCTATTTCAAATAAATTGGATTTTAAACGAGGATTGAACCTGTATCAACTTTTAAAGAATTACTTACTTCTTGTTCTACCATTATTCGATGAAAATTAGTTATTTGTTTTGATTAAATTTTAAGGAATATATATTTATTTAAATCGGTCGTGGATTAAAACAGTTTTAATATATCCAAGATCAACTTGTTGGTTGGAAGAAATAACTATATAGCAATCATCCTATCAGGTGTACCATGTTCAATCATGTATACAAAAGAAAGAAAAGACAAAAATTAATAACAATCAGAATGCAATACAGGCGTTTCACTAACTAGACTACGGAGGTCGTTTGTAGACACTAGTCCATTGGCAAAAATTATGTAGTCAAGAATTTTAATTAGATTTATAAGATTCTTGGTCGATTTTCAATTTCGCTCATCAATATTAAGTCTACCTAGATATAAAAAAATATATAGTTTATTTTTATATAAACAGTATTATTGGTCGGGTGGGCATCTTAGTTATTATTATTGGTCGAGTATCTTATACTCAAGAAAATGTAGCATGGCCCCTGCGACGTTTGAAATGTCATGTCTCAAAGAGACGGGGTAAAATCGTTTTTTTACAAATCGAATCGTTTTTTTATAAATCGAAAAATTGTTTTTCTCTAAAATGACGTTTTAATACCTAATTTTCATTATACTGACTTTCTAATGTATTGTATGATTTGTATCTATCTTTAAATAGGCCAAGATCCACTATGAATTAATACTTATTACGAACATTTCATTTTATGTATAAAAAAAATCGAAAATCCAATTATCGTATACCCCATCCCTAGCCAATGCGGACTAACGCAGTGACTTTTGACGAACGTCGCCAAATATTATTTGATTTTAAGAAACTGACATATATTTGCTAATTTGTAACAAGATGTACTAATTTGTGTTATTGTTAGTTTTATGTAATTTATTTACCTAAATAACTGATTATTTTATAAGGTGTTAACATAAGTTGTGTCCGTTTTTTTTCAATTTAAAAATGAGCACCAAACGTAAAACAAAATGGTAAATGTTATACGTCATTCAAAAGAAAATTTTCTGTTCTACAAGATATTGTATTCGCTTTTACGTTACATATATTATTTTATTTGATTACAAGCCTTCAAAATGGAATGTCAAGTAGACGAAAGTGAGCATTTTCGACACCTCCTTCTGTTCGCGTTCAATCGAAGGAATAAAGATGCTCGCGATATTTGCGAAGTGTACGGTGAAGATGCTATGAATAAAAGGACAGCTCGTCGATGGTTTTTGCGTTTCAAAGACGGTAATTTCGACCTAAAAGACATGGAGCGTTCCGGACGACCAGTGGACTTCGATGAAGACCGTTTAAACCATATTATTCATGAAGATCTCCTTCAAATTGGAAAAAAAAACATACACAACTTATGTTAACGCCCAATATTAGAATCGAGGCTTATATTAAATTCGATAAAATAATTAAAATTACTGAACGTCGTTACAAGGTTGTATTGGGGCAAATTTGTGAAAAGTCACAGGGACCATGCTACATTTTCTTTAGTATAGTATTGTTATTATTATTGGTCGGGTATCTTAGTTATTAGTACTATGATATTTGTTCTAACACGTTATGGTTTTAACTAGTATAACGTTTTGGTTCTAACACGAAACCCATAACGCAGCTTTATAGTGTCTTGTTTGGGTTTGTGAGAAATAAATAAGCACTTATTAACGTGGTCAACACCATAAATATCTAATGATCGCTGTACACAACCCATTTACATTAACATTTATGAATGCGTTTAACAAATTTTTTACTTCGATTTATTGTTCGACAACTCTGTTACAGTCGACCCACGCAGCGGGTTTCAAAATCATGACACGACCTTCATGTTGTCTAAGTATGCAGTAATTGCAGGCATAATAAATAATACATATTATAAACAAACAAAAAACTAACAAAAGAGAGACGGAATAAAATAAAATAAAAAGAAAAAAAAAACAAACTGGCGCTCATGATATTGTGATTAGAACTTGTGATTAATACATTATGTATCTAATTATTTTAAATTGTTTTTTTATCTTTTTAAAACGTTTAACTAAAACGCCTCTAAGGTGATATTTGTGTTAAGCAGGGACGCCTAATATTTTTGGGCCCGTGCTAAAACCGATATTGGGTTAAAGATCGCGGGCCGGCCGTGTATGATATGCAGTGAGACTCTGGAATCAGTTACAAACCAATGTAAGACTCGCTCCGTCCTTGGCATGCTTTAAGAAGCGACTGAAAAAACTCATAATTTCTAGTCAGTAAAATAACGTGTTTCATTCCTGATTTTTCTTTTCCTTTCCTGTCCACCATCCCTTCCTTTCCTTTTGATTGATGATATCTCACTTTATATGAAAAATAATGTTCGGGTGACTGTCCGTCAATGTGGGGTTCGTGGGCATGTACTCACGTATATGTTTATGGATTTCGTGGGGATGGATAGTCATTTGAATGATTTATGTGACCACGTAACTTGCTTCATTTACTTTTCTCTGGTTGGTTGGAAGAGATTGCCGCCTGGACAGCTGGACGCCATCATCCCAGAACAGCCCACCGTCACAAACAGGTCATACGACCTAAACCAAAAGGAAGAAGAAGAAGACCCGAAAATTCCCGATGTTACCTGAAAATTCCCAGTGGTACCCAAAAAATTCCCAGTGAACCAAAAAAATCTCAATGATACCCAAAAAAATAAGTCTGGTGGTAAGACATTTGTCTGCCGATCCGGAGGTTGCGGGTTTGATCCCCGCTGGAACCCAGATTTTTAGAGATTCCAGTCTGTTTTACACTTAGGGCCTATAAAAACATCTTTCTGGTTGGTTGGAAGAGATTGCCACATGACAATAAACTCGCCAGGTTAAAAAAAAATATTATCTCTTAATTTTTTAATTAATTAATTTATTTATTTAACACTTTTATTGCAAATACAATCTGGCGGGCTTATTTCCAGGTGGCAATCTCTTCCAACCATCCAGACAAAGTAAATTAAGCAAGTTACGTGGTCGTTTAAATCATTCAAATGGCTATCCATCCCCACGAAATCCATGAACACATACGTGAGCATATATATGCCCACGGACCCCACAAAGACGGACAATCACCCGAACATTGTTTTTCATATAAAGTGAGATATCATCAATCAAAAGAAACGGAAGGAATGATGGAGAGGAAAGGAAAAGAAAATTCAGGAATGAAACACGTTATTTTACTGACTAGAAATTAAAAGCTTTTTCAGTCGCTTCTTAAAAGCATGCCAAGTTAAGGCGCTCTCGAGGAGATATTGCTCTCTGAATGACGCTAAATAAAGCTGTCAATTGAATTGGAAAAAAAAAATTGTATTGCCTGTAAAGATTTCATATATTTTTTATTCGATAAGTAACAATTGAAACAATGTATTGTATCAAACAAAACACATTTCAACACAACACCTTATTAACTTTTCAATCCTATTAACGTAACGCCATGAGATGTCAAAACCATGAGTTATCGAGGAAGTATCCCATGAGCCTTGACTATTCTCGTTTCCAAGATTCTTACCAAATGGGGATTGTGTGGGCTGAGAATGTAGGAACAATAGCCAAGGCATTCTTCTTTGGTCATGTATTGTATCTTGCATTGATTGAACGTATTTATGCATAACATATCCGAATCCCAAAACACATATTTTATCTTCTTTTGAGTAGACTCTTCAATTAGGTTTATGACTTCCATTTTCGTTGACGATTCTTAATTAACAATACATATTTTTCCCTAAAATGTATTATTGATTAAAAGAGATTACCAACGACTCGAACATACAACAAAGCCTATATTATATGATACATAAATTGAGCAGTATTTTAGTACGAACTTAGATTTATTGAATGCAACGTGAATATAGGAAACTACCGAATAAATGCTGTATAAATTGAGAAGAATACACGGGGTGACATTGTATAAGGGAATTTGTAATTATGTGATAAGGGATGCATGTTGATTTCTATCCAAACATACAATTTTCGCCTCTTCCACATTCATCCACATTCTTTTTCATTCTCATTTTACCTTCTTTCAAAATCTGATCCATTCAGTCCAGTCATGTTTTATACGGTCTTCCACTTCCACGCACCTCTTCTGACTTGTATATATATTCTCGTAGTATTTTTTTCTTTTTTCATTCTCTCCACATGTCCAAATTACCATAAAAGTCCTTTTTTAACTTACTTAAAACATCCAGTATACCAATGCATCAATTTATTTTATGTTTTCTTTCCGCCTTCTTTCAAACATTGTTACTCCACAAAATTTCTTAAGTGTACGCATTTCTCCAGCGTTAATATTACTGTAAGCTTCTTTTTCCAAGTCCAAGTTTTACTTCCATACAACAAGATTGGCGCCAACACACTATTATGTATGTTATTATCATTTTAGCTATCGTCAATATTACTCGGTTGTTGTATATATTAGTTATCGTTATTCCTTCTTTCAATGTTCTTCCAACTCGCCCATTACACTTAAATGTACGGCCCAGATAACATAATTCTTAATAAAGACAGCTTGATATCAGCAGCGGCTGGTCCCGAGGTGCGCTGGTGTGCTGAGCACCAACGCACCTCGAGACGCTGAGCGAATATGAAATATCGCGGTCACACGGTTTACTGTATGTCTCTGTCTGCCCTATATGAATTTGCGTTTCCCTCCGGTGCGTATTGGATCGCTCCGGTAGTATTGGCAAACTTGGCCGGTCAATTTGAAAGGAATATTTTTTTAAATATTACTTTAAATTTTTTTTGAATTTTCCCTTAAATAAAAATCCTCGCACTATTTGTCAGTATTCTTATACATATTTAATCTATACAAATATTTAACATTTTTGGAAGTCATGTTTGCGAATATATAATTTAATTATTGCGAATTATTTCTCCGGTTCAGCGCATCAACGCACCTCTAGACCAGCCGCCGCTGGTTGATATTCAAGTAAAGATAAAGAGGAAATCTCTGAGGTGGTTAATTGCATGTATTATGGAAATAAGTAATTAAGAAACACTAGCAAAAGAGTAGAGAAAGACCAAAGAATCTATGATTGGATCAAGTAAATAATATTTTGAAAGAAGGAAATTTAAACAGTTTGAGAAATCGTCAACGTTGTATGAAAAGGTGATTTAATGTACAGGAGGCAAAATATGTGTCTTGCGATAGGAAAGTTTGGCGCTCTGTTATTATTCCAACAGAGAAACGGCGTGACGTTATATACACGTATGTATTTATTTATTTAACACTTTTATTGCAAATAAAATCTGGCGGACTTATTGCCAGGCGGAAATCTATTCCAACCAACCAGACAAAAGTAAATGAAGCAAGTTACACGGTTGCGTAAATCATTCAAATGGCTACCCATTCCCACGAAATCCATAGACATAACATACGTGAGCATGTGCCCACGAACCCCACAAAGACGGTATGTATGTACTGTGCAGGGAAATCTTTGAAGAAATATATAAATAAACTTTGTGAGGATTTGAGGGGTGTTGAGATAATTAAGACTTATATACAAAATCGATAATTCGTAAACTTCTTCCTCTTCTTCCTCTTGGTTTAGGTCGTATGACCTGTTTGTTACGGTGGGCTGTCCTGGGATGATGATGTCCAGCTGTCCTTCCACCTTTACAGCGGCCTTCCTGGTAATCTCCTGCTGTTAGGGTTTTCAGTCTTAGCGATTCTTGCCAGTCTTATATCCTCCATGCGGTCCACATGATCCCTCCAGAAGCGCCTTCTGCTTCTTCCCCACCTCACTATGTCTTCAACACCGCAGACAGACCTTATCGTCTCACATCTGATTCGATCTCTAAGGCCTCGGCCACACAGGAAGGAGCCTCGCTTGATGCTTAGAGCTATGTTGCGAGCTAGGCGACATATCCTAACAAACCAACGTACCGCGTACTATCGCAGTGGCCACACTGCATGCTTTGCACCACGTTGCATGATGATTAGTCATCGAGTGAATCTCCTAGCGAACATACGTGTTGGTTAATTTACAAGATGACGGAAGTTTTAATGACAGCTGTGTATAAAAGGGAGCCGTTGTGGAACCCATCGAGCAAATTATAGAAAAATGTAGCTTAGCACCTAACGAAGCATTTTGGTGTGGCCTCGGCCTAAGAGTTCTGCCTGCGATGGAGCGTAGGGTTCTCATTTCTGCCACTCTGAGAAGATTTTTTTGTCCTTTCGTAAATTCGTAAACTCTGCTCTAATATCTCGTATAAAACGGTACAGAACGTGGATTAGTTCTTTCATGCATCTATTCGCCCATTTATAGTTCCCATTCGTGCGTATATTGAAACATTTCTCTGATCCTGTTTATTGAAAAGGACTGTGCCATTAATCAAAGAGCCGGGGTAGTGTGGGGTACAGCCTGTCATAAGGATTTATTGATTTGATAAAAATATATTTCGTTAACATGAATTTCGCGTGATTTATCGGATGTTGAATGACAATTTTTTATTTTAAATGATCTAATATAAACTTCATTTGGATCTAGTCCTATGCCCGTTTCTGAATGAAGGTAACACGACTCGAATCTTTGTTTAAGAGTAATATTTTTCTTTGGAAATATCCTTACCATTTTTTCAGTTCCACCTGGTCTGATCCCTTCTACTGCTGGCTTAACTAGTTCTGTAGTGTCATGATTTCCCAGATAGATAAGTTAATTTTTTATCCAAGCTGTTGATGAAACCCAATATTCCGAAACCAGGGGTGTCAAAGTTTCAAGATGATCGCTAGGTTCAATATGCTACAGAGGAGTAGGCCATTTTTTGTTTGTTTATGAAAGTGAAAATTCTATAGGCGCGGTAGGGTAAATTGGCCTGAACGTCACGAAAAGTGAAACGGTGTAGTATATTATTAATTTATTATTATTAAATATTTTATTTATTCATAAATTATTATTAATATTAATAATTATTTATTATTAAAAATAATAATAATAACTTTAATATTATTTAGTGTATTATATTATTATTAAAATTATTATTTATTATTAAAATTATTATTATTTAAAATTAAAAAAATAATTTTTTGTTATGTATTATTTTTATATTAATATATTTAATAATTATTAATTTTATTTTATATTAAATTATTTTATGTTTATTTAATATATAATTTATATATTATATAATTATAATAATACATATGTTTATGTTATCACAATATTAATATGTTGTTTATAGTTAAGGCATTAACGTTGTGCAGGTTTAAAGACATTGTAATTTATTTTTATCCAACACTGAAAATGATGAAATAAACAGTGTTTGATAAAAATAAATTACAATATTAATAATTATATTATTATTACATTATAATTAATTATAATACAATAAATTAATAATATAATGTAATAATATTATTAATAATATAATAATAAACAAATAATTCAAAAATCATTTAAAAATAATTAATTTAATAATTAATAATAACATAAAAACATTAATTTATTTAATGAAAACAAAATATTAATTTAATATTATTAAGTGTATTATATTATTATTAAAATTATTATGTATTATTATAATTATTATTTACTGTTACAATTATTATTATTTATTTTTAAAAATAATATTTTTTTATATAATTAAGCTAGATTTTCTTGAATAAAATTGCACATAATCATTTTTTATTTAATCACCGGAGATTTTCTTGAATTAAATTCCACATAACCATTTTTTATTTAATTAAGAGAGATTTTCTCGAATTAAATTCCACGTAACCATTTACCAATAAAAAAATCGTTAACAAATGAGAAAAAAGCAATGCATATAATCAACTTTTCCTAGGAGCTAAGAAGTTTCACTTCTACTGCGCGAGAGTCGCACGCATCTGTTTTTGTTTTTAACAACGTTATAAGAATTTATGACAAGTGGTATATAACCAAGAGAAAAATATAAATTGATAAGTAAAACGGTCTAAAAGTAAAATCATTCCGGAAGGGAATCAGTCCAGTTCCCCGCTCGTCTTTTTACGTCGTCTTTTACTGTCCATACAGTGAGAGTCTGGAACCTGTTACTTACAAACCAATATTAGATCCGCTCCATCCTTGGTATGCTTTAAGAAGCGACTGAAAAAAACTTTAAATTTCTTGTCAGTCATAAAGTGCGTTTCGTCCCCGATTTTTCTATCATCCACCATGCTTTTATTTTCCTTTGATTGGTGATACTTCACTTTTAATCTATGTTGCTGTTCATAATTTTCAAAAGATGAATAATCATTCGAGTATTTTTGTAACCATGGAAGTTCCTTTATTTACTTTTGTCTGGTTGGTTGGAAGAGATTGCCGCCTGGCAATAAGCATACTAGGTTGTTTTTACAAAGAAGTGTTAGTGTGAAATAAATACCGACATGGTTTATCAACTGCTACATACCGTGACTAGTACGTGAGTACCTTTTTCGACATAAAATATTCAATAAATTTGATGACAGCTATAAATTATCACATATCTGACAACCCACACTTAGAAAACATATATTTCCCATGAACAGCTAAACCTTAGAGCAAGTAACTACTGTGATCATTTTAACGAGAACTCAATACTTCAAAATAACATTCCAAAACATGGTACTAGCGATTTGATTACGGATAATTTTTTAAATTTGTGGAAGTATGAAGATGACGCCTGATAGCTTCGTCGAAACTGATCAAGCATAAAAGAAGGTTAATAAAATACATTAAAAGTTGTTTTTTAAGCTATACGTAAGCATGTTTTAAATCAAATATGTTTTTTTAATTAATTTGTCAAATATTCGCCAAAAAAAAAAATGCATATAAAAGTATCTTTCAGAATTTAAGGAATAGAATTGCTTATATGTTGGGATGGTTAATGGCGATTATTCTCCTTGAATAACAGACATTTTCCCACCTAATATGCGGGGGTACAAGGATACTTATGGCTTCGACCATATATATTATTTAAAAACAGTTCGTTGTGCTCCAATCGTCTCACTTGAGGTGTGCCATCGGATCCAGTATAGCGGTGAGGCCGGTGAGTATGCTAGTGTGCAGCGGCTTACTCACTTAAAAGAGGAGAAAAACGAAAAGAGACGAAAAAAAGGAATACTAATAATCCTTTACTACGAGGATCGGCAACGATAAATGATTATTATAAATTAGCAACTATGCCGTCTGTTTACACTACATCTTGTATCAGGCAGTTTTTTTAGGAAAGTCTTTTTTTTAAATAATGCTATAAGAATTTGCTGTGTGCAGCATGTAAGCGTTAGAAAAAAATATAAATTTAAATATCTCGTACTACAGTTTCAATCCTGGGGATTGGTTAGCAGCAAATCCCTGCATCTCCTCTTCCACTCCGCTCGGTCTTCAGCGATCCTCTTGAGCTCTGTATAGGAGGTGCAGTCCATATCGTGGCATATTTGCTCCAGATACTCTCGGCGAGGGGGCCCTCTGCCAATCGATCCCTCAATCATTCCCTCCAGTATATTGTGCAGGAGATTTTCATGTCGCAGCATATGACCCATCAATTCTGCACGCCTTTCCGATATGGTGTTTGACAGGTGCCTGGTTTCTTCGATCCTGCTGAGAACCTCGTCATTTGTAATGTGGTCTCTCCAGGAAATCCTTAGGATTCGTCTATAGGTCCGCATCTCGATAGCCTCCAATCTTTTGCGATCTCTTTCGCCTATGCACCATGTCTCGCAACCATACATAAAAATAGTCCACACATATGTTTTGACCAATTGCTTGCGGAGCTTTAGGTCCACGTTGTTGGATTCGAAAATCTTTGATTTCTTATCAAATGCGAGTTTTGCTTGGTGGATGCGACTGTCAACCTCTCTTTTTGTACGGCTATCCCATGTGATCTTGCTTCCAAGATAGACAAACTCTTTTGGGTTCTTAAGTGCAGCTCCTGACATTAGTATGTTCATTTGGTGTTCGTCTCTGCCTACGGTTATCACTTTTGTTTTGTCCTTGTTTATTTTCATGTTGAACTTGCTATTTAGGACATTCTCCATAGTTTCCAAGGTCTCCTTTAGTTCTTTTTCGCTACTAAGATGTAAAACAGTCTAAAAGAAAAACAAGTGCGGAATGAAATCCGTCAGGAGTTAAACCTGGAGTGACCGCTTGCTTAGCGTAAATACTAACCATTAGACCACGGCCGCCGACATATGTTAGATAACGATGGTGTTTTTTTAAAATGCTTTTAAAAAAAATACACTCGTAATTTTATATTCATGCCTTATAAAATTTTATTATATTTATTTGAACTTCAGAAAAATCTTCATTAAAATCATTGCACATATTCTTTTATTGCTGAAATAAATGAATTATTCTTATGAAAATCTTAAAATCAGTTAAAAAGTTGCAAGTAATATTATTTACCAATTTAAACGCTATTTCAATAACATTGCCAGTTTAGAAATCTTAATCGATGAATTAAAAATTGTTTATGGTTTAAATTTTCTCACCTAAAATTATATTTTTGGAATTTAGTTACACAAGTAATCCGCATTAAATAAACCGGTATATACACGTACAAAGTATTAGTATTAATAAAATCACTTTTATGATCAATAAAATTAATTCTAATATATACATTTGTACCAACAATTGTGGGCGAACTTATCTGGTCAAGTGTTAGTTTGACTTAATTTACTAAGTTAATTGCTTAATCCAAAGTTTAAAGATGCCAAGTGAGACATTGAGAAGGCGGATCAATTAAACTATGAAGTGTCATTGCTCTGATGGCTTTTTGACACCAACATTTTAGATTTCAAACTTTTATTTATCACTTGTCATTTTCGATTTTGATAGCATATTTGCATAAATAAATTAAACACACATTCTTTGAAATCTGATTTTTTACGTTTGGAATATTTTTCGTAAATATAACGACGGACGCTTGACTTCCACCCACGGTTTTCTGGCTTGATATGATTCCCAAATGTGAGCAAAAAATCCAGTCTTGTATTTCCCCATGCTACACTTACGAGTATATGTATTTTCCGAACCTTTTTAGTTAAAGAAATATTGAAGGTCTTAAATGTTGATTCTGCAAACAATCCTTGGGATTATTTTGTAAACATCGTTTTTTTTGCACATTCTTAAAGTTTGTAGGAACTACTGTCGTCGCTGAATATTGTCGTCACACACGGTCAACGACCGACGAAACGACCTTCGGATATGTCCAAAGGTCGCATACCAAAACATTGAAATTGTTTACCCACGAATACTATTTACGATACATTCCACAGTAGAAAGAGAACGCATCACGCTGTCTCGCCGTTTTCGCCAATAAATTGTCTACCCACAATATTATTCGCGATGTCTGCAATATTTCAATCGACCATCTCTGCACGCACAGAAGCGAGATAAAAATATATTGCGGGCGCACTTCCGCGCCCATTCTGAAATGTATAAATACCTACTTACCGATAAATAAAGCATCATTAATCATTAATTATTATTCATTGATTCATTCACTCTCTCTTTCCGCATTGCTAATTGACGTATTTTATTTAAATACCAAACAATCAAAATCATCAGCGCGTCCTTCAAGGACATCCGCTAAAAGTTTAAACCTTTAAGAATATGTTCTTAAAAGGAAATTTTAAAATTATCAATATTTACGAAGTTATAGCTATAAGTGAAGCAGGAATTACGCCGCATCGGAATGACTGACAATAATCTCAAAACTTTAAACGCGTTTTTCTCGAAACTACTTTTTTCAACCTGGTCGACATAAAATCTCAAGTTCCATTCAACCGATTGCTTTCAAATTTGATATAATACTTTAATAGACGTTTGTCTATCGTTTCTACCTTGAAAAAATCAAAAAATTTTCTTTTAATATTAAAAAAAAAAAAAAAAACAGTCGATGGGGAGTACTTTGAAGGGGACCATATCGATTTTGATTAATAAAGTCCTAAAACTTTTTGATCAAGGTAGTATTACTCGAGATGAACTATTAAATCAGATAATGACAATGTTTTTATTTCTACTATTGATAATCGAACCCGAAACTTCCGAGTGAAAGGCAAGAGGATTAAAACAGACTTTTAAAGCCAAAGAAAGTTAATTGAATGTCCGAAACCTGTTGAATGACTTACTTACATAACAAATATATGTTATTCAATTATGTTCCGTTGGATGTTGGTATTATTAACTTCTCTTGTTGCTCCGGTAATCTCGGCACTTATCTGCGATCTCACGATCTTTTCAATTATCTCTCGACACTTAGCAGAGTTACATAGTTTTTATTATATCATTGTCAATAGTTCTCTTCAATACAGTTTCCCGTCCTCAATCCTCAATGCGATCTCTTGGGCTAAATTATAATCGCGTATAGCTTCGTTAGAAATGTTTTTAATTGGATATTTGTATGTCTTTACCCTGTGTCACGCTATCTTTATATGATATTATGAACCAATTAAATTCAATCATCAACATCGCTCTTTGTCACCTACGAAAACTTCTGGATTTGAGTTCCTTATCTCTTTGTCTTTCTATTGTGAGTACCTACTCGTATAAATAAGGTTTAGGATGAAAAGCATGCCTTTGTCTTCGAGAAAACATTGAAAAAGTCGAGTTATACAACTCTCTACTTACCTGTTAGAGTATGGTAGACAGAAAACAGATTGCCAAATTTTTTCATCACGACATACTTCTTTCGCCAAGTAAATCTCTTTTTTTTATTTCTTACGTTTCATATTCTCGTTTACTTGGTTTTTGACTAGTGCAGTATCCTCATTAGGGCTACGCAGTTAAGCCAAATAGATTAAGGTCTGGAAGTGTGATATGTAGTCAGCATGGAAGTATATTAGAGTGCCAGCCATAAAAAAACAAGTACACTATTCAAGTAAATAATTATGCAGGATAATAAACTGTTGGGAATGATAAGTCAGGGGGTTGTGGGGGCTAAATGGTGTGTGTAAGCCTGATAAGTTACCCTCAAGCAATTTGAAGAGTCCCTGCTTCAAGTCGTTATGCTCTTTGCAGAGCAATCGTGGTTATTAGATTTGATCTTGCGAATAAATTGACCGCACTTCAGAAATAATGATATACTATATCATAACTTTTTATGGTTCGTTGCGTTTCTATTACACTGTAAGAGTGAGCTGTTGTTGACATTTCCGACCAAGGCAGTCGATCGCATTGATGATTTGCCCCGTGAATTATTTTACTGTCCTCTGGATCATTAGTCTCTCAATTGTAACTTCCCGTCTGATACACGCAGTATTGCCAAAATAATTTAAGATTCGCAATTGTATAGTTAAAGACAAATGCTGTTCGATTGTAGTTATTTTATAATTGAAAAAATTGTCTTATGGACTGCCCAAGGTACACGTCGCCAGTACCACATCTTCAAGGCGTCTATGTTCTTGCATTCCATTTCTCTCAATGTCCATGTTTCGGTATCATACAGAAAGATTCTTTTGGTCTGGTACTTTTAGTTAGTGGCTACTACAAATTACGTAATTCGTCAGTTCAAAAAACTGTCAATATTGTAGGGAAAAAGTGTAGTAAGTGCCTTACAAAATATTTGAGTGTAGATCGCACTGTCATATATATACAACTGTCACCTCTATATACATTTAGCTATTGGAGTTGCTGTAATATCTGGTTTTATTTTCTTTCAAAATCAAATTAATTTAAACCTTCTTGATCCTCCTCTGCGGTGCCTTCCATTCACGTTAGCATTGCAAATTAGTATTGCTAGTTATTCGTTCAACATGCCCCGAATCACTGCAAAGTAATCATTTATTCATACAGACAAACTATCACACAATTTCCCTGAAAGGCAGAGAGGACAGGGTACAAGATTTTCTTATCTCGACATAAATCCTAAGCCTCTTTCACATCCATTCACTGTCTCATACAACTCCTACGGTTTCACTGACTTCCTACGTTTCCTCCTTTAAAATATCATTCACTTGATTCAAACATATTGTACTTTCCTTGGTCTTGCTCTCATACACCTTTAACTCGCATTTGCACTATATATTTGTATTGCTAGCCTTTCATCATTCATTCATCCTACATTCCCTAACTATCTTACAACGCTATTCTTCATCCTTCTCAACTCGTCAGCCTTAGGTTAACATTCACTTCATTCCATATTCTGTCATACACTGTCTCGTCATGTATTTTCCAAGTGCACATTTCTATAGTAAAATTATTACTTACTAGCAGTGACTATCGTTTCTAACAAAACATTCATGGGTATGTCCTCATGTTACTGTAGATACCAACAAATCCTGTTGCGAACAAAATGGGATGAAATCCCTGATTCCTTCAGATTGTGTTCACTACCACGCCTTCTACTCAAATTTGTACTATATGTGTTTATTTTGTTAGTTTTTCTTCATTCATTCATTCATTCCACAACCCAACTCATCTCAGAGTGCTCTTGCTCGCATTATTCAAAACATCAACCTTATCACATTAATTCCCTATCACTTCATTCTGTATTTTTATCATTCATGTTTTTCCCCATGTTCTTTTCTTAGTTTCATATATAGTAAGCTCGTGTATTTCTAAAGCATTTATTTTAGCTCTTTAAGGTCTTTTATATGTCCAAGTTTCACTCCCATACGTCAAAGATGGCCTTAAAATACTCTTGTGTAATATCATCTTATCCGATTTCAATAATATAAATGCTAAAACCGGACGCCATGTGCTTCATCCTTTTTTGTATTTCATCCCCAAACCACCTCAATCATCTTCAATCATCATAACTTTATAACTTAGTCAATCTTCACATTATTTAATTCAATTAAAATATATATTTATTCCCAACTAATTCCTAGTCATATGCGACTCATCTTCAGGGATATTACGAATTCCGAACTAATTAATATCCCTGAATATGAGTCGCATACGACTTGAAACTAATTGGGTTTTAATATATATTTTTACGAAGATTAAACAGTGTTTCAATTTTTAATTAATGTAAAAAGCGTTAACGTAAAAATTCTAGAAATAAAATAAATCTTTCTTTCGTACACTAAGTACACTACATATTCTTCTCATCGTACGTACTCTGGCACACTACATATTCTTCTCACCGCACGTACACTGTCAGACTACATATTCTTCTCCCCGCACGTACACTGGCACACTAAATATTCTTCTCACCGCACGTACACTGGCACACTACATATTCTTCTCACCGCACGTACACTGGCACACTACATATTCTTCTCACCGCACGTACACTGGTACACTACATATTCTTCTCACCGCACGTACACTGGTACACTACATATTCTTCTCACCGCACGTACACTGGTACACTACATATTCTTCTCACCGCACGTACACTGGCACACTACATATTCTTCTCACCGCACGTACACTGGCACACTACATATTCTTCTCACCGCACGCATTTCTAAATGTGCTACGAATAAACTTGTATTTTAAGTCTTGGGAACAAAAGGTTTTGAAATCTCCACATTCTAATAAATAGCATTACCCATGCTGGGATTCGACTCGGCGAGTGACATTTGGATGCGTGCCAGCCATTTACCGCTACGCTGGACGGTCCGGTCCGGTCCGGCTCGGCCCGGCTCAGCTCTGCTTATTAATGCTATGCATAGTTACACAAATCTGCGCCACTATCTTATTAGCTTGAACCTCGTGGATTCTGAAGCCACCATGTTACTCTCTGTACCAGGGCTGCACAAACATTTTATTAGAATGATTTTCTGAAAGTTAATTAATTAATTCGTATGGTACTCCTTAGTACACCCGCAATAATCAATGATAAAATAATCAATGAATTCGTATGGTACTCCTTAGTACATCCGCAATAATCAAATATAAACTAATCAATGAATTCGTATGGTACTCCTTAGTACATCTGCAATAATCAAATATAAAATAATGAATTAATTCTTATAGTACTCCTTAGAACATCCGCAATAAGCAAATATAAAATAATTAATTAATTCGTATGGTACTCCTTAGTACAACCGCAATAATCAAATATTGACTTTGTTTTCTCACACTTTATTTTTAACGTATCACTGCGCTTTTCACCACACACTGTATCTTCCTCAAGTAAGTTAGTTAAACTTAATTTATATTGTTATTTATTTATAAAAATGGTTTCTAGGATTTATAAAGAACAGAAAACAGTGATTATACAAATGATAAAAATACAACTACCATATAAAGTCAATTAATTTTTTTTTTCATAGCTTCTTACTTATTCCACATAGCAAAAATACAACATACACGTGTCTGTTTTAAATTACAATATACACGTGTATGTTTTAAATTACAATATACACGTGTATGTTTTAAATTACAATATATATGTGTATGTTTTAAATTACAATATACACGTGTATGTTTTAAATTACTACATATACGTGTATGTTTTAAATTATAGAGTAAGCAACACGTACTGAACGATGCTATATGTGATATTTGTCTTTTATTAGTATAAATGAATGGTGTCCTTTGCAGAAACATAAGTGTGTACTAGGCGCATTGTCAAACAATAATCTCTCGCCTTGTGGGAACTTTGTAGAAACAGAAGTGTGCACTGGCGCATTGTCAAGCAATAATCTCTTGCCTTGTGGAAACTTTGCAGAAACAGAAGTGTGCACTGGCACATTGTCAAGCAATAATCTCTTGCTTTGTGGCAACTTTGCAGAAACAGAAGTGTGCACTGGCGCATAGTCAAGCAATAATCTCGAGACTTGTGACAACTTTGCAGAAACAGAAGTGTGCACTGGCGCATTGTCAAGTAATAATCTCTTGCCTTGTGGCAACTTTGCAGAAACAGAAGTGTGCACTGGCGCATTGTCAAGCAATAATCTCTTGCCTTGTGGCAACTTTGCAGAAACAGAAGTGTGCACTGGCACATTGTCAAGCAATAATCTCTTGCTTTGTGGCAACTTTGCAGAAACAGAAGTGTGCACTGCTACATAGTCAAGCAATAATCTCTTGCCTTGTGGCAACTTTGCAGAAACAGAAGTGTGCACTGGCGCATTGTCGAGCACGAATCTCTTGCCTTGTGGCCACTGTGCAGAAACAGAATTGTGCACTGGCGCATTGTCGAGCAACAATCTCGAGACTTGTGACAACTTTGCAGAAACAGAAGTGTGCACTATGGTTTGGAAAGCTTACACCTTCCTGCTATTTCTTTTGACTTAAGTCTTCTATCTTGTAACATTTGCCCTTGCACTAATGTAACTGATTTTGGAATGAGTTCTTCTATTGGTTTTGACTTATGAAGGTCATCTTTATTCGATTCTCTGCGTAAGTGAAGCTGCTTACTCTTATGTTTCGCTATGGAATATGGCAGGGAAGATTTTGCGTCGACAGCATCTAAACGTTTAATTTCTATCGGCCTTTCCCTTCTTTTGAAAGGAACTTGATAGCCGCACGGTATTTAATTTTCAACATACAAGAATATAAAAAAACAACAGATCTACCGACTCTAATTGACATACCACAGAGGTTAGATGGTTAAAATTTTAACTGTGACCTCGCCTGACCATGTGATAGATGCGACCAACTTGGCATCTGTCTATACACTCTAGGATTTAAGTGGTGTGTTTATTTTATTAGTCACTAGATCATGTGATAGATGCGACCAGCTTGACATCTGTCTATACACTCTAGAACTTAAGTAGTATGTTTATTTTATTAGTCACTAGATCATGTGATAGATGCGACCAGCTTGGTATCTGTCTATACACTCTCTAGGACTTAAGTGGTATGTTTATTTTATTAGGCACTAGATATAATATATGTACATCGCCTTTCAAGAAGGGCAGATACCAAGAACAACATGCATGACGAGGTGTATAGAACCATGACAAAAGCGAAAAGCGTGTGTTAAGGTCGAGTGAAGTTGATATCAGCTCTCTGTCGACCCCAATTGGAAAATGGCGTGATGCTGGTAATGATGAGACGCCATCTTTCTATCTTACACTCAACTTATTATTATTATTTTTTAATATTTTTAATCTGTCAATAATAGTGGGTTCGAGTTCCAAGTTAGAGCGCCCTTAAGAAGACTCTGCTCTCTATATACTCGTAAATTGTTCTTTTATGATTACTATCATTGGCTTTGTGGGTTTCGTGGGTATATGCTCACGTATGTGTTTATGGATTCCGTGGGGATGGATAGTAATTTGAATGATTTATGAGACCGCGTAACTAGCTTCTTTTATTTTTGTCTGGTTGGTTGGAAGATATTGCCGCCTGGCAATAAGTCCGCCAGATTATATTTGCAATGAAAGTGTTAAATTAATAAAATAAATCATTCATTCATTCAATTAATAACTGTGCCATTTATTTCAAGTAGATATGAAAAATTCAATGAAAGTGTTAAATAAATAAAATAAATCATTCATTCAATCTATGTCATTCATTCATTCAATCATTCATTGAATAAAATTAATCATTCATTCAAACTGTGCCATTTATTTCAAGTAGATGTGAAAGATTCAATGAAAGTGTTAAATAAATAATTAATTCAATCAATAAATAACTGTGCCATTTATTTCAAGTAGAAAGTGTTAAATAAATAAAATAAATCATTCATTCAATCTGTGTCATTCATTCATTCAATAAAATAAATCATTCATTCAAACTGTGCCATTTATTTCAAGTAGATGTGAAAGATTCAATGAAAGTGTTAAATAAATAAAATAAATAATTAATTCAATCAATAAATAACTGTGCCATTTATTTCAAGTAGAAAGTGTTAAATAAATAAAATAAATCATTCATTCAATCAATTAATAACTGTGCCATTTATTTCAAGTAGAAAGTGTTAAATAAATAAAATAAATCATTCATTCAATCTGTGTCATTCATTCATTCAATCATTCATTCAATAAAATAAATCATTCATTCAAACTGTGCCATTTATTTCAAGTAGATGTGAAAGATTCAATGAAAGTGTTAAATAAATAAAATAAATAATTAATTCAATCAATTAATAACTGGGCCATTTATTTCAATTAGAAAGTGTTAAATAAATAAAATAAATCATTCATCCAATCAAGTAATAACTGTGCCATTTATTTCAATATCAACATTCGCATCAATCTGGTTCGATACAGAGCATGAAGTCCCTAAGTTCAGACGAATCAACATGTCTCGTCCGAAATGGATGATGATTTGAACAGCATTAGATTGCTACATCAGGGTGCGGGCCGTAGGTTGTGGATGCCATCCCAACAGTTAACGGTCGTCATCCGTCCCAGTCACAACAATCTGTCTCCTCAGATTTATATTGCGTGTATGTTAATCCGTATACAAGGCATGTAATTACTGTAATTCCCCCGCCGTGCTATGAATTTGTTATCGGAGAATTTCGATACATTAAGTATGCAAGTTTTATTAGGAGATCCATAAATCTGGCCGAGATCATTGGTGGATTTAAGGCGTCGGCCTCACTAATAGCGAGCCATATTTCTTTCCGCAATCACGCCATCTTCAGGGATATAGGCGAACGAAACGCGATACCACCATACGGGATACCCGATACTGGGTACACCACTCACTAACAATCACAACTGATGGAGAATGTGGGATATAAATCATAATACTTAATTTATAGATGAAAAATATTCCATAAACTATGCATGTCTCCTCATAAAATACTCGGTTATTTTAAACACTTTAACTATAAATCAAATTCATTCGTCCATGTGGTAAGAATCATAGCTTAACACTTTATATATTATTCATAGTTAAGGCATTAAGACTATGGAGGTTTAACGCTTCCTTCCCTGTGATGTGTAACTAGTTCACATTGCTTCTAAAAACTTTAATATCTCTATAAATACTGGGTTCAGATTTTAGGTATTCCTCCGTTATACAATACATTTATGCATTGAATTAAATTAGCACTTATCGGCCATATCATAGATATTTTGTGAAAATCGGGAATAAATTCACTAATACAATCAAACGTGTGTCAGTGTGTGACGTAGGTATTCATTCTAAAAAAACCCGCTATGGGTGAGGAAGCGACGTTATTCACGTCTCACTCTCACTCTACTTCGGTATATGGGAACGCAAGAAATATAATCTCAGTTTGTTCGCTTCAGTAACTTTCGGGCAGTTATTTGAGGTGGTCGCATCGCCCGTTTTGTGAACGTCGGCCGATGTTTTTTTCATGTTTACAGCAATTAAATTTCAATTATTATTACTTTTGACTTCAAATTTAATTAATTTAAATATTGGCTATGAATACTATTTTTCTCATTTTAAATCGCTCATTTTTTACATGTGTATTGATGTGTATTGAATACACAGAACCGGAACGCGCGGGTTTTTTTTATCACATGAAGGGAAATGTTAAATACTAGTAATTTGTTTGGTCAAACACTGTTTATCTCACTTTATATAACGGTATAACCTTACCGGTTTCAAGATTTTTACATAACCATTCGGGGAGTTAAAGCAAGTATTGTTTGCGCTCCCCTGTTATATTATATAACGATATAATGTGGAAAAAAATGTTTGGCTTAACACTTTGTATCCCCATCCCGTGTTTTAACTGTAAGGGATATTGACCACGTGTATTCACGTGGTCTGTCTTAATTTTTTTATATCCAGTAAAGCCTAGGGGGTTTATTACCATGTGGTAATCTCTAAAAACCAACCTGAATTATTTTAATGCTTGAAGGGAAAATCAGACTGACGTAATTTTTTTAAAATTGGGTACCAACGGGAATCAAATCTATAATCCTCGGGTCGGAAGATAGGTGTCTTATCAAATAGATTGATGAGATTGTCCTATGATGGATGGCTCAATTAGAATATATTTTGAATGGCTTGCTGATACGTTCTGTATACGTATATTATGACGATTTCTGTTGCCGTCGGTAAGACGTCTGCTCTCCAATCTCCAATCGGGGTTACAGGAACGATTCCCATTAGAATCAAATATATTAAAAAAAAAGAGACCTAGTCTGGTATTTACTTCAGGTCTTTTTAAATATCTTTCTGGTTGGTTGAAAAAGATTGTCACATGGCTGGCTATCGTCTATATCAGGCATGACTAACCTACCGCCAGTGGGTCATTTTACTTTGAATAATTTACGTGGTATTAAAAAGCTCACGCATTCGTGGAATCCTAATTGTTACAGACATCAACAGTAAGACGGAGGAGAGGCGATTGAGATGGTATGGCCACGTTGGACGCAAAGCACCCGATCACATTGTGAACCAGGCAATCTCCATGGATCTTCCTCGAATAACAACCAGAGGAAGACCAAATAATTCATGGGTGGTGCAAAATGATAACCTGATACAGACGCACGGCCTGGGGGACGTAGTCCCGGACATAAGAGCATACAACCTGAGGACGAGGAGAGCTGACCCCAACAGTCTTCGCAGACAGTGAGTTGGGATGGAGTCAGGGAGAAGAATAATTGTACGTTGTATTATATACGAGTATGTTCCATACAAGAAGGACTTCGTATCTTTTTAGATATTATAACATTTTGTTTTTTAATTGTTTGTAATTTTTTTTCCTTTTTTGTTGCAGGTAAGAACGAATTTGGAGTTAACGGAAAAGATCCGAGCGTTTAACAAGTAAGATTCCTATTCATATATCTATTTCTAAAAAGAATAGTTTTACATCATATACAATATTTCAAATAGAGTTTAAAAATCACAATACATTATTTCTACTGTCTACAATATGGTATGACAATTCCTCAGCTTTGTGAAAAGGCTACATATTCAAGTAAAGAAGGCTACAAGTAGTATGGAAGTTATGAAAAGTTAAGGAAGAAATGTACTGTCAAATTAATAAAATTTTGATAGAGAGAGTAACCCGTTAAGAGTGTATGGACGTGGCAGAAGCAATATTGAATTTACCAACTTATTGCCATGTAAAGAGCGCGCTTAATGCGTTCGCTTAGTCCTGTTCTTGTCACCAAGAGCTTTTTCACGATGCGGTCGCGAGTGTGGGTGCTTCTTAAATTTGGAAATATTTTTTGACATTACCCTTAGGATGAAAGCTGCAATGCCTTGGAAATGGCAGCTAACATTAAAGCAAATACAAAATAATAATAAAATATTTTAAACAAGCGGACATTTGTTCTCTTTGCCTATTGGAATAGACATATGGCGTGATGCTGATGATGAAAATGACAATTTATACTTAGTTGCTGTCAAATATTGGCGAACCCTTATCTTGGCAAAGTTCAATTTATGCAAATATTAACGTTTTTCTTTGGTGATTCCTTGTTATATATGGTAAGTTTTGAAGGAAAATTGAGGAAAAAAATCACAAGTTTTCCTTATAGTTTTTTTATATGTAACACCCACGTTACATTGCCAAAATATAAATTTTTATAAAACACAAAAAGGGCTATAAAATGATTCTGTAATCTAAAAGATGAACAACATTTACGAGTACATTGCTAAATTATCAACAAATAAAATGGTTTGAATAAAAATTTCTCTACATGTAGTGATTAATAACATATTTAGATTATTTACCCCAATTTTCAAAATCACACCCACGCTGTCCAGACATGTTGACTCGATGTCGTTTGAAAGGTCATAGCGTTGTTAACATTTGTCACCAGATGATACCACTGCACACAATAGTGCATGTATAGTATTTGAATGTGTTGCCATATTTTAAATTACGTTAGAATTTCTGGATTTAAAAAAAGAACTCTAAATTAGTGTAACACCTGTGTTACAATACCATGATAAGGGTTAATGACCATCAACGAGGTGTTGTTACAACGGTGAGAATAAATTTTATCAATTCATGAAAATAATTTTATTCCATCCGATTTTACACGACAAACGAAAAAAAATATTTATATTATTGGGGGAATGAATTGTGAGGACGTGCGTTACAAAATTTATTCGTTTTTACAAACATAATTCAATAAAATACATTCGGTCACTCTGAATATGCAAATTTACATGGTCATTAAATAAAGGCATATTTATATTTTGAAAGAAAAGTGCTATATTATGTTCTTATGCCGGTTTGTAAGTAATGGCCTGTCTTAGGAGCGACCGCGAACTATGCGTCAAACATCAGCTATCTCGCGTGCTGGGTGATTGCCCGAGTACCTCCTGAGCATTTCTGAACTCCTCATACCAAAACTGGGCTTGGCTGGTCTTATCGTGAAGCAACATTTCACTTACAGACCATAATAAATATTCGGAGCTTCAAAATATATGAAATTTCTCATAATGAAAACAAAATAGGCCCTGTTGATGTGATTGACAATCTTTGGATACTTGATTCCATAATAGTTAATTTTTAAATTCAATTGGCTATTTCGCATACTTTTTTGTTATATTAAGTATAAATATTATTTTTAATCAAGTGTGTACTTAACTTTACTCTAAATAAGATAACTTATACATTTCAGCTTTTTCACTTTGCTCGTGGCCTGTTTTGACATAACTGATTTACATTTGTGAGATTCATATACAAGCACACATAAATTAAGACAACTTCAGTGAACAAATTGATAAGACAGTTGTCTTCCAGTCTGGGGGTTGCGGGCTTCATTCTCGTTGGAACCCTGAATTTTTAATAAAGGTTTTTCAATCTGGTTTTCCTTAACGTATATTCTTAAACATCTTTCTGGTTATTTGAAAGAGATTGACACATGGCAATAAACCAGCCAATTTTGAATTGTAGTTTTTGTAGAAAACTCAATCTATCATTTTACATACAAACAAATATGTTACAGTTAAATTTTTCCAGCAATGTTTTAATCTACGATTAACATACAAAACACATATGATAGACAACGACAAGTTCGCACGCTTTCGGCCTCTTTCAAATTTTTTTAACATAAGGTTAAAAAAATGAACCTGTGATGTCAACGTTATTTTGAACTAAGCTTTTGATATCATGACTCATATCCGAAGGTGGAATATTTTATAACATTGCATTATTACAATATTAACGTATGTTCTATTTATTATAAAAAAGCAATCTAGTAGGCTTATTGCCAGATGTCCAAACCAGACAAAAGTTAATAAAGGAAGTTACATGGTCGCAAAAAATATTCAAATGATTATTCCCCATTACAAAATGTAAGAACAGTATATTATATAGTAAGAGTGAGATATTATCAACGGAAAAAGAAGAGATGGTGAAAAGGAAAGAAAAAACAGGAATTATATGATATATGTTATATTACTGACTTCAAATTAATAGTTTTTTCAATCGCTTCTTAAAGCATGCCAAAGATAGAACAAATTAAAGATTGGTTTGTAACTGGTTCCACAGACTCACTGCATAGACAGTAAAAGACGACGTAAAAAAAGAAGAGCGATGAACTGAGAATGCCAATAAACAATCTCTGCTTGAATTTAGCGCAACTACATAATCACTGACGCTGACGCTGTTTTTTCGCGAAAGACGCTGTTTTTTTTTCGACCAGATAAGAGGTGGTGGCGGTACAGTTAAAGGTATTACATAATAGACACAAAAATATTTAAAACAATTGAATCAATCTACTAAGGAGTAAACACGAGTCTGTAAATGTGCCAGCAGTTATCATAAAAGTAGTTTTACTTTCGCAAACAAGACAACATTACCAATATCCATGTCACTGGCAGTTTAAATACCTATATCGTTATTCATTACAACTATCCACTGAGGCATTATGCAACCGTTGATATGCGAGATCCAGATATTGATAAATTGCATTCATATCATTCTTAATTGCATAATGCAGAACAAACGGACTCGTTGCTAAATGCCAATATCTGCTGACCAGTGGTAGTCAACTGATTATGATGTCAACCGTCACAGATTGCTAAATATAAAAATGTCTGTACTGTATGAAACACTAGAAAATTGTATCTTTTGTATTAACAATTAAAATAAAATAAATACAACATGAGCCACTTTTATTATTTCCACTTTTAGGTGGTTCAATTTACAGTTGATTAAAGAAAAGCTATTACTTAACATATATGGTAAAGATGTTTTTAAAAGATACGTTAAAGTAAACACGTTTTTTGTCACGTTTATTGATAAAAAAAATCTTTTTTAACAAAAAGCTCTTCATTTTTAAAAGATTAATACAGTTTTATACGAATTATATTAAAAGAGTAAAATAAGCAATGCATACGAGTACAAGAAAAAAAATTATAAGTATAAATATTTTGTGTAATTACGAAGGTAAATCAAAAGATAAAAAAGCCCAAAAAAAGATTTTTTATTGGAAATATAAGAGAATTAATTAAAATTCACTCTTCTTGATGTCTCACTTACACTTTTTATTTGATTTTGTTTTATCAAACACTGTTTATTCCACTGTTTGTAATGGTATAACCCTACCGGTTTCAAGGCTTTCACTGAGGGGAGCGCAAACAAGATTGAATTATGTTGGAACTGGTACTGACATACACGCTTCTAACGGTAAACATTCGGGCTGGGGACTGTGGGTGGAGGGAAGGAGGAGACAACCTCAGTGAGTAGTGGCGAGATTTTTGGAATATATGTGTTTTCCAGATGTTCACACCGATGCTCTGACTTAGAAATTTCTGGGGCCTCTAATCTGTCCAATTTATTTGCGTTACTACTATACTGATATGTAAGAATTGGCATCATCGATAGAAAATGTATGGTTTCATGGTGACAATGATTAGCCATTTCAGAATAAATTAGATTTGTTATGGTGGAATTGTGTTCATGAAATCTCTTTTCAAATTATATTCCTGTCTTTCCTATATATAAATTATCACAGTTAGCACATAAAAGTTTATACACACCACTGTTGCTAAGTATTCCATTTTTGCCTTTCCCGTTAAATAAATGTTTCCGGAGATTAAAATTAGTGTAAAAAGCTGGCTTTATGTGACTTGAATTTTTTTGGTTATTTCGTATACGTTTTTTATACTCGTAAATAGGACTTTGCTCCATTTATAGGTATGCGTATGAGTTTTTAATTTTTTTTTTATTTTAATTATTTTTAATCAGATTATTTATGAAAACGTCTACTTACTTTCATTTTACACAATATTTATAAATATATATATATAAAATTATTTCCATATTGAAATACCTATTATAATGAGAAAAATAAAATAAATAAAAAAAGAAACGATTTGGAAAAACTAAGGAAACAAATTTGTATGTGTGGAATGAATGGCGAGGCAAGAAACGATTTGGAAAAACTAAGAAAACAAATTTGTATGTGTGGAATGAATGGTGAGAAAGAAGTAGGCTGAGGAAAAAATGTAAGGATAATATTAAAGTTGGCAATAGTTTGACTGAGGAAAGTCAAAAAGTATGAGAAACAAAAAAAGCATGTCTATCGAGATATATGAGTGTGAATGAAGCAATGGTTGTATGTGAAGATAGTGAGGTGTGAAGGTTTGTCCTTTCGTTTTACTCCAAACGGTTTAAGTAACTTCAAAGTGATTTTGCATTCAACTTTTATTCTTTATTTTCAGCTATGTTCCCCGTTGTTTAGTGCTGGTTTACACTTTCAGTGTATACATTATAACATTGAGGGTTCATTACCATGTAGGAATTTCTTTCAACTATCAAAAAATTTGTTAACAGGCAATAATACAGATTGAGATACATTTATATATGACGACATGCATAAGGTATAGCCTGTGTGTATATATAGTTTTATTTATAATTACACATGACAAGAAATATACATAATTTGCGAAAAAATAAGTAATTTAATTCGGACACACAATTTAATTGGATCTGGGTTTGTTGCCTTTCATTTGTCGTGTCCCCAGTAAACTTGGTTTTTTCCTGTATCTCACTGAAGATATACAGCATGACAAAATAAATCTATACTTCTTTCCGATTTTGAATTATGTAAAACTTCGTTGCACATTCTTATCAACTTGATAAACAGTGACACTCAATTACATATGTACCATATACATCACGCGAAATCAAACTCCTCACACTTCATCACTCCAGACAGACCAAAAAAATCATCCCACAATATACCGCAAAAAACATTTATACAAAAATATAATCGTAAATATAAAACAACAAAAATCACCACTCTCAAGAGTTCACACAAACCTCTTCCACAAGTCATTCCTCTTGCAAGCCTTGGTAATATGCGAATATATGTTCTCTCTTTCTACTCCAAAATAAATATGGCATGATGGTACATACATACTCGTACATGTTTAAATAGGTTCTTAGTTAACTCTCTATTTATTCGTTTTATTGAGTGAGTTTTGAAGCATTTTTTTGATTTTTTTTATGGAAGTAGGGTTTTTAACATTTTTTTAATGTTTAAATAAATAAATACAGGGTTATTGATAGCAACATAGTATGTACATAATACATTTAGACACATTTCAGGAACATATTAAAAAGTGAATACATTAAAAAAACAGAATCTATCAAAAAGTCTGGGCTCATCTAATAACATCCCTCCGGCCAAAATACACCCCACCAATATAAGGCGAGCCCAGCCACGGGGACACCAGATGTTTTTCAGCCCACACTCTTGAACACGCAGAACAAGAAGATAAAAAAGACACAGAAAATAAATAGATGACAAAAAAATACAATACATTCAAGAGAGAATACATTAAAACGTCCGGGCTCATCCCACAAACATTCCCCCGGCCGAGATACACTCCACCAATGTAGGGCGAGCCCAACCTCAAGGCATCGGGGGGCTTCCATCCCACACCCCCGCATATCTAGATTAAAGAATAAATAAAAAAAACAAAAACGTCTGGCAGAAAACAAAATAAAAAGTAAACCCACTTATACCACCTCAGGTTAACTGTCAGCAAGAACGAAAAAAAGAAATGCCTTAAAGGAGTCCAAATTTTACAAAATAACAAATGGGAAATGAAATGGGCACGTTGGACGCAGAGCACCCGATCACATTGTGAACCAGGCACTCTCCATGGATCTTCCTCGAATAATAACCAGAGGAAGACCAAAGAATTAATGGGTGGTGCAAAAAGATAACCTGATGCAGAGGCACGGCCTGGGTGACGTAGTTCGGGACAGAAGATCATACAACCTATGGACGAGGAGAGCTGACCCCAACAGTCTTCGCAGACAGTGAGTTGGGATGGAGCCAGGGAGAAGACAAATGGGAAATGAAATAGTTGAAACAACATTGAAATAGTTAGGCAGTAATACATTGAAATAGTTAAGCAGTTTTAAAAGAATGAATGAGAAGATAACGCACAAACACGTAATTTGTTTATTGGTTGCCCTCCCCTGCTTTAGACGGACCACCTAGAGTTAATCATATAGCCTATACTTTCCAAAGGCCACAATAATATGAATCAATAAATGTATTGATAACTGTTGATATTTATGGTGGATGCTGTGATATTGCTCTGGTATTTAGATGTCAGTTAAAAATGTCGAGTATCTCTTTTAAGAGTTATGTTCTCTTTTATTTGGTTACGGATATTTATTCTACGAGTCATGATTTTAAATTGCGAAATAAGTAAAAGTATTTCAATTTTGATGGTCCGTCCGATCGTTATGGCCGTATTGTTTGATCTTTAAGATTCACTTTTCGAATTGTAACATTTTAATAACCGGGCAAAAAGGTCAAGAAATTTATTTTAAAATATTGTTTTGTATCTTGAATCTCAAACAAAAACATGTTTTGTACACTTTGCAGTGTCATGATAAATGATTTTAGTGTTTTAGTTTAATATAATAAATTCAACACTATTTTTCTTTGTATTTTCAACTCTTTTTTTTATTAATTGAGTTCACTACCGGTTTCAAAAAAACTTTTTGTAACCGGTAGTGAATTTGTTCTTTTGTGTACTTGGTTATACATGATATATTTGGCGAGCTTATTGATTGATACACAACAATTTTTCCAACCAACCATCTCATCTTGGATACTTAACTCGTTCACTGCGTATAAAATGTCATACAGAGATGCTGAAAATTCGCGAATTTTTGAAAACCCATAACTTTGTTAAAAATCAAATTCTACTTTCTATTTAAACATCATATACAAGTGTATTCCTTCGTGTCTTCAAAACACATTAAACCGGCGACGAATCCTTATCGGGAGACGTTTATGAGTGCACTCAACATTCAAGGCTATTTTATATGGACACGGGAGCCGTGTTCAACACAGTGAACGTGTTAAAGATGTTTCGATCCCTAACAGTTTTAATTAAATATTAGGTATTAACATAAGTTGTGTCCGTTTTTTTTCAAATTTAAAAATAAGCACCAAAAGTATAACAAAATGGTAAATGTTATACGTCATTCGAAAGAAAATTTTCTGCTCTACAAGATATTGTGTTTGCTTTTTACGTTATATATATTATTTTATTTGATTACAAGCCTTTAAAATGGAATATCAAGTAGATTAAAGTGAGCATTTTCAACACCTCCTTCTGTTCGCGTTCAATCGAGGGAATAAAGCTGCCAAAGCTGCTCGCGATATTTGCGAAGTGTACGGTGAAGATGCTATGAATGAAAGGACAGCTCGTCGATGGTTTTTGCGTTTCAAAGACGGTTATTTCGACCTAAAAGACATGGAGCGCTCCTGACGACCAGTGGACTTTGATGAGGACCGCTTAAACCATATTATTCATGAAGATCTCCTTCAAACCACTAATGAAGTAATAAACTAAAATAAACGTATGAAATAATGAAGGAGAATACATTATTGATTAATTTGTTGTATTTTTTTTATTGTGTCCTCTTGTTCTCTTCATTTGAAAAAAAAAACGGATACAACTTATGTTAACACCCAATATATGTTTAATTCAAGTAAAGAAAACAAATAAATAAATGAATTATCTCGAAAGTCGCTCTCCAAGATATCTTCTTGTTCCCAGTGTCATGTCAGATCCCCCCAATGTTGAATATCACTTGAGAGTAGACATATTTGTCCCCGGCAGCCCGAAAAAGACCTGCAACGCCCCTTATGCCAGTCCAATTATGTATATTGCGGAGCCAGGAGATTTGCCTCCTGCCAACACCTCTTCGGCCTTCTATTTTCCCTTCGATGATCCTCCAATATATATTACATAATAATTAAACTTACTAATTATAAAATCATTTATATATTTGCATTCGAGATTTACATTTAAAAATGTATGTTTGCCCTTTAATAATACTTAAGTCTATTATTGATATACTAAAAAAATTAAGATGCTCTAGGCTTCTTTTATACTTTTTGTCATATCGTTACCCTTTTTAAAACCATTGTAGCATTGATTATTTAGGATTTTTGCCATTTTCGTTTTTGGAAATCGAAACATATCGCTACTTCTCGTGTATTGCGATTTATAACACTTATATTGTTTACAGTTTAATCTCTTACAAAAAGTCTTCGGTAAGTCATCGTGTAGAGTTTGACGGTGTGCAACAGATCATTCACTTAAAACTCCACTCTGCTTCGCTTTTTAAATGAACTGTCCTTAGGATGGTGATAGTATTAGAGGTTTCGAGGGCCAGCAACGATGACAATAATGTGGTGGCTTTGATGTCTATGAGGCAATATCTTCCAACTTACAAGAAAGCCTAAAGTGAAAAAAATACTCGAACCTTTGTTAAAAATATGAGCACCAATCGGTATTGAATCCGCAACCCTGGGATTGGGAGACAGACGTCTTATAAACTCGGCCGCCGAAGCATTATTCTGCGTCGTAAATATCTTGTTTTACCAATATAGAATAATCAAATCTGATACGCTGGAAATGTTTTTATAACAGTAAAAAAAAAATTTATATAGCGCCGTCTAGAGACCAGTCTCTACTCAAGAGAACTCTAACTCAAGAATCGAACTCATTATTATAAAAATATTTAAACAGTAAAATAAATTTAACATTAGGATTGGATGAAGGCGGTTTTATTGCATTGTATAACATTTTCGTTGTATACAGTATAACCTGGCGGGCTTATTGCCATATATCAATACCTTCTAACCAACCATAAATATGTTTAAGAGGCTTTAAGTGAAAACCAAAGTAGAATTCTTTTTAAAAAATCTGGGATACAACGGGAATCAAACCTGCAACCTCCAGGATAGGACAAACATCTTATCAACTGGGCCACGGAGGTCGGCATCACTATGTGATATCGACAAGTTTTTCAATGGATTAGTAACTGTAATTATTTGACTAAAAACGTAAGAACAAATTTGATTTATCATTTTAATTAAATAAAAAAAAATGCTTAACAAAAGAGATAAATACATTTTGAAATCTTAAGCACAATGCCTCTTGGAAACCTTACAAAGTAGATCCAGCCTGTTTATATAACGTGTCGATAAGCTCAATAGAAACTGTTTAAATAGGAAACTGACTTGAATGGAAAACAATTGCTGCGGTGACTAAAATACTAGTTCAACTTTCGCCAATATATTTATATTGAATTCTGCAACTCAGGGGCTCTAAACCGAAAGTCACTCAAGACATAATTTTTTTTGAAATATTATTTACAGTTACCATAACTAGACTAAACCATAATTTAGTTATCAATTGAATTGTATGGCATATTTCTCTAATACACTTGCTTGTTCGAGAGTAATATTTAACTATGGCACATTTCTCTAATACACTTGCTTGTTCGTGAGGAATTTTTAACTATGGCATATTTCTCTAATACACTTGCTTGTTCGTGAGGAATTTTTAACTATGGCATATTTCTCTAATACACTTGCTTGTTCGTGAGTAATTTTTAACTATGGCATATTTCTCTAATACACTTGCTTGTTCGTGAGGAAATTTTAACTATGGCATATTTCTCTAATACACTTGCTTGTTCGTGAGGAATTTTTAACTATGGCATATTTCTCTAATACACTTGCTTGTTCGTGAGGAATTTTTAACTATGGCATATTTCTCTAATACACTTGCTTGTTCGTGAGTAATTTTTAACTATGGCATATTTCTCTAATACACTTGCTTGTTCGTGAGTAATTTTTAACTATGGCACATTTCTCTAATACACTTGCTTGTTCGTGAGGAATTTTTAACTATGGCATATTTTTCTAATACACTTGCTGTCTTTTTTGCGCTCCCCTGAAGATGAGGTGAAAGCCTTGAAACCGGTAGGGTTATACCGTCACAAAAAAGTGGAATAAACAGTGTTTGTTAAAAATAAATTACAATGTAGAATTATGACTTATACGAGAACAGTTCGGTTTTCAACCAAGAGTTAAACTAACAGCTCTGATTTTTCCATTATAGAGAATTATTATTTATTTATTTAACACTTTTATTGCAAATACAATCTGGCGGGCTTATTGCCAGGCGAGAATCTCTTTCAACCAACCAGACAAGAGTAAATGAAGAAAGTTACGTGGTCGCATAAATCATTCAAATTACTATCCATCCCCATGAAACCCATGAACACATAAGTGAGCATATGCCCACGCCCCCCACAAAGACGGACAATCACCCGAATATTATTTTTCATATAAAGTGAGATATCATCAATCAAAAGGAAAGGAAGGGATGGTGGGGAGGAAAGGAAAATAAAAATCGAGAACGAAACACGTTATTTTACTGACTAGAAATTATAAGTTTTTTCAGTCGCTTCTTAAAGCATGCAGAGGACGGAGCGAGTCTTATATTGGTTTGTAACTGATTCCAGAGTCTCACTGCATGGACAGTAAAGGACGACGTAAAAAAAGAGAAGCGATGAACTGGAAAGGCCAATAGACAATCTCTATTATTTAAAAAAAAAAATTCGACTTGTGGCAGCCTCGCATTAAAGGTGCAATATGTATCATAAAGGTAGTTGATCACTGTTTAAATTATTGCTAGCCAATATGTTGTATCACGATGTATTTGTTGTTGGAAAATGTCGAGTCGGTGTCTATGTCTGGCTGCCATTAATTGCATTTACCAGTAATGTACCGATATTGCCATATTTGTCATGAAGAAGAACTGGCGGGAGTCGGTTTAGGTTGCATCAGTTGGTTCTCTATTCTTCGTTAATTAGTAAGATAAGTGATCAGAGAAACTATGAATCTACAAGAAACATTTAATTAACGTTGATATATTCCATGTGTGGTTATTTATTTTATTTTATATTTGATACAGGAACTCAACTATACGAACTCGTATAAAACAAAATTCAATGCACAAGAAATAAATTTAATAGAAACAAGTCCAAAAATAATAACAGAAACAATAGTTTCTCGTCCTTCATTGTGAAGTCGTCGTTCAGTTAACATATGGTATGTCAGCAAAGTTTATTAAGGAACTCAAGCCTTAATTTATCCACCGAGATATGGAAGATTTTAATAGATAAAAAATATCTTTCCAGATAGTTATTCTTAATTTATCCACCGAGATATGGAAGATATTAATATATAAAAAATATCTTTCCAGATAGTTATTCTTAATTTATCCACCGAGATATGGAAGATATTAATACTGAATTTTTTTTTCCGGATAATTATTCTTAATTTATCCACAGAGATATGGAAGATATTTAAATTGAAAAAATCTTTCCAGATAGCTATTTTTCATTTATCCACCGAGATATGGAAGATATTAATATTGAAAAAATCTATCCAGGTAGTTATTCTTAATTTATTCACCGAGACATGGAAGATATTAATATTGAAAAAATCTTTCCAGATAGTTATTCTTGATTTATCCACCGAGATATGGAAGATATTAATATTGAAAAAATCTATCCAGATAGTTATTCTTAATTTATCCACCGAGATATGGAAGATATTAATAGATAAAAAATATCTTTCTAGATCGTTATTCTTAATTTATCCACCGAGATATGGAAGATATTAATAGATAAAAAATATCTTTCCAGATAGTTATTCTTAATTTATCCACCGAGATATGGAAGATATTAATATTGAAAAAATCTTTCCAGATAGTTATTCTTAATTTATCCACCGAGATATGGAAGATATTAATAGATAAAACAAATCTTTCCAGATAGTTATTCTTAATTTATCCACCGAGATATGGAAGATTTTAATAGATAAAAAATATCTTTTCAGATAGTTATTCTTAATTTATCCACCGAGATATGGAATATATTAATATTGAAAAAATCTATCCAGATAGTTATTCTTAATTTGTCCACCGAGATATGGAAGATATTAAAATTGAAAAAATCTATCCAGATAGTTATTCTTAATTTATCCACCGAGATATGGAACATATTAATAATGAAAAAATCTATCCAGATAGTTATTCTTAATTTATCCACCGAGATATGGAAGATATTAAAAGATAAAACAAATCTTTCCAGATAGTTATTCTTAATTTATCCACCGAGATATGGAAGATTTTAATAGATAAAAAATATCTTTCCAGATAGTTATTCTTAATTTATTCACCGAGATATGGAAGATATTAATATTGAAAAAATCTATCCAGATAGTTATTCTTAATTTGTCCACCGAGATATGGAAGATATTAAAATTGAAAAAATCTTTCCAGATAGCTGTTTTTCATTTATCCACCGAGATATGGAAGATATTAACATTGAAAAAATCTATCCAGGTAGTTATTCTTAATTTATTCACCGAGATATTGAAGATATTAATATTGAAAAAATCTTTCCTGATAGTTATTCTTGATTTATCCACCGAGATATGGAAGATATTAATATTGAAAAAATCTATCCAGATAGTTATTCTTAATTTATCCACCGAGATATGGAAGATATTAATAGATAAAAAATATCTTTCTAGATCGTTATTCTTAATTTATCCACCGAGATATGGAAGATATTAATAGATAAAAAATATCTTTCCAGATAGTTATTCTTAATTTATCCACCGAGATATGGAAGATATTAATATTGAAAAAATCTTTCCAGATAGTTATTCTTAATTTATCCACCGAGATATGGAAGATATTAATATTGAAAAAATCTTTCCTGATAGTTATTCTTAATTTATCCACCGAGATATGGAAGATATTAATATTGAAAAAATCTTTCCTGATAGTTATTCTTAATTTATCCACCGAGATATGGAAGATATTAATATTGAAAAAATCTTTCCAGATAGTTATTCTTAATTTGTCCACCGAGATATGGAATATATTAATATTGAAAAAATCTTTCATGATAGTTATTCTTAATTTATCCACCGAGATATGGAAGATATTAATATTGAAAAAATCTATCCAGATAGTTATTCTTAATTTATCCACCGAGATATGGAAGATTTTAATAGATAAAAAATATCTTTCCAGATAGTTATTCTTCATTTATCCACCGAGATATGGAAGATATTAATATTGAAAAAATCTTTCCAGATAGTTATTCTTAATTTGTCCACCGAGATATGGAAGATATTAATATTGAAAAAATCTTTCCTGATAGTTATTCTTAATTTATCCACCGAGATATGGAAGATATTAATATTGAAAAAATCTTTCCAGATAGTTATTCTTAATTTATCCACCGAGATATGGAAGATTTTAATAGATAAAAAATATCTTTCCAGATAGTTATTCTTAATTTATCCACCGAGATATGGAAGATATTAATTTGTATTGACTTTAGTTTTCTCTCTCTCTCTCGAAGAATTTGCCTGATTTTTTATTCATATCTAGATTTAATTTTTTTTATTGCTTCACGTCTAAGTGTAATAGTTAACTAAGTGTAATTTTTATAAAAACTTCGCTGGTTTAGATAAAGTTATATGTAATCTATAATATATAATTTCTTCTAGAGACTGTTTTTTTTTCGAACACACTTATAATGAAAATATTAATCCACGTACAATTATTCGATTTTTCAAATATTAGGTCCTTACATATGAAATTGGTGTTTTGCCGTACTGGCAACTTTGATCTCAAATATCTTCTCTTTGGTTAGGAATTTCAAATTCAAATTTATACAGCTATTTACTCAAGTATTTGTGTTTCGAAAATTATAATTCATTTGTTTTTTCCTCAATTGTTTTTTTTCTTTGCGTCACTCAGTTTACAAAATGGAAAACTTGAAATATCGCGTTATTTACGAGTACGAGTTCCACCGTGGCACCAGTGCTGCAGAAACGGCTCGAAGGATTAATGATGTGTATGGCGACGGTGCCGCAAAAGAAAACACAGTGCGTTTTTGGTTCCAACGTTTTCGTTCTGGAAATTTCGACCTGCAGAACAAGCCCGGTGGACGGCCGGAGACCAAAGTTGATAATGAAGAATTGAAGGCTATTGTGGAAGCGGATCCATCGCAAACCACGTCCGAGTTAGCTACAGGCTGCGGTGTTAGTGATAAAACTGTTTTAATCCACTTGAAGCAAATTGGGAAGGTGAAGCTTGAAAGGTGGGTACCTCACGAATTGAGTGAAGCAAATCAACAAACGCGCGTTGACTGCTGCGTTGCATTACTCAACCGGCACAATAATGAAGGGATTTTGAATCGAATCATTACCTGTGATGAAAAGTGGATCCTGTATGATAATCGGAAGCGCTCATCGCAATGGCTGAACCCTGCCGAACCAGCCAAACCATGCCCCAAGCGAAAATTGACTCCAAAAAAGTTACTTGTGAGCGTTTGGTGGACTAGTGCTGGTGTCGTTCACTACAGCTTTCTTAAATCTGGCCAGACGATTACGGCAGATGTCTGTTGTCAGCAACTGCAAACCATGATGGAAAAGCTAGCTGCTAAACAACCGAGGCTGGTTAATCGCTCTAGGCCACTGCTGCTTCATGATAACGCTAGACCACACACTGCACAACAGACGGCTACCAAATTAGAAGAGCTTCAATTGGAATGTCTAAGACATCCACCGTACTCTCCGGACCTTGCCCCAACAGATTACTATTTTTTTCGAAATTTGGATAACTTCTTGCAAGGGAAAAAATTCAACTCCGATGGGGCAGTCCAAACCGACTTCAAAGATTTTATTGATTCCCGTCCGAATGGTTTTTTTAGTAAAGGGATCGATGAACTACCTATGAGATGGCAAAAGTGCATAGATAGCAATGGTACATACTTTGATTAAATAAATATATTATATTAAAAAAAATCAACTTTATGTTCCTCCCAAACAAAACGCCAATTTCATATGTAAGGACCTAATATATTCATTAAGAGAAAATATTCACGTGAATTCATAGGAACAACTTGAATTTATTTAATTATATGTCATTTTCTAAGTCAATTCTTAATTACCTGAAAAGGTCACGGTATATACTCGTGAAGATAGTTGACATTTTGACCTTAGCTTTATAGAGAAAGCAGAGATTCTCGACTTTCATGCCAAATATTTAAGTTGTATCACATTAACTGCAGTAAGGTTTCTATACTGTATGTTAATACTTAAATTACATTCAAATTTTGCCCTAAATTTATAATATTTCTAAAATTACTCCTTCACTAGATGTTCGATCCCACCCCCTCCCATATTGTTATGGGGGACCAAATTAAAACTCATTCAGCGTGATCTACATTAGAATATCAAAACCTCATTTTTTACGAGCGCGATGTTATGTAGTGACGAAGAAGGAACTGCCCAAAGGTACTCATTATCACTGTGACGACACACCTGAGTGTAAATATAATAATAATGGCGATGGATTCGAGGTTCGACATCACAAGAAAAAGGAAATGACTCGTACCACAGTAAATATACTAAAATAGTTGCTTAAGGCCTGAAGTTCGAACAACCTTGTCAGTTTGCCCAAACTTTTACAGAAAAATTCAAATGCAGTAAAACTATCATTTAACGTTACTAGATCGGAGTAGCTAATCGGTTCGAAGATGAACCGATGTAATGCTAAGTAAAGTTCCTTTCGGAAATTATTGACTCGTTAATCATCATAGTACACATCGGTCTTAAGATGAACCGATGTAATGCTAAGTAAAGTTCCTTTTGGAAATTATTAACTCGTTTATCATCATAGTACACATCGGTCTTAAGATGAACCGATGTAATGCTAAGTAAAGTTCCTTTTGGAAATTATTAACTCGTTTATCATCATAGTACACATCGGTCTTAAGATGAACCGATGTAATGCTAAGTAAAGTTCCTTTCGGATATTATTGACTCGTTTATCATCACAGTACACATCGGTCTTAAGATGAACCGATGTAATGCTAAGTAAAGTTCCTTTTGGAAATTATTAACTCGTTCATCATCATAGTACACATCGGTCTTAAGATGAACCGATGTAATGCTAAGTAAAGTTCCTTTCGGATATTATTGACTCGTTTATCATCACAGTACACATCGGTCTTAAGATGAACCGATGTAATGCTAAGTAAAGTTCCTTTCGGATATTATTGACTCGTTTATCATCACAGTACACATCGGTCTTAAGATGAACCGATGTAATGCTAAGTAAAGTTCCTTTCGGATATTATTGACTCGTTTATCATCACAGTACACATCGGTCTTAAGATGAACCGATGTAATGCTAAGTAAAGTTCCTTTCGGATATTATTGACTCATTTATCATCATAGTACACATCGGTCTTAAGAAAGAGACTGTCGGCCATAATCGGCTAACTTCGGCTTTGTAGAGTGTCGTCTCTGTTATTCATATACGTGTTCCTTTGCGAGACTGTTAGCGCATCGTGCAACAGAGACGACGCTCTACAAAGCCGAAGTTAGCCGATTACAGCCGACAGTTTCTTTCTTAAGCCCGATGTGTATTACTTACCGCCGGGTACAGTACCACAAAATGCACTGCGGATTGATGAAGGAAATGCAAGAAGTAAGAGAAATCTTTGGAGCTGTACGAGAATGTGTATGGATGTACTCGTAGAAGAGATGGAACAATTTATGACTGAACATGGTATAAAATGTAAACGGATGAATGTTAACTTAAGGCAACTTAAATTATTGAGTAAGAAGGTGAGTACTGGAAGATGGTTTGGACACGTAGAAAGAATGCATGTAGAATGATTAACAAAAAAAAAATACACAGTGCAAATGCGAGTGGAAGGCGTGGTAGAGGATCGCCAAGAAAGTATTGTTAGAGTAATTGAATGATATTTAAAAAAAATGAAATGTAAAAATCGTAGGAGCTGTATAAGATGGTGTATGGATGAAGAAGAGGCCATAGATTTGTGTCGCTTTAGAAAAGTCGCGCTTTGCTTACTTTGCTTATCCTGACAGGAAACGGCATGGTAGTATGAGTCGATATATTATATATCATCATTGTCAACCAGGGTCGATCCACCGCTGGGTGAAGGTCTCCTCAAGTTGACTCCAAATAGTTCAGTTTATTGCTCGTTGCTGCCATGTGATGCTGCCAAACTTCCTGATTTCATCTATCCAGCGTACTTTCGGTCTTCTTCTGAGCCTCTTTATGCTTCTTGGGTACCATTATATTATTTCGGACGTCCATTGGGAGTCTGACATTCTGGCTACATGTCCTGCCCATTCCCACTTCATTTTCTTGCACACCTTTATTACGTCTTCTACCTTTGTTTTGTTGCGAATCAAGGTATTAAGTTTACAGTCTCTTTTAATGTATCCCAACATGCATCTCTCCATGCTCTTTTGTGCGGTCTGGAGCTTTTGTGTGTTCTTTGCTGTGAGCGTCCATATCTCACAGCCATACGTAAGTACTGGGAGAATACACTGGTTGTAGACCTTTAGCTTAAAAGATATTGGGAGATGTTGTTCTAACGTCCAAATGAGCTCTATGCTAGTTTTATCCTTCGTGCTATTCCCTCAGACATGCCACCTACAAAGGAGATTAGTTGGCCCAAATACACATATACCTGGATAAGTTCCAGCGGCTTTTCATCTACGATTATTGATTTTGGGGTTACCCCAAAATCAATAATCGTAGATGGAAAGCCGCTCGTATTAGATATAATATATACGTGTTTATATGTTTTTTATTTGTTTTGTTTTGTCTGTGTTCATAAACGAGTATTATGAATATAACAATAAATGGAACGCTTCAACTTTTTTCTTTATTAAGAATAAGTTGGTCATTTTTATTTTTACACTGCATTTTGGTATCACCGAAAGCTGGAAGACGAATTTCTGTGTTCAACTCAACTTGCGTAATCACCTTGAATTGGTGTGGGCTGAGGTACAGGGGTAGTCAACTGGTTATTTTAAAAATAATTATTAAGAATGAAATGTTTGTGATTAGTATTCATTCATGGTGCATATTGGCCTATTTAAAGATTGATACAAATCATACAATACATTAGAAAGTCAGTATAATGAAAATTATGAATTAAAACGTCAGTTTAGAGAAAAACAATTTTTCGATTTATAAACAAACGATTCGATTTGTAAAAAAAACGATTTTACCCAATCCCTTTGAGACATGACATTTCAAACGTCACAGGGACCATGCTACATTTTCTTGAGTATAGTATTCGGAATCAACATGTAAAGGTTATATTTTTTAATATACATGCCATCATCCCATGTTCTTTTAGGGGTGGAAATCGTAGACATATCTTTACGGTTAAGACTAGACGAACGAAAATTGAAAGCATGCTGGGGGAGTCTTGATGTGTAGACTCTTACAATTATAGCTTACAAATTGTTATAAGATGGGCAAACAATCAGGCTCCTTTTAAATACTTCAAAGTGAGCGCTTAAATAATTTAGTCTCATTATAAAAATAAATGTTGACTACCCCGGCAAGACGAGATTCCAAAGAAAGCTCTTAAGGAAAGAGGCCTTTATCTAAGAGATGGACAGCGCCACACCCGAAGCCTGCACACGCGGCAGATTTGATGCATGGGCCCTCGTTTCCCAATTGAGATAGCTGCGGTGTATCTACAGGCAGTCTATCATACGTAAGCACAGACAGGCCAAGCACTTATATGGACACAGACTATCATTGCTCGACTGTAATGTGATCGAAACGTTTCTGTGTTCGGATGAGACACCCATCTTGGAATGCTAAGTATTTAATCGTATCACTAATATGGCTTCCTTTAAACCTTCCTGTCCTGTGATGTGTAACTAATACACATTGCTTCTAAAAACTTTAATATCTCTATAAATATAATAAATACTGGGTTCAGATTTTAGGTATTCCTCTGTAATACATTTACGCATTGAATGAAAAAATAATATTAATAATTATTAGCACTTATCGGCCACAGCAGATATATTTTGTGAAAATCGGGAATATATTCACCAATACAATCAGACGTGTGACGTAGGTATATTCATTCTAATAACCGCTATGGGTGAGGAAGCGACGCTATTCGCGTCTAACTCTTCTTCGCTATATGGGAACGTAAGAAACAGAATCTCAGTTCGCTCGCATCTCTCGCTTAGTAGCCAGCGGGCTTTCGTTCGAGGTTGTCCGTTTTGTGAATGTTGTCCGATGTTTTTTTTCAGGTTTTCAGCAATTAAATTTCAATTATTATCACTTTTGACTTCAAATTTAATTAATTTAAGCTATTGTCTACGTATATTCTTATTTTTCCGATTTTAAATCGCTCATTTTTACATTTGTATTGATGTGTATTTATTACACATCACCGGAACGGTCGGATTTATTTGGCACAGGAAGGGAAAGATTAAGCAGGAAGTATGTGGTAGACAAAACACTTAAATATCACTGTTTTTTTTTTAATTATGATCGAAAATATTAATATAGCGTATTTAACAACAGTTTTGAAAATAATGCAGTTTCTTTTTGAGGGTGATATAACTGACATGCAAGTCTTCTTGGCTAAATTTTATTAATATCAAGCGCAGCAGGATTATTATGGCACCAATCTACCTAAATTGATTTATGACTCGATTTTATACTCATGATTGAGGAGGATTTTTAGCCATCCAATGGATGTATGACACCATTGCCAGAATTAGTTTATTGTGTGCAATCCACATAAATATGTTTTGATACATCACTCCATTTCGAAAGATAACAGACAGAGTGTCTGACTTTCTTATCTCGATACAAATCCTTCGCCTTTTCGACATCCATTTATTTATTTACAACTTTTATTGCAAATACAATCTGGCGAGCTTATTGCCAGGCGGCAATATTTTCCAACCAATCAGATAAAAGTAAAAGTAGCAAGTTACATGGTCGCATAAATCATTCAAACCACTATCCATCCCCACGAAATCCATAAACACATACGTGAGCACATGCCCATGAACCCCACAAAGACGGACAATCACACGAACATTATTTTTCATATAAAATGAGATATCATCAACAAAAGGAAAGGAAGGGATGGTGGAGAGGAAAGGAAAAGAAAAATCAGGAATGAAACACGTTATTTTACTGACTAGAAATTAAGAGTTTTTTCAGTCGCTTCTTAAAGCATGCTAAGGACGGAACGAGTCTTATATTGGTTTGTAACTGATTCCAGAGTTTCACTGCATGGACAGTAAGGGATGACGTAGTCAGTAAAATAACGTGTTTCATTCCTGATTTTTATTTTCCTTTCCTTTTTTATAAGTCTCACTGCATGGACAGTAAAGGACGACGTAAAGAAAGAGGAGCAGTGAACTGGAAAGGCCAATAAACAATCTCTGTTTGAGCGTAGCGCTAATCCATGATTGGAAAGACGCTGAAAATTTGCTCTCCACTCCATACACGTTGACATGCAAATTTTACGATTTCTGTGACTTTCTACGTTTCTTTCTTTCAAAATATCATTCACTTGAATCAACCATACTTTTTTGGTCTTCCTGTTCCACGCTTTCCACTCTTATTTGCACAATATGTTTGTTTTATTAGTCTTTCTTCTTCATTCGTTCCTCATGCCCAAACAATCTCACAATGCTTTTCTCCATTTTCTCAACACGTCAGTCTTAGTTTCACATTCACCGATTCTAGCAATAATTTAATAATTAAAATATATTTTAAATAGTGAGGGTAATTATTTACCCAATAAACTACTTTCTTCATATCTGTTTATGTTCTGATTAACTTTTATCTCACAGCACTATTTTTATTATAATATTTAACTTAATTCTTGAATCACTATAACAACTTAAGTTTTATTATATTTTAACGTGTTCCTCGCGGGAAGCACAAACGCTTGTGATCTGATCTGTAGCATTCCTTTGTGTATTTTACGTAATGTTTAGTTTATCTCCTTTATTTAATGAGTCTCCTTAAGAGTAATGACTATTATTTATTATCAGAAAATTACTTGAATGTCATGTTTACTTGGTGGTGTAATCAAATATCAGAGGTTCTAAACAAAATACGCGTTTAAACTTAGAAATTAAAAAACGCCGAAATTGTGCTGCGCACAGGATTCGTGGAATTTGATTTTTAACGCGGTGTACAGGTTAATGCTATTTTTAACATTTTTAAGTCAATAATTTTAAAAACTTTAATTAACTTGTCCAGTGTGCTTATGTAGATCACATTGTTATAGCATTTATTTACTCTTACAAATATCTCATTTTTTAAATTATTTTTCCCAATGCACTTTTCCTCGCGTTACGTATTTTTACCTCCTACTCCGAGGCAATAATGTTAAACTCTTAATTTAAAAGAACATAAAGTAAACATTTTACTAATGTCCCAAAAAAATACAAATCGATTAACGTAGAAACTTATTATATGTATAAGCTTAATATTTACAAAAAAAAAACTATAAATGACCAAGGAAAGCATAATTCACCCTTTTCAAATATTCCCATTTACACCAAACCCATTTACACCAAACCCATTTACACCAAACCCATTTACACCAAACCCATTTAATGCATATAAATAAATTAAATGGTTGATTTTTAGTGATGCAGAAATCGATCTGTAATAGATATTCGATTTCCTTTTAAATATATTTAACAATTAAAAGATAAAATGCTTAAAAAAATAGCAAAAAAGAAGGAATGTTTTAGAACAACAAATCGAAATGAAATCGTTTTAAACTCCCGTTGTCAAAGAACGTAAATAAAAGACATTTTAAGACTTATAATAATTAATGCTTTATTTGTAAAGGAAACCGAAGCCTTAAAAGCCCAATAAAAAAAGCTTTAAAACACAATGTAGCCCCGAGGGAGATAAGAATATAAATTGCCTTGTAATGACATGGGGTACCACCGTTGTTAACGTGTCCTGGGAATATATTTTGGGATTGCTAAAATATTTCACATCAAACCACTGTTTCGTAACCGTAGTCCAGTGGGTGAAATAATTAATTGCATTTTTGTTTTTACCATTATTGTGTTGTGCCTGGACAATTAAAGGGCCCGAGTAAATGTATAGTAGTAGTATTATAAATACAGAATACTTCACTTACGATCCTCGTGGACTGGTTGGTAAAACGCTTGATTTCCACTCGGGTTCGATTCCCGATGATAGTGAAAAATAGGGTCCTATTCCGATAAAAGAGTTCGTCATGCATGACGAATTGCGAGTTCCGTGTCTATTCCAGTGGCTTTAAAACCAAAAAATCGAGTGCCTAATAACAATACTGTATCCTTACTACTGTCTTCAACATATCCGAATTACCAATTCAGATATGTTGAAGGTTACAAGAAAAGAAAAAAAACCTTGACATTGTAGGAAAATATCCTTAATTGTCCCGCCGCCCCCTCTTATCTCGCCGAAAATTTTCAGCGTTTTTCCAATCATGGATAAGCGCTACGCTGAAACAGAGATTGTTTATTGGCTTTTGCTGTTCACCACTCCTTTTTTTATGTCGTCCTTTACTGTCCATGCAGTGAGACTCTGGAATCAGTTACAAACCAATATAAGACTCGCTCCGTCCTTCGCATGCTTTAATAAGCGACTGAAAAAACTTTTAATTTCTAGTCAGTAAAATAACGTGTTTCATTCTTGATTTTTCTTTTCCTTTCTTCTCCCCCATCCCTTCCTTTCCTTTTGATTGGTGATATCTCAATTTATATGAAAAATAATGTTCAGGTGATTGCCCGTCTTTGTGGGGTTCGTGGGCATATGATCACGTATGTGTTTATGGATTTCGTGGGGATGGATAGTAATTTGAATGATTTATGCGACCACGTAACCTACTTCATTTACTTTTGTCTGGTTGGTTGGAAGAGATTACCGGCAATAAGTCCGCCAGATTTTATGTGCAATAAAAGTGTTAATAAAAAATAAATAAATAAAAAAGCTAGAAGAGCTCAATCCTGATTACGTTACGCTTAAGTATTCCTAAAGAGTTTAATGTAACAATATTTGGTTAGAAGCCGCCATAATCAGGATTTTATAGCAGATATTACTCGTATATTACAAGACATTGAATTGTCCCTCCTTTAAACTTGTCACTAAAAAAGGCATATTTGTCTTTTTTAATTTTGGTTGTTTGGTAAAATTACATTTTTGGTACAAATGGTTTAAAAAACAAAAAAAAACAATGACATCTAAAAAGTGTTATGCAATAAAAAACAATATCGTATTAGACGAACCCAACACAATAACACAGCACACCTATACAACTTAATCTATTTACCCCAACAAATACAATTTCTTCACCTTTGTTAAAAAATATTTATGCTTTTCAGTTTTTACTATGAAATATGCTAAGCATTCCCCTGCTTAGTGAGATTCACAAAACAAAACAACAAAAATAAAGAAACGTCTCATGCAAGTTTATGCAATGCCCACATTGGATAACCAATATGTGCAATCTTGTTATGCTAGAGTTGTACAAATAATTTATTGACATCACTTCATTATAGAACAAAACATTTTGCTGAGCAGGCCTTACAAGAAACGTATAAGCTGAATTATTTTCGGAATATTGAAATACGACATAACTATTTTAAGTTATGTTATAAGGTCAAACATTTGTCTTCTATAAAACACTAAAAAACGAAAACGGCAGTCTATAAAGCTGTAATCATATCAACTCTGATATATGGATGTGAATCAATCAATCAAGCTGCCTAGAGACGACACATTAGAGCACTCGAAAAATGGTAGAAAAGGCACATCAGGAAAAAGATGTAGTTCGATGGTACCATAGCGTATCAAATTATGAAGTTTTTAAAAGGGCAAACTGCTGTAGCATCGAGATTCTGGTGTCGTTCGCGTGAACACGAAGTTCACATGCTTGAATACAGAATTCCAAGAAATACCCTCATCGGTGAGCTGACGGAAAAGAAAGCACTGTGGGTGGCGCAATATACTCGTACTCGTATATAAAAACGTACTGCATTTTCTTCTTCTCAGTGTCATGTCTGGTCCCCCCAACGTTGAATATCACTTGAGAGTAGATATCTTTGTCCCCGGTAGCCAGAAAAAGATCTCCAACGCCCCTTATGCCAATCCAATCACGTATATTTCGGAGCCAGGAGATTTGCCTCCTGCCAATACCTCTTTGGCCTTCTATTTTGCCTTGGATGATCAGGTGCAGTAGTTTGTACTTTGCTCTTCTAAGTACATGACCCAAATAGGACACCTTTCGGATTTTAATATTAGTCAGTACCTCTCTATCAACTTTGGCTCTTTGAAGAACCCTTGTGTTGCTGACCATATCAGTCCAGGGTATCCGTAGCATTGTCCGGTGCATCTACATTTCGAATGCTTCCAGTCAGTTCATACTGCATGAGACGCTTTAAACATTAAATTCACAACTGGGACTAAACAGCAGCAAATAGAGCCAAGCTGTTGATAGTTACCAGATATCTAATTGAGAAAAAAAGAGCAAGTATTCCAGCTCCTTACCTTATATATATAACAGAATATACCTATCGCAAATTGGCTTGCATAGTTATCTCTGATGGCACCAATTACAAGTATCCTGACCTCTCACTTTCTATGCTGCCTTCTATTATTAGGTCCTTACATATGAAATTGGCGTTTTGTTTGGGAGGAACATAAAGTTGTTTTTTTTTTAATATAATTAATATATTTATTTAATCAAAGTATGTACCATTGCTATCTATGCACTTTTGCCATCTCATAGGTAGTTCATCGATCCCTTTACTAAAAAAACCATTCGGACGGGAATCAATAAAATCTTTGAAGTCGGTTTGGACTGCCCCATCGGAGTTGAATTTTTTCCCTTGCAAGAAGTTATCCAAATTTCGAAAAAATAGTAATCGGTTGGGGCAAGGTCCGGAGAGTACGGTGGATGTCTTAGACATTCCAATTGAAGCTCTTCTAATTTGGTAGCCGTCTGTTGTGCAGTGTGTGGTCTAGCGTTATCATGAAGCAGCAGTAGCCTAGAGCGATTAACCAGCCTCGGTTGTTTAGCAGCTAGCTTTTCCATCATGGTTTGCAGTTACTGACAATAGACATCTGCCGTAATCGTCTGGCCAGATTTAAGAAAGCTGTAGTGAACGACACCAGCACTAGTCCACCAAACGCTCACAAGTAACTTTTTTGGAGTCAATTTTCGCTTGGGGCATGGTTTGGCTGGTTCGGCAGGGTTCAGCCATTGTGATGAGCGCTTCCGATTATCATACAGGATCCACTTTTCATCACAGGTAATGATTCGATTCAAAATCCCTTCATTATTGTGCCGGTTGGGTAATGCAACGCAGCAGTCAACGCGCGTTTGTTGATTTGCTTCACTCAATTCGTGAGGTACCCACCTTTCAAGCTTTTTCACCTTCCCAATTTGCTTCAAGTGGATTAAAACAGTTTTATCACTAACACCGCAGCCTGCAGCTAACTCGGACGTGGTTTGCGATGGATCCGCTTCCACAATAGCCTTCAATTCTTCATTATCAACTTTGGTCTCCGGCCGTCCACGGGGCTTATTCCGCAGGTCGAAATTTCCAGAACGAAAACGTTGGAACCAAAAACGCACTGTGTTTTCTTTTGCGGCACCGTCGCCATACACATCATTAATCCTTCGAGCCGTTTCTGCAGCACTGGTGCCACGGTGGAACTCGTACTCGTAAATAACGCGATATTTCAAGTTTTCCATTTTGTAAACTGAGTGACGCAAAGAAAAAAAACAATTGAGGAAAAAACAAATGAATTATAATTTTCGAAACACAAATACTTGAGTAAATAGCTGTATAAATTTGAATTTGGAATTCCTAACCAAAGAGAAGATATTTGAGATCAAAGTTGCCAGTACGGCAAAACGCCAATTTCATATGTAAGGACCTAATATATAAGTCATTGTTGATAGTTATCAGGAATCTGATTGAGAAAAAAGACGCAAACATGCTGCAAGTACTGCAGTTCCTTTACTTATATGCAACAGGATATACCTACCGTAAATTAGCTTACATAGTTATCTTCGATGGCATCGATGACCAGCGATTATCCTGACCCCTCACTTTGTTTTTTGCCTTCTATTATATACAAGTCACTGTTGATAGTTATCAGGGACCTTATTGAGAAAGAAGACGCAGACAGGCTGCAAGTACTGCAGTTCCTTACTCTATATGCAACAGGTTGTACTTATCACAAATTGGCTTGCATCCTCGATGGGACCAATGTCAAGTACCATGATTCCTCACTTTGTATGATGCCTTCTATTATACAACTCATTATTGATAGTTATTAGGGATCTTATTGAGAAAGAAGACGCAGACAAGATGCAAGTACTGCAGTTCCTTACCCCTATATTCAACAGGATATACTTATCACAAATTGGCTTGCATCTTCGATGGGACCAATGTCAAGTACCATGATTCCTCACTTTATATGATGCCTTCTATTATACAAGTCATTGTTAATGGGGATTCATTTATTTATTCTGACAATGTTAGGAGAACCATCACTTACAACAACCGACTATAGTAAACTTCAGTCCAAGAGTAAAAAATAACATCAGACCTTAATTGCCTTCTTTAAATATGCCCGTTTATTTAGATTCAAACTGTATCGCATTTCATGTTCAATAAAATCACAATCAAATATCCAGTAATAAAATTGAAATTAAATATGCTTTTTATTCATCTCGTTTTCCGTCCGAAAGAACATAACAGTCGTAATATTTCGTATAAAAATAAACCATTTGCCAGTGGAGAGTTTCACAAACGCCCGCTGGTTGTCTGGTAATATAGATATTTCGGGCATTTTATATAAATGTAATGTCAAATCGTACGGTAGTTAAAAAACCATAAAACAAGTCCTTCGCAAAGGCGCCTGCATATTGGCAAAAAAGACGTTCCCGACATGAACACTGAAATAAACGATTTTAGAGCAATAAGGATGGTAATCTTGATTTTAAACCTTAATGATTTAAGAAAGAATTATTTATAGCTTGTTTTTGATGGTATATTTATATATTTAACACTTTCATGCAAATACACCTAGCGGATGTACTCTTTTAAAACCAATTATTTCAACCAAACTGTTTTTGTTTTATAATTATTATTGGTATATATGATATCATTATTATTGGTATCTATGATATAATTATTATTGGTATCCATGATATAATTATTATTGGTATCTATGATATAATTATTATTGGTATCCATGATATAATTATTATTGGTATCTATGACATAATTATTATTGGTATCTATGATATAATTATTATTGGTATCTATGATATAATTATTAGTGGTATCTATGATATTGTAGGGTACCTACGTCCCTAAATAAATTGTCAAACATAGAGGGTCAACGACCGATGAATCAACCCCTGGACATCTACAATTGTCACATACCAGAAACGTCAACATTGTGTACACGCAAATATTATTTACGCTGCATTCCACGGTAGAGGGAGAGTGCATCGCTTTGTCTCGCCGTTTCGGCAAATAAATATCCTACCCGCTATACTAGGGCACGCGCAGGAGTGAGACAAAGTATATATCGCGGGCGCATTCACGCACAACTATAAAATACCTACTTGTAGACAAATAAACATTATTATTCACTCGACCATTCATTGATTATTTACTCTCACTTTTATCCGCATTCCTGAGTTTTGTATTTATTTTAAATACAAGACATATCAAGATCATCACGACGTATCAAGTTAAGCATCACGCTAAAATATCATTATTATTGGTATCTATGATTTAATTATTATTGGTGTCTATGATATAATTATTATTGGTATCTATGATATAACTATTATTGGTATCTATGATTTAATTATTATTGGTATCTATGATATAATTATTATTGGTATCCATAATTTAATTATTATTGGTATCTATGATATAATTACTAGTGGTATCTATGATATCATTATTATTGGTATCTATGATTTAACTATTATTGGTATCTATGATATAATTATTATTGGTATCTATGATATAATTATTATTGGTATCTATGATTTAATTATTATTGGTATCTATGATATAATTATTATTGGTATCCATAATTTAATTATTATTGGTATCTATGATATAATTACTATTGGTATCTATGATATAATTATTATTGGTATCCATGATTTAATTATTATTGGTATTCATAATATAATTATTATTGATATTTATGATATGATTATTATTGGTATCTATGATAAAATTATTATTGGTATCTATGATATAATTATTATTGGTATCTATGATATAATTATTATTGGTATCTATGATATATTTATTATTGGTATCTATGACATAATTATTATTGGTATCTATGATATAATTATTATTGGTATCTATGATATAATTATTATTGGTATCTATGATATAATTATTATTGGTATCTATGATATAATTATTATTGGTATCTATGATATAATTATTATTGGTATCTATGATATAATTATTATTGGTATCTATGATATAATTATTATTGGTATCTATGATATAATTATTATTGGTAACTATGATATAATCATTATTGGTATCTATGATATCATTATTGTTGGTATTCACGTCTTAAACTTAGTAACTTCATTGGAGTTTTAAATTAAAAAAATAATTCAAGTCGCTTAAATAAGTTAATGGGTGCTTTCTAGCATCCCTTGTCTTAGATTTATCTTTTCCTTTTGATAGTAATATGTCGATATCCGAAGTAGTCCTGTTTATAAGAGTTAATGCTCTTTCAATAAACATAGCGGCTGGGAGACTCGTTCTTGTGTATGTGATTAATTAACAGTTCCTGCCAGCGCAGTCTAGTGTAAGTGTCTGGAATATTTAACGCTTGTCTTTCTAGTAATGCTGGACAATTCATAACTTATTGAACGAGCCTGACAACGTATACCAGGAACCGATTTTTTTCGTATACCCAAGGAATTTACTATAAGTATACACAATTTGTGAAAAACAAGCAAAAATGAAAATAAATTATAAATCTCAAGAGAAATAGGAATTAGGATGACAGTTAGAGAGAAAGCTAAGAATGAAGAATATAGTAGTATTAATAAAGATTCTTTAGTTTATATTTTTGACTAGAATAAGGAGCGTTGGGGATCTTTTTCGGGCTGCCGGGGACAAAGATCCCTACTCTCAGGTGATATTCAACGTTGGGGGGACCTGACATGACACTGAGAAGAAGAAGAAGTTTATATTTTAATAACAATAAGGATGAAGCACATCTGATTGAGAAATGCATTAATTTTAGAATGGTAAGATGGGAATACGAGAAACAGAGCATGTATAACGAGACGTGTGGATATAAAGGAGGCAAAAATTGTGTGCAGAAAAGCGGGTAGATTTCTCCTCTGCATACTTCAAAAGAGACATGGCGTGATAGTATATATGTATGTAAATTAATTTGTTTCCGGTGGAAGTGAAGCGTCTAACCCTCTTTATATATCTCCCATTACTCTCCGACGCTGTTTGATATGGACCTCGAGTTTATTTTATATTATCTACTAAGAATTTCAACTTCCGCGGTCAAGTTGGTAAGACGTACGTCTTTCAATCCGGGAGTTGCTAGTTTAAACTTGTGTTGAAAACCAGATTAAAAAGCAAATAATTTCAGCCTGGTTTTCATTAAATGCCTCTTTAAGATCGCTCTGGTTGGTTGGAAGAGATTGTCACATGATAATAAGCACCCTAGGTTGTATACAACGCCATTTTAATGCTCTTTTCAATAATCTTGACTTCAAGATTACAGCCTCCGGGCCTGTCGTTTTTATTTGCAGCATTCCAAGTTAACAGTGAGTTATTTTTTAACTGAGTATTCCTGAAGTTGTGCACAATATTCCATCATATTTCTGAAGCTGTGCACAATATTCCATCATATTCCTGAAGTTGTGCACAATATTCCATCATATTCTTGAAGTTGTGCACAATATTCCATCATATTCCTGAAGTTGTGCACAATCTTCCATCATATTCCTGAAGCTGTGCACAATATTCCATCATATTCCTCAAGTTCTGCACAATATTCCTGAAGCTGTGCACAATATTCCATCATATTCCTGAAGTTGTGCACAATATTCCATCATATTTCTGAAGTTGTGCTCAATATTCCATCATATTTCTGAAGATGTGCACAATATTCCATCATATTCCTGAAGTTGTGCACAATATTCCATCATATTTCTGAAGTTGTGCACAATATTCCATCATATTTCTGAAGATGTGCACAATATTCCATCATATTCCTGAAGTTGTGCACAATATTCCATCATATTTCTGAAGTTGTGCACAATATTCCATCATATTCCTGAAGCTGTGCACAATATTCCATCATATTCCTGAAGTTGTGCACAATATTCCATCATATTCCTGAAGTTGTGCACAATATTCCATCATATTCCTGAAGCTGTGCACAATATTCCATCATATTCCTCAAGTTCTGCACAATATTCCTGAAGCTGTGCACAATATTCCATCATATTCCTGAAGTTGTGCACAATATTCCATCATATTTCTGAAGTTGTGCTCAATATTCCATCATATTCCTGAAGTTGTGCACAATATTCCATCATATTCCTGAAGTTGTGCACAATATTCCATCATATCTGTAGTATATTTTTTTATTGTTTTTAGTCAATAACAGTTTATTTACGTAATATTCAATGAATTGACAACATTTCAAGTCAATTACAGTTTATTTACGTAATATTAAATTATTTGACAACATTTTGTGTCAATAACAGTTTATTTACGTAATATTCAATGAATTGACAACATTTTTAGTCAATAACAGTTTATTTACGTAATATTCAATGTTAGGTGACGCGTGTAGTTAGCTTTTGTCAGCCTCAAAGTGTTAGGTGACGCGTGCAGTTAGTTTTATAAAGCACTTGAAAACAATATTTTTGAGGAAGTCTTGTCAAAATTTAACACGTTACCAAATATGTTTTTTCTAAACATTTGCAGATGTTAGAAAGTTCCTAATCGAATGTTAACATCTATCCTTACCTTACATGCTTTACTTAACTTGTTTTTTTTTTTCAATAATATTTTAATTCCAAAAACAGTGGATTCGAATTTCGAGAATTAGCGCTCGTGAGAAAAGTCTACTCTCTAAATGTCGTTTAAAAAATTATTGTTTAATTTTTATTATTATTAAAAATATATCAGCGTCTTTCCGATCATAGACTTAAACTACGCTCAAACATAGTTTGTTAATTGGCATTTCCCGTTCGTCGCTCTTATTTTTTTTACGTCATCCTTTATTGTCTAGATTCTGGAACCAGTTACAAATCAATGTTAGACTCGCTCCGTCCTTTGCATGCTTTAAGAAGCGACTGAAAAAAATCTGAATTTCTAGTCAGTAATATTAAATTTTATTTATTTATTTATTTAATTAACGATACAACAGTGACTTTATATACAAATGAAGATGTGACAGGTTTTGCACGTACTTGACAAATAATACAATTATTGACAAATAATACAAAACATTATCTTAAACTAACATGAAGATACAAAAAGCAGTAGTAATAATAAATTACAGTCATTGTTTTAAAATTATTTAATAATTATATGTATATTCAAGTTCAATATATGTTATGTATGTATACCACAAAATATTACCAAACTTCACCAAGCAGACTTACGTAATTGTCGAAGACTTATTTTATAGAGGTAAAGAACTCAGGTTTGTTTTTAGTGGAATAACGCATACATTGAACAAATATTGGATTTTTTGAGAATTTTATGAGAATTTTATGGATAGATATTGAGATATAGAGAACACATGGCCTCATTAGTAGGACGAGATGCAAGTTGCTTTGCAGAATTAAAACCTTCCTACAACGTGTTTCATTCCTGTAACGTAACGTTCATTCCATACTATATAACGTGTTTCATTCCTGTAACGTAACGTTCATTCCATACTATATAACGTGTTTCATTCCTGTAACGTAACGTTCATTCTATTGCGGGTTGCTTATGTTTATTTGTCGTGATGATCTTGATTTTTATTCAATGAATATAGACTCAGGAATGCGGATATAAAAAGCGAAAGTGACAGCGGGTGATAAATAATAAGTCTTGACAGTTGAACGAATGACAATAATAATATATTTATTTCTCGGCGTCCGAGTATTTTATACCAATGAGTGAATACATTCGCGATACATATCTGCCTTGCTCTAGCGCATGAACTGGCGGTAGGTTAATTATTTATATTTGGAGATGGCTAGCCAATTCGCGGACGTTGTAAATAGTAAATATTGTTGTTGTTCATAGTGTGTGACAATCATTGAATTCTTCATCGGTCATTGCCCCTGTATGTTTACTATCTGACAATAATAAATTAAATTTAATTGTGTTTAACAATTATTTATTTATTTAGGTAGGTATTCCTACAATTCCATACTATATAACGTGTTTCATTTCTGTGTTTCCTTTCCTCTCCACTATCCCTTCATTTTAATTTGATTGATGATATCTTACTTTTAATTTAATATCTACGTGTATGTTACATATGTCCATAAATTTCTAAAATATTAATAATCATTTGAATATTTTTTGCGATCATTTCACTTACTTTGTTTATTTTATCTGGTCGATTGAAAGAGATGGCGGCCTGGCAATAAACTGACCTGATTTTATTTGCAATGAAGTGTTAAATAAATAAATAAATAAATATTTATGTATTAAATCCTTTTTGCTTATATTCTTCCAGATAGATTAATACTAGCTCGAATTTAACGTTATGTTTAGTCGTTGCTAATTTAACTTCAAGTCAATAAATCTAAGTATGCATTATGAGCTTGTTTGCGCTTTAAATTACACTAATTACAGTGAAACCGTTATTAAATTATGTTAAACAAACTGCGTGATTGTCTGATTAATATTTCTCAGCCAATGAGGTTTTATTTAATTATCAGCTTGTTTAAACCGATTGTGCGTAAGAAATTTACATTAAAATAAAACCGTTGCCATTACAAATGTTTAACGGGAATATACACGTAATCCAAAATAATTTACATTAAAATAAAACCGTTGCCATTACAAATGTTCAACGGGAATATACACGTAATCCAAAATAATTTACATTAAAATAAAACCGTTGCAATTACAAGTGTTCAAAGGGAATATACACGTAATCCACAATAGTAAAAAATTAAACTGTACATATATATAGTAGTCAAAAACATTTTTTAAAACTGGTAGCTTCACTAAAGATTAGAGCTTTCAAGGATTGAGTTTTTATTTTCATTTTCAAGAATCCCTTCATAAAGAACTTATCATTATAAGATAGAATTTCAGTTCAACTTAATCCATTTGAAAAGATAATGTGTATCAAATGTATACGTCACGTAGAATAGTTATTTCAATTTATATGTATTACTTATAAACATTGTTAAAATATGACTTGTAAAATTGTTATATTGTAATAAAACGCCCCTTTGTGTGGTACTCGCATACTCGTTCCAGATAGTGTTCTTTAGACATCCGGAAATAGTAATTTAAATAATCTCATTAGTTGATACCAAAAGTAAAGATAAGGTAAATATATTAATATAGATTTATGTTTATATTAGTCATAAGAAACATTTGAAATCAGATGCTATCAAAAGGTCTAGTACATCTTGTACACCCCGCCCCCCTTCGGAATGTAACTATTATAATTATATAAGCTAAAATATATGAAATAAAAAGAAGAAATTGAGAAAAAAAATATTTAATTAAAATTCATTGAAATGTTCAAAGTCTATCAAGTTCAAGACATTTCGAATGAAATTTGATATCACGTTGAAGAGTCGAGATCAGTCTGCAAGAATTCCTGCGCTGATTATCAGTTACAAGTTACACAGCTTTCTCATATTCCGGTTCTCTTACTTATTGAGGGAAATAACCGCTTCAAATGCATAAATCACGTTGTTAACTCTTCTTACTCGTAATGATTTGATAAGGAATATGCCTCTATATCGAGGCTTGACCGCGGGGTTTGATGGAAATGTTGAAAAACCTGAAAAAATGAATGTTCAAATGGGAAGATTTCATTATTTTGACTTAATTAACTCGGAGGGAAATGGGTTCTGTCGGAATTAAAGTATCATTTGAAGATATTCGTTACTTGGAAAGTCATGGTAATTTATGAATTATATATTGTAATAAAATTTATGAATTATACCCTATAACTCATTATGGAGTTAGCCTTATCCTGGAGAGTTTTCTTTCCTTAACTTGCCAAAATCTTATAAATTTAAACCGATTTACTTTCAGCATTAATTTTAAATTCTTTAGATCCCATTTCAATCCAGACTCAGCAGACACACATGACACGCATGGCAACTAATGAAATGTTCACCATCCCTAGAGTTAAAACCTCTTTTGCCCAAAGGCAATATGCTTATTTGGCTCCCATTACATACAATGGCGTGCCGACTTCAATAAAGGTAAAGGTAGGAAAACCATTTAGACAGTCGATCGGAGCGTGGTTGTTATTGCGACAGGATTTTGAGTACTTGGACTTTCAGGATGAATGACGAGTGGAAAGGATTTATGTGAGCTCGTGAGTGTGGGTTTCTTCTTGTTGTTTTAATTTTGGTTGTTTTTGTATTTGTGTTTCTGTGTATTTTTTTTTTGTTTTGATTTTGTTTTGATTTTAATTTTTATTCTTATGATTGTGTGCGGTATAGTGTGGGATGAATATTTTTGGTCTTTCTGGAGTGATGATGTGTGAGGAATTGAATTTCGCAAGATGTTTCCAGTTGTAGTTGAGTGTCACTGTCAGGTTGATGAGAGCGTGCAACGGGGTTTTGTTTTTGTGTAATCAAAAATCGGAAAGAAGTATCGATTTATTTTTGTCATGCTAAATATCCTCAGTGAGATACAGGCAAAAGCCTAGTTTACTGGGGATACGACAAATGAAAGGCAACAAACCCAGATCCATTAAAATTGTATGTCCAAATCAAATTACCTGTTGTTTTTCGCAAATTGTGTATATTTCTTGTCATGTGTAATAATAAATAATAAATAAATAAATAAAATAAATTTAAGTCATTGTAATTGGTTAAGTCAAACACTGTTTATTCTACTTTATATAACGTTATAACCCTACGGTCTCGGCCACACAGGTAGGAGCCTCGCTGGGTGCTTAGAGCTACGTTACGAGCTAGGCGACATATCCTAGCAAACCAACGCACTCCATACTATCGTAATGGCCCCACTGCACCCTTCGTGCTCACGCTACGTGACTATTATAATCAAATACTAGCGTAGCTCTAAGCACTAAGCGAGGCTCCTACCTGTGTGGCCGAGGCCTACCAGTTTCAAAGTTCTCATCTCATAATCAGGCGAGCACAAACAAGACTCTAGATAGGGTTACACCGTTATATGAATTGGAATAAACAGTGATTGTTTGAACAAATTACAATCCCCTTAAACCTCCATAGTGTTAATGCCTTAATTATGAATCACATATAATTGAAGTCTGTTCAAAATTAATCAATGTTTTTTAACTATTTTTGTTCACAAAATCTTTTGTATTAACTAGGAATTCTAGCTTCTCATATCATTGAGATCTTTCGTGTCGATTGTAATGGTGCCGTGTTTTATGAGAAGTAACCTCATATTAGCATATTTGTAAATGGCTTTGTTAACATCGTTAGACTCTCTGACATTGTTGATTCCGGTTCGGAGGATCAACGATGAGAGTGTGACAGACGTGCGAATGCTGATATAAATTAACAATGTTTTGTTCAAGAAAGCCGTGCGAAGCATTAATAGGTGAGTTGAAAAAGAAAGCTGTTATCTCTAAGTATCTGTCAATTAAATAAAAATGAAATTCCCGCCAAGACAATTGTGCCTTTTCCTAAAAATCTAGACAATTGTGCCTAGACAATTGTGACAAGACAAGACAATCTAGACAATTGTGCCTTTTCCTAAAAATCTTGTATCTAAAAATATATAATCTAGAAGCATACCTATAAATGGAGCAAAGTCCTTTTTATAAAAAACATATCATATGAAATAACCAAAAATATTCCAAGTCACATAAAGCCAGCTTTTTACACTAATTTTAATCTCCGGAAACTCTTATTTAATATGAAAGGCAAAAATGGAGTACTTAGCAACAGTGGTGTGTATAAACTTTTATGTGCTGACTGTAATCATTTCTATATAGGAAAAACAGGAAGATCTTTTGAAAAGAGATTTCGTGAACACAAATCCACCTTAACAAATTCTCTAATTTATTCTGAAATGGCTAATCATTGTCACCGCGAGAATCATACTTTTTCTATCGATGATGCCAAATTCTTACATATCAGTGGTAACGGAAATAAATTGGACAGATAAGAGGCCCTAGAAATTTCTAAATCAGTACACCGATCGGAACATCTGTTGAACAGTTATTTTTCCAAAATCTCTCCGCTCTTGGCCGAAATCATCTCGTGCCTTCCTCACCCCCCAGCCCCCAACCGTTGAAGCGTGTATATCGGTGCCAGTTCGAACAGCATTTAGTCTTGTTTGCGCTCCCCTGAAGATGAGGTGAAAGCCTTGAAACCGGTAGGGTTATACCGTCATAAAAAAGTGGAATAAACAGTGTTTGATAAAAATAAATTACAATATATAATCTAGGACTACGAAATTATCTGGTGTTGACTTTTCAAGTCCTCGGACTTCAATATTTTGCAAAACAGACCTCCTATTTTTTTTTTAAATTGACTAACATAGTCACTGGCAACGTGGAGAGTTGCAGGAGCTGAGATAAAACACCAATTCGTTGAAGCGAGCTGATGAAGAGTGCTTCCGAGCCTGCCTTTACCATAGGCTCTTCAGAGAGCGAAGGGCCGAGAAGACTGTAGAAGAATGTACGCACACTACATCAGTCTCAGTTTGGGTCACGTTTCTTAGCATTAAGATCATCATATAGATGAGAAGTAAATAATACTGTGTCAAATTTGTTGAAACGCACCCATTTCATTAAATTGATAAGGGTTTGATTGTGTGTCTTTCCTATGTTAATTGTGTCATTCTCATATTTTTCATTAAATTGATAAGGGTTTGATTGTGTGTCTTTCCTATGTTAATTGTGTCATTCTCATATTTTTCATTAAATTGATAAGGGTTTGATTGTGTGTCTTTCCTATGTTAATTGTGTCATTCTCATATTTTTCATTAAATTGATAAGGGTTGATTGTGTGTCTTTCCTATGTTAATTGTGTCATTCTCGTATTTTTCTTTGTGTCTTTGTCGTCGCAGCACAGTGATTATAATCCTTGCTAAGCAGAATTTGGGTTTCTCGGTTCGATTTCTGGACGTCTTTTATTTTGAATTTATCATTATCTGTCTGTCTTCGTCTGAATTTATCATTATCCTGGTGCCTCGGAGCTGCCTTACAAAATTTTTAGGAGAGCTCTAGGAGTAACACAACATACAAAACAAGTATTTAAAAATAATTAAATCTTATATATTCTCTTTAAACTTGAAAAAATGTTTTGTACGATTATATTAATTTTAAAAATATTTAAATAAAAATGGCAATAAACGAAAATTAAAGCCATACAAACAATTAAGAGGAGGGTGGGGTCGGATTTTGCCCGCAGGCCGTAGTTTGCCGACTCCTGCTCTAGAGAGCAGCAATACGACGGCAACATGAAACAGCACAAAAACAACATAGTTTTATATTTAAAAAGTTAATTCCTTCCGTTTTCATTAACCTTTCCTTCCCGGTGTTGGGTATCTTGTACACGTTGCTTCAAATAACCATCAATATCTCTATAAATATAATAAATACAAGGTTAAGATTCTAGGTATTCCTCCATAATATATTTACGCATTGATTTAAAAAATAATATTAATAATAATCAGAATTTATCGACTACATCGTAAGTATTTTCTGAATATCGGAAACAAATTCGCATTTAAACGCTGTGAGTGCCTCGATCTTGGGTCTTGACGATAGGTGAAAAGTATGCGGGAAGCGCGACACTATATTCGCATCTCACTTTTGCATACGTCACTGAATAGCGAGGAGCGCAATTGTCTCCACCTCGCAAGTGCAAGCGACGCCCGAGTTAGCCCCCAACCCTGCCGCGCTGCAGTAGCTGTTGGGCTGGCAACAAGACTAGACCTACGCCCGTTCCGTGAGCGGTGCCAGATGGTTTTTTAATGTTTTCAGCAAATAAATCTCAATTATTATAATTTTTAACTTCAATTATAATTAATTAAGGGGATTATCTATGAATGTTCTTATTTTTCCGATTTAAAATCGCTAATTTTTGATCGCGTACTCACTATCCAACACCGGAACACGCGTTTCATTTTTATCACCGTAAGGGAAGGGTTAAAGGCTATCACTTGTTTAATCATAACAATAAAATGAAACACAATAATAATACAAAACGGGATAACAAACACCTTGTATCGATATAATCCGTTTACGTATATTCTAAATTGTAAAAACTACGCTATTGATTGAAATAATATTATTTAAGTGTAGTTACAAATTTGTCTCAATTAAGTGACAAAGTGTCACGTTTTAACTTGACAAATTAAAAGTCACATTTGTCTCTTTATAACAATGAGCTCGGTGATCTTATCTGCAATCAGATTATGTTCCAGTACTGACTGATAACATCTGTACGGCGCGATATCTATCCATATTAGCAGCCAACAAGCTGACGCAATAATAATACATTTGAACGGTTCTTTTAACTTGTATCTTGATATATGAGACAGCTAAATTAGTTTATGTTTTCGTAGAGAAAAAATTGATATTAGGAAGAGAGGCAGATTAAAGAATAATGATAGTGGATTTGATATTAGGAAGGGAGGCAGATTAAAGATTAATGATAGTGGATTTGATATTAGGAAGAGCGGCAGATTAAAGACTAATGATAGTGGATTTGATATTAGGAAGAAAAGCAGATTAAATACTAATGATAGTGGATTTGATATTAGGAAGAGAGGCAGATTAAAGACTAATGATAGTGGATTTGATATTAGGAAGAGAGGCAGATTAAATAATAATGATAGTGGGTTTGATATAAGGAAGAGAGGCAGATTAAAGAATAATGATAGTGGGTTTGATATTAGGAAGAGAGGCAGATTAAAGAATAATGATAGTGGATTTGATATTAGGAAGAGAGGCAGATTAAAGAATAATGATAGTGGATTTGATATTAGGAAGAGAGGCAGATTAAATACTAATGATAGTGGATTTGATATTAGGAAGAGAGGCAGATTAAAGACTAATGATAGTGGATTTGATATTAGGAAGAGAGGGAGATTAAAGACTAATGATAATGGATTTGATATTAGGAAGAGAGGCAGATTAAAGAATAATGATAGTGGATCTGACTTATCAAAAAGTGGCAACATTAAAAACTGACTAAAAAATTAAATAAAAATTTTCATGAATTAAAATATATTGTTTATAGTTAAGACATTAAAATTGTGGAGATTTAAATACATTGTAATTTGTTTTATCAAACACTGTTTATTCCTCTTTTTTGTGACGGTATAACCCTACCGGTTTCAAGGCTTTCACCTCAACTTCAGGGGAGCACAAACAAGACTAAATGCTGTTCAAACTGGTATCGATATATACGCTTCAACGGTTGGGGGCTGAGGGGTGAGGCAGGCATGGGATGATTTCGGCCAAGAGTGGAGAGATTTTTGCGATGCAACTGTTCAACTGACCGATGTACTGACTTAGAAATTTCTAGGGCCTCTAATCTGTCCAATTTATTTCCGTTACTACTGATATGTAAGAATTTGGCATCATCGATAGAAAAAGTATGGTGGTCACGGTGACAATGATTAGCCATTACATAATAAATTAGAGGATTTGTTAAGGCGGATTTGTGTTCACGAAATCTCTTTTCAAAAGATCTTCCTGTCTTTCCTATATAGAAATTATCACAGTAAGCACATAAAAGTTTATACACACCACTGTTCCTAAGTATTTCAAGGTTGTACGTTTATTTGTGATGGATGAGTTGAAAGGGATGTTGAAAGACAGGTAGCAACAGGGAACCAGGTAAACGGACTATTCAACAACCGCGATATATCAAAAGTAGTGGATATTAAAATATTGGGTGTTAACATAAGTTGTGTCCGTTTTTTTCCAAATGAAGAGAACAAGAGGACACAAAAAAAAATTACAATAAATTAGTCAATAATGTATTCTCCTTCATTATTTTACAACAAATTAGTCAGTAATGTATTCTCCTTCATTATTTACAACTTCTTGCCAACGTTCTACAAGTTTTTCAATGCCTGTGCGATAAAAACCATCCGGTCTTGACTCGAGGAATTCGTCCAACCATGTCCGCAATTCGACGTCATTATTGAAGGAAAAACCATCGATGAGCTGTCTTGAACCTTTTCCTTTTCCGCACATATCTAAAAAATATGTGTGGAAAAACTGACATATGAAGTGTTGTAGAAAAGATTACGCTATGGTAGCTTGGACATATTAAATGATTACGCTGAGGTAGCTTGGACATATCGAATGATTACTCTGAGGTAGTTTGGACATATCAAATGATTACGCTGAGGTAGCTTGGACATATCAAATTATTACGCTGAGGTAGCTTGGGAATATCAAATGATTTCGCTGAGGTGGCTTGGACATATCACATGATTACGCTGAGGTAGCTTGGACATATCAAATTATTACGCTGAGGTAGCTTGGACATATCAAATTATTACGCTGAGGTAGTTTGGACATGTCAAATGATTACGCTGAGGTAGTTTGGACGTATCAAATGATTACGAAATATTGACTTCACAAATCTGCAATACAATGATAATTGGGATCCAAAAAGTATAGTTTGATGAAAATGTAATGCATAAGTGAAATTAAATGAACTCGAGATTTGAACCCAATTTCGTTGACTGATTAAAGATATTACAACATAAATATATATAAGTGAGAGTATGAGGATAGGAAGGTGGTGGTTGCGGCTATTGAATAACTATATTTGGTAAGAAACTCACGGAAAACTTGACAAGTGAAAATGAAGTACAAAGAAACCTTTGTAGATATTCGGACATGTGGTAGTTTTATGTTCGGTTTTAGGAGAAGTAGTGTGGTTTATATGTGTATTATACATCTGTTATATACTGTATAAATACGTGTATTATACATCTATTATATACTGTAGAAATAAGTGTATTATACATATGTTATATACTGTATAAATACGTTTATCTCTTTAAAGATCGAATGCTGAGTAATTCTACTTTACAAGGGAAAACATCGATAAAACCAAGTCCTTTATCTGCACTCTGGTTTTATGACGTAATGCCATTTGTTTATAATACATCGGATCTAATATCGCTTTTATAGTCGCAGTGTCGCCAAGTGTGGCCATCAGGAAACCATTAGAGCGTTTTCAATCCTCCAACAGCTGCAATCTATCATTTAGGTGACGTCTGGTTGGTTGTGCAATGCCTCTATAAGTTAGTGATTTTCTGATAAGAAATTTATGAAACCTTTTTGTCACTTGCGTTGTGCTTGTGTGTTTATGTAAGACATGGATTGTGAAATCTTATTTTGTAATTATGTGTTTTATTAATGATTACGCAAAAAATGTACATTTATATATACAGAGTGGCCAAAACTAAGCTTTATATCTTATATTTGAAATTATTCATATACTCGTACTAAACAAAAAATAATGGGATTATTTTTATATAAATGCTGTCATTGAACCTCTTAAACTTTTGTAAAATACTTTTTGCTCCTTCTAATTCTTATTTCTGCATGATATTTCTCCAACCCTTTCCTTATCTAGCCAAATTTGAAACCTTGCACAGAGTGGAGTTGATAATGTCCTTAATCTAGTCGATCTAATGTAAAGCCTTTTGGTGTCATACCTCAAAAATTGCATGACAGCCTTTTCTAAACTTGTATCGTCGTGTCTCGATATGTGTTTGAAGAAACGCAACACTCTTTGTTGGCTTAGTAATATGTTCTCGTTTCCGTCCAAGATATTTACTGCATCGTTGTTATTGCAGTGATAATGACTAAAATTATATTGTGGAATAATTTTTTTGATATAATCCTTGCTTTTTGATGCCAACACTTGAAAAAAATGAAACTCAAATATTTCTCATAGAATTTACATAAATTTCAGATGATATTTCAACCATTGCTGCTTGAAATATTACTTTTTAAGATGTTCAATCAATGTTAATTTGTTGATATGTGGACATTTGTTTGTTGTTGTGATGTAGCACCATTTTCCTGAAACCATATTTTCCTCAATGAGATACAGGCAAAAACCTAGTTTACTGGGGACATGACAAAGGAAATGCAACAAACCCAGATCCATTAAAATTGTGTGTCCAAATTAAATTACCTGTTGTTTTTTCCCCAAATTGTGTATATTTCTTGTCATGTGTAAAATAAATAAATAAATAAAAATATATGTCTCAAATTTATTTATTTATTTATTATTACACATGACAAGAAATATACACAATTTGCGAAAAAAACAACAGGTAATTTGATTTGGACATGCAAATTTAAGGGATCTGGGTTTGTTGCCTTTTATTTGTCGTGTCTCCAGTAAACTAGGCTTTTGCCTGTATCTCACTGAGGATATTTAGCATGAAAAAATATATCGATACTTCTTTCCGATTTTTGATTACACAAAAACAAAACCCCGTTGCACGTTCTCATCAACCTGACAAACAGTGACACTCAACTACAACTGGAAACATCTTGCGAAATACAACTCCTCACACATCATCACTCCAGAAAGACCAAAAATATTCATCCCACAATATACCGCACACATTATATCATTAAATTAGTTTAAAATTAAATAATTTAAAAATTAATAAACTAATTTAAAATTAAATATTTTAAAATTAGTTTCCACATTCCTGTTAGAAACACACAGTACATTTTACAACAGAAATATGTTAATAGCATTTTGCCACACATAGTTGCAAGATGTAATTCATTCATCGTGATAATACAAAATTAGGTACAGTACCCGGCGGTAAGTAATACACATCGGGCTTAAGAAAGAGACTGTCGGCCATAATCGGCTAATTTCGGCTTTGTAGAGCGTCGTCTCTATCATTCATACACGTGTTCCGTCGCGTCGTTACCGGACCGGACTGTTAGCGCATCGTCCGACAGAGTCGACGCTCTACAAAACCGAAGTTAGCCGATTATGGCTGACAGTGTCTTTCTTAATCCCGATGTGTATTACTTACCACCGGGTACTCTAACTCCATGTCTGGTTTGGGGGATATTTTTAAAGTAGATGTCTAGTTCAGAAGAGTCCATTTCCGGTATTTTCTTAATCCCAGGTTTTAAATTACCTGTTGTTTTTTTTGCAAATCGTGTATATTTCTTGTCATGTGTAATAATAAAATATGTTTTCCAAAATCAGTTCATCCAATTGATGTGACAGAAGCTTCTTAATCATTAGACGACATTGGTCACAGCTCACAGTTACAGCGTTACCCGCATCGTCTTCGAAGAAATAAGGTCTAATCACACCTTATGGCCAAATTCCACAGCACCCTGTCACTATGATGAATTATTTGTGGATTTTGAGCGCCCTAATACCAATATTTAGTTTTATAACATAACCGCTGAGGTCGTAATGGGATTCGTCATGGAATTTGATTTTGGCAGTATGCTTCTAATGGGACGTGATGATGGTAGTAGTTGTTGGTAAATAAATAAAATACGTCAATTAGCAATGCGGAAGGAGAGAGTGAATGAATGTTTTATTTATCGGTATGTGGGTATTTATACATTTCAGAATGGGCGCGGGAGTGCGCCCGCGATATATTTTTCTATCTCGCTTCTGTGCGTGCAGAAATGGTTAATTGAAGTATAGCAGACATCGCAAATAGTATTGTGGGTAAACAATTTATTTACGGGATCGACGAGACAGTGTAATGCGTTCTCTTTCTACTGTGGAATGTATCGTAAATAGTATTGTGGGTAAACAATTTGTTTACGGAAACGGCGCGATGTCCGGCCGCGTCAATGTTTTGGTATCTGACCTTTAGACATATCCAAAGGACGTTTCGTCGGTCGTTGACCGTATGTGTTGACAATATTCAGCGACGACCGTGTTTCCCACAAGATTAATTTGTGTAGAGCGTTTTAATAATAACAATGCATTATTCAATCGTAAAGGATTTTATAACAAATTTGTCACGTTTATATCGGTCGACAGTCAAATATAAATTGTAAAAACTGAACTAAACTAAAATGACGGCTGATATAAATTGTTAAGTTCATTTTCGGTTACCAAGTATTAGACAAAGTTTAAACAAATTTGCCATTCGTGATAGGTAGAAAAAACCTTTTATGCAAAGATTTAAATTGTACTAGGAGGGGACAAATTGTACTAGGAGGGGACAAAAATATTTTCTAAAATACCAAAAGCAAATAATTATTGTAAGGAAATCGCTGGAATTAACAATCGTAAACATTTATAATGGGATTTCCTCTGATTTGACTGAGCAACCGTTCGTTATTTATATACGAGTATTTAATTATAACTACCTTTCTTGTTAATTCTACGTATGACTTCCGTTTTCAACAGTTATCCTTTATTCAATATTTTCTTCCTCTATCAACCATTGACATACCAGATATTCATAGTGTTCATAAAATACGCTAAAATTTCATTAATCGATTATACAGCTTTTTAGTTTTTTCAAACCTGCATTCTTCCATACATGCATATATGTTAAACACACATGCTAAGGGCATGTGTTGAAAAACATCTGAAGTCATCATTGTCGACCTGTGTCAATCCACTGCTAGATGATAGAGTACCCAAGTTGACTCTCAACAATTCGGTTTTATACTCGTTAGTGCCATGTACGTTGCCACGCTTCCTGATTTCACCCATCCAGCATGCTTTGTGTATTTTCTGTGCCTTTTTATGCCCCTTGGGTACCACTAAATTATTTCAGATGTCCATAGGAAATCTAATATTCTGACTGTGGGTCCTGCCCGTTGCCACTTTTTCTATCATTGTTTCGTTGCGAATCCAAGAGTTTCGTTTACGGGTTTTCTTTGGTATATCACAGAATACATTTTTCATGAGTTTCTGAACATTTTTTTTTTTGTTGTTTTTCATATCTTACAGACATACGTGAATACTAGGAGAATACACTGGTTGTAGCTCTTCCGCTTCAAAAATATTTGGAGAACAATTTTGAAGATATTTTTCAGATGACCAAAAGAGTTCCACATCAGTTTTGTCTTTCGTGTCTATTTCTCTAAAATGCCAAATATAAGGGAAATAGAATATCTCAAATACACATATTCCTGGACAAATTCCCACTGCTTCCCATTGACAATTTTTTATTCTGGCTGTAAAAGCCGGTCATCATATATTTGATTTTTGACATGTTCATTTTTAAATCAACGTGTTTGCAGACTTCAGCCAATTACTGCAGTTGGTGCTGAATATCATACGGGTTTTGTGAGAATATAACAATATCGTCTACCAATCTGATATATGTGGATTAACTACAATAAAATGTTGTGTTTACAAGATTTTTTCTTCTTCTACATATTACGTTTCAGGACCCCAAAGCTCAAGAGTGCGAAGCAGAAGCACACTATATACCATTATTGGATGATACTGCACTGCACATGGTGGCATTGTCTTCAAATGAAGTTAAAAAACAGTCCCGTGGGTGGGATGATATACGGTTTTAAGATAAAAATATTACATTTGTGAATTTCAGCAAAAAAACTATTATTGAGAGGGGTGATTGATTATTTTGCATTCGTAACATATCATTGAGCAATAAAATTAATTTATGATATACCATATGGCTAGAATTTAGATACTTTTTTATTGTTAGTTGAGAGTGTAAAAAAATTAATCGTTTTTTTACACTGTCATTGTTTTTACACTGTCATTTTTCTGTTTTTACATCTTTTACCCTGTCATTACACTGTGTATTTTTTTACATCACTACAATTGTACTATTGGATATTATATTTTCTTGCACTGAAATTTAGATCTTAACTACATGAACGTGAAAGGTAGACTGAAAAAAAGCGGAAGGAGATAGTTAGACATTTTTTATTTGAGAGAAAGCATGAGAAACAGAATAATATTTATAACGAGACATATGAGGGATCTAACTGAACTGTTTTTTTATGTGTTTTTGAGATGGGATCGAACTGAACTGTTTTTAATGTGGGTACAAACAGGAATCACCCCAGGGTTAAAATGCAGACGTCTTTTTAACCAGGCCACGGAGGATTTTAGGCCACGGATGCTGCTAGCTTAAAAATAATAATAATACATCTCCATGGCAATTAAAAAGGAAATCTTTCAGCATATTATTCATAGTTAAGGCATTAACATTGTGGAGGTTTAAAGACATTGTAATTTGTTTTATCAAACACTGCTTATTCCACTTTTTGTAACGGTATAACCCTATCGGTTTCAAGGCTTTAACCTCACCTTCAGGGGAGCACAAACAAGACTTGTTTGTGCTCCCCTGAAGATGAGGTGAAAGCCTTGAAACCGGTAGGGTTATACCGTTACAAAAAGTGGAATAAACATTGTTTGATAAAACAAATTACGAAATCTTTAAGATATTTTGCTTACGTAAAAATACTTAATTGCATCATAAGACAAACTCCGTGGTAAGATGCTTGTCTCCCAACCCGGGGTTGCGAGTTCGCAGGATTGCAGTCTGGTTTCTACTCATAAGCGTCTTAAACAGTTTTATGGTTGGCTGGAAGAGATTGCCACATAACAATAAACTCACCAGATTGTACTGTATTAAATACAAGTATCATACAATACAAAAGGCGATGAAGAATTTGAAAATTATTAAGGTTTAAAAATTTAATAATCAAAGTAAAAATCCTCATGGGAAAACAATAAAACTCGACAAATTCTTAAGGATTAATTTGTAAGCATTGACAATTAAATTCCTCACTGTCCTTTCTTTATTATAAGTGACAATCTTTAAATATTTCAAAATTATGCATAATATTTCGTTGGGTTCATGGTAAAACTGGTGTTTTATGGGATTTTTGTTATAGGCATTTAATTATCCAATGCTGACAACTTCTAAGAAATTTCCAAAGGGTGATAAACATGCTTAAACTTATTATAAAATATACCTGTTTCATAAAACATGCTATAAAACATGATAATCTGATGGTTTTCCTAGCTATGTTGATTACTTTTACCCCATCGAAAGTTACTTTAAAACGAATAAAAAAAAAGGATTTTAGTAATATTTTATAGTAATTACTTTCTCACCATTAATAAGATTACATATTAGAGTCTTGTAATTATACTTTTCACCAACAAATACAATAAAATATTGTAAGGGGCAATAAAAACCTTCTTTAATATTTTTCTCATCAGCTTGCCCATCTAACAATATTATATGCATAGCTTAGCGGTAACGCTCTGAACTTTCGTGCAAAAGGTTGCCAGTTCGAACCTTGCATTGTTCTACTCCTTTCGAATGACACAGGCATTTTCCACCTAAAGGATTTTTAAAATTGAGCGTTTTTTAAATTCTTAGATAAAACACAGATGGCGTCGCGAACTTGTCTGGGTCTTGTGACATTTGAGAAGTGTAATGTATGATATTTATAAAAATGGAGTCGTATATAATACAACAACGTGTTCAAATTGTTGAATTATTTTATGTATTGTAATCTCCGGAAACGGTGATGTTAATTGCCTACCAAGATCATGTGATCTGACACCGTTGGACTATTTTCTCTGAGGTTACGTGAAAAATCAGGTCTAGAAGAATGACCCCCAATCAATTCCTGAGGTGAAGGACGAAATTATTCGCGTTATTGGTCAATTAGAACCACAATTATGCCAAAATGTCATCGAAAATTTTGACAAAAGAGTGGACATCTGTGGAGCTGCAAGAGGTGGACATTTGGCGGATGTTGTTTTTTGTGTTTAAATGTCATACATTATACTTCAATGTCCAAGAAAAAGTTTTTTGAAATCAAAGCAAATTTTGTGTTTTATTCAAGAATTAAAAAAAATAGAATAAAAAAAACCGCTCAATTTGAAAGACCCTATAGTCTTTCTTCTTCTTATATTCGGGGGTATAAATTCCCTAGTTCTTATATTCGGGGGTATAAAGACACCAGGGACTTTGGTCATATCTAATTTTAAAAAAAAACGAGGAAAAGAAAAAAAAAACATGTCGGTGTGATCCAATCGTCTTACTCCAGTTTGCCAATGAGTTTGCTGGTGTGCTGCGGCTCACTATAAAATAAATAAAAACCTTCACGGCACAGTTTTGCTTTCCAACTGAATTGACGTTATGGTGGCGAAAGGATCCTCGACTACGAGGCCTAGCAACCCTTCGAGTATCCTTCAATAGAATCCGAATTGGTTATTCAAACAAATTGAAGACCATGGCCGGGAGACAATACTATCGTAAGCCTCGTTAATTGACGCTTCGGTTTCAGAACAACTTGAGAAGCCATGAATCTTACGGTTCGTTATCGAACGTGTTAGTTTTGTCACCTGACTAACCCTTTTATATTTTTTCTGTTACCGTTGGGAATCGAACCCTTAGATGGATATCAAGCGTCTCAATAAATTAGCCACAAAACTTCCCACGCATTTTAAATTCACCTAATAAATGTGATGCTTGAAATAAAATTATTTCTAATTTAATTCGATTGTAATTTTTACAATTTTTTTGAATTTTTATAAAAATATGAGTTTCCCGAAAATATTATGCAATATAATGAGACTTATTCTTATAGTTTTTCTTAAAAATACATATATTTTTCATAGTTTTTTTTAACGATTAAGTAAATCGCATTAGATGCTAATATAAAATCTTTGTAATTTATTTTTATCAAACACTGTTTATTCCACTTTTTGTGACGGTATAACCCTACCGGTTTCAAGGCTTTCCCCTCATCTTCAGGGGAGCGCAAACAAGACTAAATGCTGTTCAAACTGGTACCGATATACACGCTTCAACGGTTGGGTGCTGAGGGGGGAGGGAGGCATGGGACAATTTCGGCCAAGAGCGGAGAGATTTTTGGGAAATAACTGTGCAACAGATGTTCGGATCGGTGTACAAACTTAGAAATTTCTAGGTCCTCTAATCTGTCCAATTTCAGCCTCCAACCGTTGACGCGTGTATATCGGTACCAGTTCGAACAGCATTTAGTCTTGTTTGCGCTTCCCTGAAGGTGAGGTGAAAGCCTTAAAACCGGTAGGGTTATACCGTCAAAAAAAAGTGGAATAAACAGTGTTTGATAAAAATAAATTACTAGGTCTTTAAACCTCCATAACGTTAATGCCTTAACTATAAACAACATACAAAATCTTTGGCGTTATGACAGAAGTTAATATGTCCGTTTTACCTTAGTTTACAGGAGAAGCAATATTAACTTTGATAAGCTGTTAAAATCAGTACAAATAAGCATTTTTTAAGTTTTTCCAAACAATATATCTTTTGTTTGGATAATGACTGACACACCAAGTTTAGCCACAACATGCTGAGAAATATTTTCTATAAGTTAGAAAAGTAAACACAAAATGACAAAAACGGGCATATCAACTTCTGCCATAACGCCACAGAAATATAAATTTACATCAGAAATTCCGATTTTCGCTTTTTGCGTTTCTGAAATTTGGAAGTTCGTGGAATTCATTAGTTTACTATATTAATATTGACTGTATATGACTACACAACGACCTCCCCCGCAAAGGTGGCACAGTGGAGTCTCGCTAAACGTTAGGTCCCGCGTGCACGGGTACGACTCTGGCACACAATCATTACAGAATATGAGCGCTGGGCTGGTCGGGCCGGCCGCTCATTAGCCGCTGTCACGGCGTTTCGCTGCGTCGCTTCTCAATACATACATGGTCACTCCCTCAAATTGTAAATTCTTAATTTAAAAATGAATTCCTATTTCTGCCTTCTCATTGTACATTCCTTCAGATATATTAAAAAAACCTTTTAATTCACGCAATTTGACGAAATAAAATAAAATAAATAAATACAACGTAAGTCTGCTTGGTGAAGTTTGGTATTTTTTAGTGGTATACATACATATATTGAACTTAAATATACATATAATTATTAAATCATTTTAAAACAATGACTGTTATTTATTATTACTACTGCTTTTTGTATCTTCATGATAGTTTAAGATAAAGTTTTGTATTATTTGTCAATAATTTTAAGTACTTGTATAACCTGTCATATGTTCATTTGTATATAAAGACACTGTTGTGTCGTTAATTAAATAAAATAAATAAAACATTTGCTAAATAGTTAACTTTTAACGCACCCGCCAACGCATGTTTATTTCATGCAAGAACGATGACATTCTTAAAATGGTAATAATTATATTTTTGTATGCTATCAGCCACATAAGTCTTACTTATATGAACATGTTTAATACTGTCCATGCAGTGAGACTGTGGAATCAGTTACAAACCAATATAAGACTCGCTCCGTCCATGCTTTAAGAAGCGACTGAAAAAACTCTTAATTTCTTGTCATTAAAATAACGTGTTTCATTCCCGATTTTTCTTTTCCTTTCCTCTCCACCATCCCTTCCTTTTCTTTTCATTGATGATATCTCACTTTATATAAAAAAATAATGTTCGGGTGATTGTCCGTCTTTGTGGGGTTCGTGGGGATATGCTCACGTATGTGTTTATGGATTTCGTGGGGATTTTTAGTAATTTTAATGATTTATGCAACCATGTAACTTGCTTCATTTACTTTTGTCTGGTCGGTTGGAAGAGATTGCCACCTGGCAACACACCCCTTCAGATTGTATTTGCAATAAAAGGGTTAAATAAATAAATATATTATTTAATTTCCAAACTATACATTGTATGGTTGACTAAATGAATGATAATTTGAAAAAAAAAATGTCGGAGAAATCGTAGACAGTGTATGGATATAGAAAAGGCGATATATGTTTTTCACGATTAAAAGTCTGGTGCTTTGTCATCTCTCTCTACTTCGTTAGGGAAACGTCGTAATGGTATGTACGTATTCAAGAAAAACGTATTACGACAAAATCTATCAATTGCTGAAAAACTAAAGAAAGATTTTTAAATAAGACGAAATATGTAAATCTAGGATAAAAAATAAATGGGGGTGCGTTTATTGTGCGAACTCTAATAGAGATAATGATCTACATTCTATTTGATCTCCATCGCAAATCGAATCCAGTACTTCTAGTTGGAATAAAAGCTTTCTACTTCAAAGCAAAGTATACATCAAATTAAAGAAATGACATTTCGTTTTTTTTTTTATGATTTTTATAATAGAGAATTTTATTTGAGAAAGTTTGATGTTCTTTGGTAGTCTTATTGACACGATTCGCTCCGATCTTTGCCGAAGATTCACGACGCTCGGGAATGTCGAGAATTCCTCGAGGGGTCGTAAACGGGTTAAGTTTCGCGGTGTCTCTCACGTCTTCTTCTAACAATATCTTCACTGTACAGTTAGAGAGGGACGCAGATACACAGCTGCATGCGTTGTGATGGTAATCGGCCGTAAAGTGCACTTGACAGTAGAGGCGGGCTTTGTATTGGTCGTTTGTAAGATCTTTATTGTTCTTTATTTTTAACTAGTCATTGGCCTTTATGGATTGCCGTTCGACTGGGGACCGATTGTACCCACATAGTACGGAATGAATAGACCTTTAAAATTTTATACTTTCAGGAAAAACTGGTTACACCTTGGTCATGTAACTTAATTTGTCTACGATTTTCTATTTTCTTCATTTGTGATAGACAATCCTAAACGATAGTGAAAGATTATCAGTTAGACATATACATGCAGAAAGGAACCAATTCACTTATACATTTCTTTGCTTTATTTGCAATATGGAAGATGTAACGTTTAACAGAATACGTAATGAAGTTATAAGAGATTAATGTAAACTTAAGGTTAATGTGTTGAGTAAGATGAAGATGTGCACTTTGAGATAGTTTGGACATGTGGAACGAATGAATGAAGAAAGGTTAACAATAAATATATAGTTTAAATATATTATTTATATTGTAGTTAAGGCATTAACGTTTTGGAAGTTTAAAGACATTGTAATTTTTTTTATCAAACATTGTTTATTCCACTTTTTGTAACGGCATAACCCTACCGGTTTCAAGGCTTTCATATCATCAGGGGAGCACAAATAAGACTTAAGAAGCACAAATAAGAATAAGAGATGAATGTAAACTTAAGATTAATGTGTTGAGTAAGATGAAGATGTGCACTTTGAGATAGTTTGGACATGTGGAACGAATGAATGAAGAAAGGTTAACAAGAACTATATAGTGTAAATATATAATATTATTTATAGTTAAGGCATTAACGTTGTGGAGTTTTAAAGACATAGTAATTTGTTTTATCAAACACTGTTTATTTCACTTTTTGTGACGGCATAACCCTACCGGTTTCAAGGTTTTCACCTCATCATTACAGGAGCACAAATCACTCTCACCCATCAGCCCTCAACCGTTGAAGCGTGTATATCGGTACCAGTTCGAACATCAGTTAGTCTTGTTTGTGCTCCCCTGAAGATGAAGTGAAAGCCTTGAAACCGGTATGGTTATACCGTCACAAAAAAACTGGAATATACAGTATTTGATAAAAATAAATTACAAATAATATGTTTTAATTTGAAAACCAATTCTTTTAGTTCACTCATCAAGAGTCGTTTTCGGCGAAAACAACCATAAATTAATATAAAATCTTAATACTTACGAGTACAAACAAACGTTAATTATAGTGTTAAGGAATTAACGTTGTGGAGGTTTAAAGACATAGTAATTTGTTTTATCAAACACTGTTTATTCCACTTTTTGTAACGGTATAACCCTACGGGTTTTAAGGCTTTCCCCTCATCTTCAGAGGAGCACAAATAAGACTCTTTTTGTGCTTCTTAAGTCTTATTTGTGCTCCCCTGATGATGAGATGAAAGCCTTGAAACCGGCAGGGTTATACCGTTACAAAAAGTTGAATAAACGGTGTTTGATAAAACAAATTACAATATAGTGTAAATGTGAGGAGGTTAAACTGAAGAAAGGTTAAAAAAAATCCCATTCGGTTTTTCAATCAAGGCCTTTTGACCACATTTCTGGTTGGTTAAAATAAATTTGTAAATGACAAAAAGCGTACCAGGCTAGAAACTAGTTGCCGTTATTTGAGAAGCTTTCATCAGTCAATTAAATCATATTAATCACAAATTAAGTGACCAAATTCTACTCAACGAAACCTCCATTGTGTTGTAGCGTCTCTGAAAATATATATTTTTGACATTTTTAGAATTAAGAGAGATATCAAGCATCGTGTATCGATAGGGAACAAAGCCAATGGGTCACTAAAACATATACGCTCGAACCTGAAAGTATCAAAATCTGCTATGAAATTAAAATCTATCTATATAATCGGAAATAAGTATCGATTTATTATTTCATGCTATGTTATATGTCCTCAGTGAGATACAGGCAAAAGCCTAGTTAACTGGGGATACGACAAAAGAAAGGCAACAAACCTAGATCCATTAAAATTGTGTATCCAAATTAAATTACCTGTTGTTTTTTTTCGCAAATTATGTATAGTTTCTTGTCATGTGTAAAAAAAAATTATAATATAACATTTCTTCATTCGTTCCACAGTCCCGTTCTATGAATGAATAAACATTAACAAAATAAATACGTAGTGCAAATATGCGTGGAAGACGTGTGAGAGAATGACCAAGGAAAGTATGGTTAGGTAAAGTGAGTGATATTTAAAAAAAAGAAAACATAGAAAGTCTACGAAATCATACGAGAAGGTGTGTAAGGATGTAGAAGAGTCTAAGGGTGTGTCGAAGTAGGAAACACTGGCGCTCTGTCCTTTGTTGTCTTAACCCAAATATTTGTGTTATCGTAATACACTTTAATTAAATACAATACAACCTGGCTGGTTTATTGCCATATGTCAATCTAACCAACCAGATAAGATTGAAGTGGAAACCAAGTTGGAACCCATTTTTAAACCCATTTATTTTCATGCGGTGCGTCCTTTTAGTTCAATTTTATCCTCATAATTCAATCAAAGTTTATGAAGCACTCCATAGTTATTTTTTTAAATAGTTTCAAAGTATTTATTTAATAACAAACGATTGTCGGTATCCTACAGTTTAAAAAAAAACATTTTCACAAAATAATTTGAACCGAGCGTTGAAATCTTTTCTTAGTCAATAGGGTCCAATTTAAATTCTATAACGTCACGTTATGTCCGAATTCAAAGAATGTCTCGTTTTATTTGTCGGCGGTCGTGGTTTAATGGATAGCAGTCACGCTAAGCAAACGGGTGTCCCAGGTTCAATTGCTGGTGGATTCACTTTTAGACTGGTTTTACTCTAAGACCATTTTATAATATATAAGAATTCATGTGTTTTTTGTTGCTCATATGATACTTGTCATTAATTATTTATTATAATCTTGTTAAGCAACGTAAAATAGCGCTATATAAAAAACCATGCCTAATGAAAAGTGTGGTTTGATACGTAAATACTGTGCGTTACCTGAAGTACCACAGCTTGTACAAAGTAAACTTGTAGCCACACAGGCGTCTTTTATCCGCTTGCAGTTGCACACTCAATTGCAGTTTTTTTTTCTTCTGTACCTTATATACATATTATGTTGTGGATCATACATTCTTATAGCCCTACTAAGAAATGCAAAATAGAGCGCTATATAAAAAATTTGCCTAACAAGAGGCTACAGCAGATAAACCCACCATTAAAGGTGCATGGTAACGCTGGACTTCCGTGTGGAAGGTCGTCAGTTCGAATTCCACGCTGTGCTACTCTCCTCGAATGAACAGGTATTTTTCCCGCCTAGTATTCGAGGATATAAGGACACCTATTACTGATCATATCAATTCTTTAAAAAAAATCGTTTTGGGACTTAGATCTCCTTACCATCGAAATTTAGTGTTTGATCCGTCAAGACTGTGTGCTTGTTGAATCACAACAGGTTGCACACAATACACGTACAAGTATCTGCCATTTACAAACTCGATCTTTATGGATTGCCTATTTATCTTTTTTTACAATATAAAATTAATAAAAATACTGTTTATTGTAAGTAATAATTTTTCTACACAAAATTACTATTTTGGAAAATATTTTGATAAGTTATGAATATTTTTTTAAAGACTGGAGTCATATTTTGTAAAGGAAAATTGCAACTTAAAGTCGTGTATTCCAAATATGTATTTTTTAAATACAGTCTACGAAGTGACTCAATAAAAAAAACTTATTTAGTTATCCACTTTTCAATTGGTATATATTTTTTATTAATACATTTTTGCAATATATTGGAGTGAAACGTGGTCGCTCAAAAAATAGTGAAAGAAAAAATGCGTCGACTGAGTACATGGAGTGACTGAATGACAGAACACGGAATGAAGTGATAAGGAATGAATGTGAACTTAAGACTGTGTTAGTAATATAAAGAATATTAATCTGAGTTGATTTGGCACAAGGAACGAGTAAATAAAACATATTAACAAAACAAGTATATAGTTCAAATGTGAGTAGAAGGCGTGGTAGACCAAATAAAGTGAATGATATTTTGAAATATTCTCAGAGAAATTTGAAATATTCTCAGAGAAACAATATACTTAGAAAAACGCCAGAATATCACAACAATATTTAGAAATAGCTACTAAATTTGTGCTCTCCTTTATTAATATAAATAACTTAATATAAACAAAACATTAAGGACAATACTTTGCCTCTGGAGTTGAGTAACCCTGCATCAACATGTGGAAGGTTTCGATTCTGCAAAGCAACTTGCATCTCGTTCTACAAGTGAGCCCATGTGTTTTCTATATTTCAAGATCTAACCATAAAATTCTCGAAAAATCCAATTATTCTTGTTCTATGTAAGCGTGGTTCCACTAAAATAAATCTAAGTTCTTTACCACTATAAAATAAGTCTTCGACAATTACGTAAGTCTAGTTGGAAAAATTTGGTAATATTTTGTGATATACATACATATATTGAACTTAAATATACATATTAAATTTAATAATTTTAAACAATGACTGTAATTTATTATCACTGCTGCTTTTTGTAGTATAAAACAAAGTTTTGTATTTTTGGTCAATAATTTTAAGTACTTGTAAAACTTGTCATATGTTCATTTGTATATAAAATACACTGTTGTGTCGTTAATTAAATAAATAAATAAAATAAAAATCGTAGAAGGTGCTTGAAAAGTTGTGTGAATGTGGAAGAAGCGAAGTATGTGTGTCAAGATAGGGAAGTCTTGCGTTCTGTTGGTTTTGCTTATCCCAATATGGTGTGATGATACACGTATGTATGTTATATGCATTTTGCAAGTATAAATCCAATCATCTTTGTATTTTTTCTTTCAGGTAAGAATCCTGTCTTCAGAAGTATGTAACCAAGATATCCTTTGGCAGTTGATGCAATTTAGAAGGTATAACACTTTTGATATGTTATTTTAATAAATTACTATGTGGACCGATACACGTTTGATTTGAAAATTAACAACATCATTGTCTACATCACGCCATGCCCATGTTGAAGTTCCTATCTCCACTTTGTTTAATCCTTACTCATCTTTCTAATACTTCATTCTTACCACTTACAGAATTTGATTCATTCCATCCTGCCAAATTTCTCGTGCCTTGTATTTTACTTGTATATATACGAGTATATACTCGTATTATACTTGAAAATGTTTCATCAAAACAGTACTGCGTCATTTGTTATTCCGCATTATTTCCTAATGCCAATATTTTTTCTTCTGTAAATAAAATATACACTACACTATATGTATCATAAAGTCAAATGTGTTACTATTAAATAAAGAAAGATCTATAAAAGCTTTTGTAGTTTGCTTTTCCATGTTAAGTTTTCTGCGATTTTCTTGCCAAATTCGTTTTTATAAACATGTTCAGATGTTGGAAAGTACTTAATTAAATTACCGTAACCACCATATTCCTATTCTGATAATCAACTTTAATATATAATTATTTTATATCATTTTTAACACTTGCCTCCCTGTGATGGATAGCGAGTGACCAGGACTTATATTTTATATGATTATTCGACATTTTATTACACAATAAAAGGATTTTTATAGCTAATTACAAAAAATAACCTAGCAGATTTTGCATAATTTTAATTTAAAATATACATTTTTTACTGGATGCTTAGCGTCCAGCACCGTATATGGCGGATTTTCTTAGCACAGTAAGGCAAGTGTTAATCTTTCAATAATAAAGGGTTCGAATCCCGTGTCAGTGTGCCTGAAGAGAGTCTGCACTCTAAAAAGCGTTTTATAAATTATTCACTTCTCATAATTATTAAAAGATTTCCATATTTTTATTAAAATTTTAATGAATAATTAAATAAGACAGAAGATAATGAAAGCTTCAAAGATATATGGTTATGTTTGAAAACTTATATATTCAAAGATTCAAGTAATGTCCCGCTTCTTAGAGATCTGAGTAGAATATTCCTCTATATCTTAGATCTTCTCGCTGCAAAACCGTTAGACATCACTCTGACCATATTTGCCTTAACCCTAGACGGAATATTAATGGAAGAATGGTTTGAAGAGAGAAGTTTATGAGAGTTAAACAACAATGTGGAAAATTATGTTTCAGTAAGTCAGAGTCACTTAACAAAATAAGAGAGTTGATGTAATACAATGTTTCAGTTAGTCAGAGTCACTTAACAAAATAAGAGAGTCGATGTAATACAATGTTTCAGTTAGTCAGAGTCACTTAACAAAATAAGAGAGTCGATGTAATACAATGTTTCAGTTAGTCAGAGTCACTTAACAAAATAAGAGAGTCGATGTAATACAATGTTTCAGTTAGTCAGAGTCACTTAACAAAATAAGAGAGTCGATGTAATACAATGTTTCAGTTAGTCAGAGTCACTTAACAAAATAAGAGAGTCGATGTAATACAATGTTTCAGTTAGTCAGAGTCACTTAACAAAATAATAGAGTCGGTGTAATACAATAAGATTTTCAATGAATAAATATTTTATATCTTTGTAATTGGTTTAGTCAAATTTAATACAAATTTAAGTTTAGTCAAATTTAATATAAAATCAAATTTAATAAAATGAAAAAAAAAAACAACTATATTTAACTTTTTTTTATTTAATCCATTAAATTAATCCAATAAATTGTATTCAATCCAACATATATAGCCGTGCAAGGAATCATCCTCTGTTCTACATACCAATTTACAGGACGAATATCATGGCTAAACACTTAAAGAGATATTGAACTAACTGAAAGACACTGTGAATATATTCTCGGTACCGTCTGGCAGTATGAGAAGAATTCTGACAGATATTCTTCCAAACGAATAAGGTAACTAGAAGCAGACACTATTTGTGTAACAGGAGAAATCCGTGCCAAGTGGAGAAAAATAATAAAATTAATAGTGAAAGTAGAGAAAAATAATTAGTTTAAAAGGGGGTTATCTACTCTAGAGGTGTGAATTTCGGGCGTTTTTTCAGATTAAATAAAAAAAACAAAAAATATTTTTCCTGTACATTTTTTACAGTTTGTTTATTGATGATTGGAGAATACACGAAAAAAAATTGAATAAAAAAATGAAAATTCAAGATGTTATCAGCTGTTATATCTTGTAAAAAAAGGGGGTAAGGCAGTCGACTTAATTGGAATCGTTTTGTAAATTTGAAACAAAAATTATACACAGTTTTTTTATAAAAAATAATGTCGTTATAGTTGGTACCAAAGAAAAAAAAATTGTAAAATGGCGGCTGTGAAAAAAAATCAATTTTATTACCCTTTTTTCAAATATATTTTTTTTAAATAGTAAAAAAAATTGTTTTGAATTTTCCAAGATATGAACGATATAAAAACATTTATCAAAGTTTCATACCAAATTTGAAGGCAATCGGTTGGATAGAATTTGATATTTTATGTCGACCAGGTCGAAAAAAGTAGTTTCCAGAAAAACGCGTATAAAGTTTTTAGATCAGTGTCTGTCATTCCGGTGCAACGTAATTGCTGCCTCGTTTATAGCCATAACTTCGTAAATATTGAGAATTTTAAAATTCCTTTTGAAAACATATTTTTAAAGGTATAAACTTTAAGAAATATGCAAAAAAAAGAAAAACATTTTTTTCAAATTTCTCGAGTATAATACCCCCCTTCCGATGAAAGTTTATTCTGAGTAATATAATTTTTTTTAAATATATTTTTTACGTTATTAAGAATGATTTATATTTGGTCAACTCCTTCCCCTGCCGCGCCAAGATAACCGCAAACGATGTGTGAAATGGGTGTGTTGTGTTGGTATGTATGCTATGGAGTCTCTCATCGCTTGGTTGAATATATTAGAAAAGTTCGTAGAAAAATTCAGTACACTACAATTTTTGCTCTCTATAAATCCAAACTTGAGTAAACCACTATTCAAAAAAGGTATTCCATCTCATGAAATGTAGGTTACTTCATAATTGGATCTATATGTGTGTATGACGCAGTTAAACGTGCATTCCAACGCATACACAAGAGTTATTCAGATTGTGAAAAGTAATGCAGAGATATTAGCGGAAACCGTTAAGTAGATTAGTGTGATAATACAGGAACCTAGCGTTGTAACCGAGTGAATACATTATATAAGCTATTTGTTCACATCTCGTGGCGGCATCTATTCACGCTCGTGACAACTTCATTCCTACTTGTATATACCTATTCATAACGGGTTGAGACTTCGGAAACAACTGCATATCCTTAAATTTTTAGCGTTTTACAATTCATCAAAGTCGATATTTTGCTCGGAGTGTTGGTCCGATTTTCGGACACCTTACTTCTTCATCGGGTGTGTAGAACGGACTTGGGATTTTTTTAGATATTTTGGAGGTGGTGTTAGAAAAAAATTTAGAGAGGAGGGATAGGATTTGGTACATACATTAAAGTTATAGATACATATAGGTTACATATTAATATACTTATATTTTATATGTCACGAGCGTTGGTAAATATGAATATAGAAAGAGAAAGGATAGTGATGTATACATAGACATAGATATTTTGAATAATTATAAATATATTACGAAGATGGGGGTGGGGGAGAACGCTGTGACTTTAGAATAAATAGTTGTAAATAAATAAATATGGGGGTAAAATTGATACCGTATTATATACTATATGTGCTCTGGACACAATTCTGCGCCTACCGTTTCGAATAGGTGGTCGGGGGGTGTTTCGAAAAATTTGTTTCGGCCTGGGGTGGATTAAGTTTGCGTTCGCGTCGTAGTCCGTGAGTGAGCGCGCTTCACAAATCATCTCAACATATTTTATACTTGGAGGCAAGTAAACAAAATAAAAGAAGCAAGTAAATACTACTAAATAAACATATATTTAGCGTATTTCTCGGACCATAAGACGTACCTTTTTACTTGCGAAAAATCGTCTTAAAATTGGGATGCGTTTTGTGGTCCGATGTAATGCGGTTCGAATGTAGGCGATCCATGGTAATAAAGGGTGTTTTTTTTGGGTGTGACAGGATTTTGAATTGGCCGCCAAGATCGTGAGATTTAACGCCTCTGTTATATTTTCTTTGGGGTTAGTTAAATCACGACTTAAACCAACAAACCCAAGACTATGGATGAACTTGAGGCCAACATTTATCGTGTTATTGGCGCCATACAGCCGGAAATACTCCACCGAGTTCTCGAAAATTGGCGTGATCGAATTGGCCGGTGCAAAAGAAGCCGTGGAAGCCATTTGAACGATGTCTTGTTTAAATCATAAACGGCATTAAATATTCTTTCAAATTAAACCTTCAGATCCACTTTTGGTTTATTAGTTGTTGTTTTATTTTATTTTAAAGTTCTATCGTTCTTAATGGGAAATCCATCTTATGTGTACATAAGAGGTACATAAGAGCCAGCCACGGTCAACACATGAATGAAATTATCGTCAAACAATAATTGTCAAACAACCTATCAATTGAATTCAAATACACGGCCATTTAAATAATTTATGAGTTTTATTTCAAAAACAAATCCTATCACTCCCAAAAAAAAAACACCCTGCAGAAAATTATTCCAACTAAGTTCTTACATATTCTTATATTGTCTAATTTCTTTCAAACTGTCATGGACACAAATCATCCTCTTTATAGGATGAAATGCCTAAACAACTAATAACACATAAATATTATACACGCATTCATTTTTATAACTACGTTTATCTCATTTTAATATCTACATATTACATTTTTAACTCGATCTATTTAAGTTACTATATTTCATATTTTTTCTATATCTATTGAATCTCTCCATGTTAATTTGACAGTTTATTTAGCGCCCAAAACAAATACAGACGTCCAACATAACCGATAAATTATAAAGTCGCTGTAACGCAACAAGCGAAGATGAACTGAATGCTGCTGGCAGAAGTTATGTAAAAATAATAAAAAAATAAGAGTTTGTTTATATTTTTTTCTAAAAATTGTCTCATAAATTTGAGGTATGTCTTATTTTACGGTGTTTCCAAAAAAATGCAATACATATATGATATAATATCACACTGTGACCCTAGCGAGTCACATAAGTTTGAGAGTGACGTTATATAAAGCTATATTAGCACATAAGTCAAAATTCATGTAAAAATTAAAAAAAAAAGACAATATACACAGTTATTAATACGATACCGGACCGTCTAAGGCGGGCAACCCGGGCGTAACTCTTGACACGTATGCGGAAAGAAAATTAGAGTTGCATACAATAAAATAATACAACATATATGTATACATTTCACCATGCGGTGTCCCTTGCGGGATATGCAGAGAGGTGATATTTATTTCACTGTTTTTTCATTTCGTTTTTAATACTTAAAGTTTTTTGGGTACCAACGGGATTTAAACCCGCTACTGCTGGGCCTCACGCCCACTGGTTTATAACATTTAGATCACCCTCTTTTTTCAACCTAAAAAAATGAGCATATAGTTTGGAGTAAGATTAGGAAGAATTAAATTCTTCGATATCCTTTGATAGTTCTATACCCTTTATTTACTTACTCAGTGACAGCTGTTTCGCTATACAATGGTCTTTTCCAACTATGGGATAATATAAGCTACGTGACTTATACAAATAAGTGTTTTTAAATACGAAGTAAGAGTTTTTTTTGTTATATTATTCAAGACGAGATTTTCGTAAACAACATTTTGCAAATTTTGACGGTTGCAAAAAAATAAACCTGGGAGTGATACACTTGTATTTAACATTTAATCAACATTATGAATTTGTATGCTGCATACGTATGACAGGTTAATTGAGACATTCACTTATTGAGAAGAGTTGGCCTGAGACTGTAAAAAAAAACATACGGACACTTTTTCATATCATAATTAAGTTATAAAATGTTTATACTCAAATAGTCATTGTGACGCCGTGACACACTTAAAACACTTTTTTACATTCATTATTAAATTAGTTTTTTTGCCTTTTTTAACTGTCCACATTCTAAAAAAATAATTGTTAACTTCATTGCAGTTTTATTATACGAGTGTAACCGTAAAAAGAACATATTGTTCTTTCTCAATTATCTTCTATTCTCTTAAGAATACTGATGTATCTTTTTGCCTTTTATAGTTATATTAGTTACTGCCTGTAGAGATTGATAAGTAAATTGTATGAGAGATGCAGAGAGAAATATAAGTGAAATGTAGTGAAGCCGTGGTGATAGAAAAAAAGAAAAAGTAAATTTATTTATTTGTTTTTTTTTTTCAAAACAGGCTTTGGCCCCAATTACATTAAAAAATACAAGAATTATTAACAATAAAAAAAATTATATAAAATAAAAAAAATATTAAAAAAAAAAAATGATGTATATGCATCTTCTTCTTCCCAGTGTCATGTCAGGTCCCCCAACGTTGAATATCACTTGAAAGTAGATATCTTTGTCCCCGGCAGCCCGAAAAAGATCCTCAACGCTCCTTATACCAGTCCAGTTACGTATATTGCGGAGCCAGGAGATTTTCCACTGCCAACACCTCTTCGACCCTCTATTTTGTCTTGGATGATCAGGTGCAGTAATTTGTACTTTGCTCCTTTAAGTACATTACCCAAATAGGACACCTTTCGGATTTTAATATTAGTCAGCAACTTTCTGTCAACTTTGACTCTTTGAAAAACCCTTGTGTTGCTGATCATATCCGTCCAGGGTATCCGTAGCATTCTCCGGTGCATCCACATTTCGAATGCTTCCAGTCGGTTCATACTACCAACTTTGAGGGTCCATTATTCTATATATGCATACATATATAGATACAAACATACACACATACACATATATTCAAATATACTTAAATACGTTGATGAGTGCTTTCTAACGCGCTTAATCTTAGAAGAAAATTTACTTTTGCTTTTAGTAATGTGATACGAAATATGTCAATAGCGGCTGGAAGACCCGTTCTTGCGCAAGTTTTTGAGAACAGTTCTTGCCGGCGCAGCCTAGTGGAATTGTTAGGAACATTTAAAGCTATTTTTTGTAGTAATGCTGGACAGCTCACAACTTGAACGAGTTTGACAACGTATACCAGGGGACGCAGATCTCTTCTTACGCTCAAGGAGTTATACCCGAGCATGCCCAGCAGAGTAGGATAACGCCATGGATAGACACTAAACTCACTCATATAGAGATATCGTAGATATTTTTTTTGTACCTTCTCCACCATGAGTGAGTGCTGCGCTCCCATCGGGCTCCAAATGCGAGCATTGCTTTCTATTTTGAGCACCATTTGGTTTTCAAACGACTTAGAGATTCTCATTACAAATCCTCGAGTTGCGACATATGCGTAAGCAATGAAAGATTAGAGAAAGTCGAAGAACTCTGCTATTTTTTTTTAGTATTTTCTTAAATGATGGACGAGTTATATGAGATATCGAACAGTGTGTATCAATAAGAAACAATGTCAACGGGGCACTTAAATGCATATACAAAATCTGCTAAGATGAAATAAACGATATTCCACTACCAACTCTGTGGTTAGGAAATGAAACGTGGACATGGAAAAATATTGTAAGGAGCCGAATAAATGCTGTAGAAATGCGTGCACTGAGAAGAATACATGAAGTGACAATGTATGACTGAATGCGGAATGATGTGATTAGGGGTGAATGTGAACATAAAGTTGATGTGTTAACATGGTAAAATGAAGAGCATTTTGAAATGGTTTGTGCATGCTGAACGAATGAATGAAGAAAGTCAAACAAAACAAATATATTGCGTAAATGTCAATGGAAAGTGTGGTGGAGAAAGATCAAAGAATGTATTTTTGGATCAAGTGTATTAAAGAAAGAAATGGCAAGCAGTCAGTAGATTTGTAGAAGTTGTATGAGAAGACGGAATGAATGTGTGTAAGGATAGGAAATTCTGGCGCATTAGCCTCACTGCCTAACCCATCTAGAAAATGGCATAATGATATGTATCATATATACGAGTATATATGGCTGGAAAGGTTGTAAAGTTGCTTGTCTGCGTAGCCTCTTTAAGGAGAGTTCAGATAAAAGATAAAAGTCAGTAGCACTTTCATAATATTTATCGTTTTTTTATTCAGATGGTTTTAATTTAAATAATATTGGGTGTACAAATAAGTTGCCGCCGTTTGACAGAAGTTGGCGCCACCAGTAAGTTATGGTTAAAATTGTCAGATGTAATACGTCATTGTCGTAAGTTTGAACATCTGTCAACAACATAACCTTAAAATATTAGTGAATTTTTAGCAGTATAATATATTCTTTTGTGTGCGAAAATGTCAAGTTTTGAGCCGAATAAGCGTCATTTGCGGGAACTTTTGATTTACTTCTTCAATTTGAAGAAATCGGCAGCTGAGGCGCATCGATTGCTTGTAGAAGCATATGGTGAGGCTGCCTTAAGTGAGAGAAGTTGTCGTGAGTGGTTTCAAAAGTTTAAGAACGGTGAATTTGACATCGAAGACAAAGAACGTAGCGGAAGGCCGAAAGTGTACGAAGACGCGGAATTGGAAGTTTTATTGGATCAAGATTCGTGCCAAACGCAAGAAGAACTTGCACTTACATTAGGAGTGACTCAACAAGCAATTTCACATAGGTTGAAATCATTGGGAATGATTCAAAAACAAGGAAATTGGGTTCCATATGAACTGACACCGAGAAACGTTGAACGCCGATTTTCCACATGTGAAATGCTGCTTGCCAGGCATAAACGAAAGGGTTTTCTGCACCGTATAGTCACTGGTGATGAAAAATGGATCCACTATGATAATCCAAAAAGGAAGAAATCATGGGGAACCCCTGGCCATGCTTCAACATCTACAGCTAAGCCAAATATTCATGGAAAAAAACTCTTGTTGTGTATTTGGTGGAATCAGCTTGGTGTCGTGTATTATGAGTTGCTCAAACCGAAACCATTACTGGGGCTGTCTACCGAGCACAATTGATGAGATTGAGTCGAGCACTCGAGGAAAAGCGCGCCCACTGCTACTCCAGACACGACAAAATTATTCTCCTGCATGATAATGCTCGTCCACATGTTGCGGCGCCAGTCAAAACCTATTTGGAAACACTCAATTGGGAAGTTTTACCCCACCCGCCGTATTCACCAGACATTGCGCCTTCTGATTTCCACTTGTTTCGATCGATGACGCATGGCCTGTCTGAGCAGCACTTCACATCATATGAAGATACCAAAAATTGGGTCGATTCGTGGATAGCCTCAAAAGATGAATCATTTTTCCGACGCGGTATCCGTATGCTGCCAGAAAGATGGGAAAAAGTAGTGGCAAGCGATGGGCAATACTTCGAATAAAACATGAGGTTCCGTTCTTTCACAATAAATGCCCAATTTTTGATAAAAAACGGCGGAAACTTATTTGTACACCTAATACATACATACATAACATAATTTTGTGTCCCTAGTGGGGCAGGCAAAGATAACATATCTTCAAACTTTTCTATCTATTCTTTGTACTTGTCACTTTACCTGCTTTAAAAATCCCTTTGGCAGCTTTATTCCTTCGGTTGAACGCGAACAGAAGGAGGTGCCGAAAATGTTCACTTTCGTCTACTTGACATTCCATTTTGAAGGCTTGTAATCAAATAAAATAATATATGTAACGTAAAAACAAACACAATATCTTATAGAGCAGAAAATTTTCTTTCGAATGACGTTGTGACCTTTACCATTTTGTTTTACGTTTGGTGCTCATTTTTAAATTTGAAAAAAAAACATATGTTAACACCTAATAATATAATTTTTGCCACTGTTGATATTGCGCGGTTGTTTGTACTACATTAAGGGCTGCGTTTACCCTGTACCCTGTTGCTACATATTTTTCAATGCCCCTTTCAACTCTTCTATCACACATTAACATACTGCTCAGATAATTCATACTAGTTGCAGCCCGTGAAATATTCACGGAAGTAAAACAAATTCTACATTTATGAAAATATATATTCATTTTAATATATTTGTTTATTTATATATCATTTATACATCGTCCTCTTTTACACCGGTTCATAAATTGTTAGCTAGGTATTTAAAACTCGTTCAATTATCACGGACCCACCGAGGTTCAAATTTCGAATTACTTTCGGAGAGAATCCAAGTATTCCTCTCTCGCTCTTGTGTATTCAAAATTCAATTCTCGTATTCTTTCTTCGACGACAACCATCGTATGGGTTAAAATTCGTTCAGTATAGTTTTCATTTATCACGGACCCACCGAGATTCAAATTTCGAATTACTTTCGGAGAGAATCCAAGTATTCCTCTCTCGCTCTCTTGTATTCAAAATTCATCTCTCGCATTCTTTCTTCGACGACAACCATCGTATGGATTTTGGCCTATTTATATAATACTATGATAATATATATGCAAATGATTACACTAACTGATAAACTTTTAATGATATTTTTGAAATTCAGTAAGATTCAATAAGATTTTACTGCATGCATAAATTTTCTTCGTGACTTAAGACTCGATTGAACTTTGATTTTCTAATAAAATCGATTGTTATAATAATTACGAAAGACATTTGCATCGTGAAACACTTATCACGATGGATATTGAAATGTCTGGTATTCAAAGAGTTCTATATTTTCGTTGCATTTCCCTTCGGATGCGAGCGTTTTATTATGCAACTCAACAAAATTATTCTTAGTTATATAAATAAATAATGATTCTTTGCCTCATTATGTAAATATCACGTATTAAATTAAATTCAAATAGTCCATTGAATAATTTTATCTTTGATAGTTAATTCAAGATGGAGGCGTTTTGATTCAGACTAATTTTGAAATATGGCAGACAATTGCCATTAAAAGTAATTGAAACAATGAAGTCAGGGATTGAGTTATTTTTGGGATTGGGAACGAAAAGTTTTGGAATTGGGAACGGAAAGTTTTGAGATTGGGGACGGAAAAAAATGAATATAAGTATGCAATAAAGTATAGTTCAACTTGGAAAAGATTACAATATTCATACAATGTTAAACATACGTCTCAGTGTGAGATGTGTGAATAAGAAAAGGTAGTGCAAGACGGAATTTATGTTATGAGTGGAATCATCATCATCATCAGCAAGTCTCCGTCCAAAGTTGCACATAGGCCGCCCCTCTCGTCCTCCATTCCTTACTTTCCTGGGCATATCGTTTCCAGTTGCTTCCGGTCACTCTTCTAATGCAGTCTGACCACCGTGTCTGAGGACGGCCCACACTTCTTCTTCCCTGTCTTGGGCGCCACTCCAGCACTCTCTGGGTCCATCTATCATCTGAGTGTCTGGCAATCTGTTCCATCCAGTTCCACTTCTGAATGGCGACTCTTTCGGCGACATCAGCTACTTTGGTCTGCTGCCTTATCCATTCATTGGTTCTCCTATCCCTCAGAGATATATTTAACATTCTCCTCTCCATGGCCCTCTGCGTCACCATGAGCTTGTGCATAGTCTGTTTATTCAGCACCGATGTTTCCAGCCCATATGTTCGCACAGGAAGGACACAGGAGTCGAATACTTTAGTCGATTATTTAAGATGAGTGGAATACAACACATAATTTATAAAACTATTTTAAAATCAAGAAAGATAATTTTCATTAAACTATTTATTTGCAATTAATAAATAAATAAATAAATATAGGTTTATTGACAGCGACATAGTATGTACAAAATATATTTAAATAACACTTCTAAAACACATAAATTGCAGATAATACATAAAATACAGAAGCTATCAAAAGGTCTGGGCTCATCTAATAACATCCTCTTGGCCAAGATACACCCCACCAATATAGGGCGAACTCAGCCACGGGGACACCAGATGTTCAGCCCACACCCTTGAACACGTAGAACAAGAATATAAATAAAAACACAGAAAATAAATAGATGACAAAAAAAAATACATTCAAGAGAGAAGACATTAAAAGGTCCGGGCTCATCCCACAAACATTCCCCCGGCCGAGATACACCCCACCAATGTCGGGCGAGCCCGACCGCAAGGGCATCAGGGGGCTTCCATCCCACACCCCCGCATATCTAGATTAAATAATAAATAGAAAAAAAAAACAAAAACGTATGACAGAAAACAAAATAAAAAGTAAACCCACATATACCACCTCAGGTTAACTGTCAGCAAAAATGAGAAAAAAAGAAAAGCCTCAAAGGAGTCCAAATTTTGCATAATGACAAACGGGAAATTAAATAGTCGAGACAACATTGAAATACTCGTAGTTAGGCAGTAATACATTGAAATACGAGTAGTTAAGCAGTTTTAAAAGAATGAATGAGGAGATAACGCACAAAGACGTATGCACAATCCCCGATTCACCACCAGCGAAAAGAGAGAAAAGAAAGAAAAAAAGAAATGAAAAGCAAACAAGAGACCCATGAACCACTGAGAAACACATTAACCATTGAGAAACCCCTTAACCACCCAGAAGATAACACTTTAGAGCATCTCTGAAATAACGCAAATGAAAACTATGTTTGGAGCAAAGCAATTTAGGACATGATTAATTTACTGGGTGGAAGAGATTGCCACATGGTAATAATCCCGTCAGGTTGTACTGTATACAACGAAAGTGTAATACAATACAATGACGCGATGTATGGATGTTGTTAGGGGTGAGCTGTAGACAAAGATTGTAAAGCGTCTAGATCTGTCCTCTCTGTCTATCATATACAATATACTATTATAGTATTATATGAATCTTGATTTAAGCATAACAATAGTTCTGTGATATTTTTATTTGAAATGTCGACATGTGCACTGCCGTCATAAGCGAAAACGCAGCTAACGGGAAAAAATAAAAAATTTAACTAAGTATGAAGCAATATTTCATATCAAATTCCATAAAAAAATACAGAAAACCATTTATTTCAACACAAAAATCGACATAATGTCTTTTTCAATTTTACAAAATACTAGGTTTTTCTAAGCAAAAAAAACAAAAAAATGTGATTCATAAGCAAAAAGACTGCAAGTGCCTATGCGTTTTTGTTTATGAATCACGACATTTTTAAGCAGCAATGAAAAACATAAAAGTGCAGTTTTCTCAAAACTTAACTGTTGCAATAAGCTGCGTTTTTGCTTATGAGGGCAATGCAGTAAATGCTTCTACCCTTTGGCCATTTATTATTTTTCCTGTAATGTTGAATACAGGAAAAATAATAAATGAACAAAGATTAAAAAAAAAAGCAAAATATGCAATAATTGAATGCATGCACGGCCAATTTATGTGTTGCAAGTGATTCTTGCACATGACTGAGGAGTGATCAAAATAAATTAATAAATGTAGCAAAGATGCACATGCTGAGGAGAGAGATGGCTCTCAAAGCGTGACAGGGTGATAAATGATGGGCAGCAGAAGACGAAGGATGCTGACAAGATGTGGACGTTATGAATAAGGCAAATTAAAGAACCTGATGACTCTTACACGTCCGATGCGTGAATGGAGTCACGAAGTAAGTCTTGATGCACTGTGAAAGTGGTTTGAGATGATGGGGTGAGGTAAACCGAGCTTAGGACAAAATTCCTTTATTTATTTCTCACTGCATTTTAATTCAATTTATTTATTTTTTCTTTTTTGTTCAATCATAATAAATACATCAGTTAAGACTTAATTGATGAAATTTATCCATTGTATTTGCAGTGGTTTTCAATTTTTTATTGTTAAACTTCAATATACGTGCGATTTTGCAAAATTTTAACTTTCCATTGAGACCTTAAATTTTATTTAATAGCTAAAGCAACCTTACATAAACAAGGTGAATAAATATGCGATCTCTATGGACTTATTGATAAGGTGTTTATCGCCTCTATTCCATATGGTACTTAAGAAAGTACGACCTAAGGAAAGATATTTAATAAAAAGCCTGTCTCTCAGCCCGGAAGTTGCAGGTTCAAATTTTGCTGGTGCCCATAATAAAAAAAAAACAACTTTTGTCTGGTTTTCACTTGAGGCCTCTTAAACATCTTTCTGGTTGGCTGGAAGCCTGCTAGGTTGTACTGTATAAAACGAAAATATAATTTAATACGATACATAGTAATAAAAGCGTTTTGGTCTGACCAAATAGATCGTCGATATGATCGTCGTGTGTCGATCGTTTTCATGTGGCAACTTCTCCCTTCTTTTTCATAGTGACTACGATGTAGAGGAATGTGACCCACACTGAGATTTCTGTAGCCTGCGCACATTATTCTACTGTCCTCTCAGCATTCCACCGTCCGAATAGCCTGTAACTATATCAGACCCGAATCATTCTTCGCCTGGCCACTCTACCATGTAGGTGGTCTAGCTGTGCTACTGCGACTCCTCATTATACCAGTGACTTTGAGTATATCCATGCTCTCCTTGCACGAATTGTGACCTAGGAACCGAAGAGTGCGACAAGTGCACAGCCCTGAGGTATTCAAGTATTCCAAATAAGAGGCATTTGTTCATCGTTTGGTACATGAAACACCCAGCAATATCCTTCAGCACTACATCTTGGAAGAGTCTATCCATGATCTTTCTTTATTCCCAAAGTTTCTGAGTCATTCAGTAATATTTAGAAAACCAGGGTTTTGACAAAACTTATTGTCATTCCTTGATAGTCTTATGCCTTTTTTTCCTGATTGGTTCCAGCCTCGATCAACCAGCACCCTTCACCATACCTCTTCCAATCAACCCGAAAGGCGTTAAATAAACCTTTGAGTTCCAATAGGAATCGAATCAATCCGCTCAAAGTTGAAAGGCAGACGTATTACTAACTACAATAAGTTACGAAGATCGTAGATCAATTAAGATATTCACAATAATATTAAAGAATAATTATCTGCAATAACCTCATTCGTCTAATTGATAAGACATGACGACTTTCGTGGCCTACTTGATAAGATGTCTCGGGGGTTGCGAGTTCGATCCCTGTGGACATCTATTATTTTAATTGCTTTGGTTTTCACTTAAGACTTGTTTAACACATTTATGGTTGGTTGGAACAAATCGCCACATTCCAACAGGTAGTACTGTTTATATCTGAAGAGTAATACATTTTAATATTATTAAAATTATTATTAGAAACGGGAGTTTTTTGTGATTATAACACAACTTCCGTGTATGAATGAAAGCGACATAAAATTATTAATTACGAGTATCTTGTACTTCTCGCTGAAACATGGAAACTTGTAAAGGTTACGTAATTGTTAACACAATATGATCTCACGAATACTCTTGTAAAACAATACAAATGCTTCATTTGTTCTATTTGACAATCAATGTATTTTGATTTCACTTAATAGTTAACTGTAACCAACGGTTATCGCAGTTGAAAGTTAACATAACGTTGAATTATATTATGTTAACTCAAGGCAATCTGTTGCAATAGAACGATTTAAAGTAGCAATAAAGTTTTGCAAAGCCATAAAAGTTGATTTCAAAATCACAATATTTAACGATAAACGTGTATTTACGTATTGTATGGTTGGTTTATGTTAATTGTTGTTTAATTGAAACTTCTATTATTTTGTAATAAATGTAAACTTGAGCGAATAAACTTTATACATTTTTGTAATAAATTATTTTGCTATATATAGGCGAGTAATGAAAGATTAAAGCCAATTTTTTTTTTGTTATTTCGGTTGTATTTTCTCAGATGAAGGTATATCAACTGCATGTAGCGATAAGACACATGGTAACACTGATACTAGTTTTCTTAAAATTATGTAAGTTCACTAAAGACGCCAAATTGACATACTGTCTATATTGTATAATATCCTTAACTGTCCCCCCTCCTCTTATCTCGCCGAAAATTTTCAGCGTTTTTCCAATCATGGATTAGCGCTACGCTCGAACAGAGATGGTTTATTGGCCTTTCCAGTTCACCGCTCCTCTTTCTTTACGTCGTCCTTTATTGTCCATGCAGTGAGACCCTGGAATCAGTTACAAACCAATATTAGACTCGCTCCGTCCTTGGCATGCTTTATGAAGCGACTGAAACAACTTTTAATTTCTTGTCAGTAAAATAACGTGTTTCATTCCTGATTTTTCTTTTCCTTTCCTCTCCCCCATCCCTTCCTCTCCTTTTGATTGATGATATCTAGCTTTGCATGAAAAATAATGTTCGGGTGATTGTCCGTCTTTGTGGGGTTCGTGGGCATGGGTTCACGTATATGTTTATAGATTTCGTGGGGGATGGATAGTCATTTGATTGATTTATGCGACCACGTAACTTACTTCTTTTTCTTTTTTCTGGTTGGCTGGAAGAGATTGCCGCATGGCAATAAGCCCGCCAGATTGTATTTGCAATAAAAGTGTTAAATAAAAAAAAAAAGTTTAATTTTTACTGAGTATATAATTTTTTTTATATTAAAATACAAATTAATTCTAATTAAAAATAAAATAACGCTCAAACTTTGTGGCTTAGTATGTAGAAGACGTTTGCCTTCCACCTGACGAATTTCAGTATCGACAAAGAAATAACTATTTGGAATTTCCCACATGAGATTCATTACGTTATTTTTTGTTTGAAAAAAATGTTTCAAGAAATTGTCTTTTACACAGTCTTTAATTGTTTTCAATTTTAATTAAGCAAGATAGATTGTAACGTATCAAACGGAAGTGTTACATACAGTGTTACCAGTTTTATTAAAAGTACATAAGTTAAATGTTTAAACAAGTATAGTATTTTCAATACTGTTAAGTTTGACGAGGGATTGTTTTGACATTAGTATCTCGTGAGAGTATTGGAGAGCTGCTCTCCAACGGGCCTGTAAAATTACCATAATGGGCTTGTGAAGACCGTTGGCGAAAAATAAACAAATCCCACATCCAAAGCCATACATTAGATGAGTGGTTCCAAACCTGAGTTCCGAGAAACGCTGAGATTCCGAAAGTCTGTGTCCACGATATCGCAAAAGGCTGCAAAAAACTATAACATAAATACCAACACACCGTATTCCTGTCGGAGTAGGCAGTGAAAAGAGAACGCCAGAATTTCCTTTCGCGACACACATATTTCACATCTTCTACGTCTATATACCTTCTCATACAGTTCAATCGATTTACTTTACTTTTAACATTTCCTTTTTTTAAAATACCACTCTCCTGATCCTACCATACTTTCTTTGATTCTTACTTTCTTCATTTCTTTCTTTCATCCTCTACCAGGCCTTTCAATCACATTTGAACTACATACCACATTTGTTTTATTCGTCTTTTATCATTCATTCGTTTTACGTGTCCAAACATCTCAATTTTTTTTCTATATACTCTATACATCAGCCTTAACTTCACATTCATTCCATAACACATCATTTCGTGTTTTTTCCCCCATGTATTATAAGTACCTATACGCATTTCTACAGTATTTTATTGATTATTTTCTATTTCGTTTTTTTTTATTAAACAAAGTAATATATTGTACAAACATTTGTCAAGGCTTTACCTATATACACATTTATTACTTCACTAATCTTATTTATATATTATAATTTATGAACTTACATAATCTTATTTTCCTACATGTCATTTTATTTTTATTTTTTATAATCTTAATATATGATTTTTTAGAAATAATTAACACCTACATAATACTTATAACTAGATAACAATTCTTACAGCTAAACTATTTAGCAAGAACAATTCCACTCGTTCAGACTACTTGTATTCCATCACATTCACTTAGACCAACTTGGTCTGAGTGAATAGACTTTTATAGAACTTAAAGGTCCAAGCGAGGATGTGGTGTTGTAGGGTTTCTTCTAGCTGTTCGGCGTGAAATCGGGTAAGGTTTGTTCTGGGATGGGTGTTAAAAGATATCTTGAATGCCTTGTTCTGCACTCTCTGGAGTTTCAGGTGATTCGTGTTGCTCACACTACCCCAAACGGGTGCAGCATAGGTCAAGATAGGACGAATAAGGGTTTAATAGAGGAGGAGCTTATTTTTGGGTGAAAGGAAGCTGCGTCGATGTAATATCGATTTAGTTCCACGATTAAGTTTCACACCAGTTCATCAAATGTGGTACAAAAAGGCTAAAAAGTACAACCTTTATGTAATTGAATAAAAACAATAAATTTAGATGTTCAGTGAAAGCAGAAATGTTGTTGAAATGTTTTGGGATAGACTGATATTGATAGAAGTTTGAAATAGTAAGAGAGAGAACAGGAAAAACACAGAAGTAAGGTCTGCAATCTTCCACCAGCCTCTGCGCTCTTCCACCAAGTTTACGGTTGTAATATTGAATTTAATTATATGTGTTATTAATTTATTCGTGATCTATACTGTATAAAATTATTGAAAAATTCTTAATTTAATCAGTAATGTAACGTGTTTCATTCTTGATTTTTCCTTCCTCTCTACCATCCTTTCCTTTTCTTTTGATTGGTGATATCTCACTTTTACTTCAATGTCCATAACTTTCATAAATTAATTATTTTATGTGATCATATAACTTCCTTTATTTATGTTGTTTATAGTTAAGGCATTAACGTTGTTGAGGTTTAAAGACATTGCTATTTATTTTTATCAAACACTCTTTATTCCACTTTTTTGTAACGGTATAACCCTACCGATTTCAAGGCTTTCACCTCATCTTCAGGGGAGCACAAACAAGATTTTGTGCTCCCCTGAAGATGAGGTGAAAACCTTGGAACCGGTAGGGTTATACCGTTACAAAAAGTGGAATAAACAGTGTTTGATAAAATTAAATTACAATTCCTTTATTTACTTTTGTCTGTTGGTTGGAAGAGATTGCCACCTGGCCATAACCCCACCAGATTGTACCAATAATAAAGTGTTCAATAAATAAATAAAAAAATAAATATAAAAACTAAATATTATAATTAATCCCTTTCGCGTCTAATATATGTGAAACACATATCCATCAAGGTTGCGCTCTTCGAGTTTTCGATCAAATATTAAAACGGTTCCTCCAAAGATAATAGGTTGGGAATCATTGCTTTATGTAATGGTTTTATATTTAATAATCATATGAGTTACGTCATCGTGATGATACTTATGATCGTTGCTCGTTTTGAAGTATATCGTTACAGGCAGGGGTTTTTCATGTGGTACCGGTATATTTTTTTCTAACTTAATTATATATATTTTAAATACTATTGGTTACAAAGAACATTAATTATCTTTTGACTATGTTAACCCTTCCTATCCTGTGATGTGTAGCTAGTACACATTGCTTCTAAAAACTTTAATATCTCTATAAATATAATAAACACTGGGTTCAGATTTTAGGTATTCCTCCGTAATACATTTACGCATTGAATGAAAAAAATAATATTAATAATAATTAGCACTTATCGGCCACATCAGAGATATTTTGTGAAAATTGGGAATAAATTCAACAATACAATCAAACGTGTGCCAGTGTGTGACGTAAGTATATTCATTCTAAAAAACCGCTATGGGTGAGGAAGCGACGCTATTCACGTCACACTCTCACTCTACTTCGGTATATGGAAACGCAAGAAATAGAATCTCAGTTTGCTCGCTTAGTAACCAGCCGACTTTCGTTCGAAGTGGTCGTTTTGCCCGTTTTGTGAACGTTGTCCGATCTTTTTTTTCATGATTTCAGGAATTAAATTTCAATGATTTACACTTTTGACTTAAAATTTAATTAATTTAAGCGATTTGCTATGAATATTCTTATTTTTCCGATTTTAAATCGCTCATTTTTACATATGTATTGATGTGTATTGAATTCACATCACCGGAACGGCGGATTTTTTTAAGCACAGGAATGGAAACGTTAAACGTTATACGTCTCAAAATATTTTAATCTGCAAATCAAGGGAAATTGTGAAAATCTTCGCTCTTCCTTTCACCAAAATTTTGACCACTTCTTAGCATCACACGGAAATATGTTTGAGAACAAGTTTTATTTATGCCTATTCCATCTCTTTTTCCATAATTACGTTCATATTATGTTCATATTTCTTTTAAAAATGTTCGATACAAGCTCATAGACTTACTTCATGATCACTTGAACCCGACAATTAATCCATTACTATTAAAAAATATAAGAAAAAAATAAGTTGTGTTTAAAAATAGAAAGCTGGCAGCTGTGGCTATAAATTAGGCACTTTTTCCTCGCACCTGTATATGTCATTAGGATATTACGGAGGAACAGCTGGACAAATATTCTTTTAAATTATTCACGTCTTTAAAATTTTTGTGTAAGATTTATTTTTAACTTAAGAAAGTAAGATCATATCCCTTTATACGAGAAGGCACTGAACTGGTTGAACGTGAAAAATAGACGTCAAATTCACATAATATCTCTTTAGTATAATATCATTAACTGTCCCGCCACCTCCTCTTATCTCGCCAAAAATTTTCAGCGAGTTTCCGAGCATGGACTTGCGCTACGCTCACACAGATATTGTTTATTGGCCATCCCAGGTTATCGCTCTTCTTGTTTTGCGCCTTTCTTTACTGTCCATCCAGTGTGACTCTGGAACTCGTTAAAAAATCAATGCTAGACTCGCTCAGTCCTGGTATGCTTTAAGAAGCGACTGAAAAAGCTCTTAATTTATAGTCAGTAATACAACGTGATTCATTCCTAATTTTTCTGTCGTCTCCACCATCCCTTCCTTTTCCTTTGACTGATGATATCTCACTTTATATGAAAAGGAATGTTCTGGTGATTGTTCGTCTTTGTGGAGTTTATGGACGTTAGATCACGTATATGTTCATGGATTTCGTGGGGATGGGTAGTCGTTTTAATATTTTTTTGCAACCATGTAACTGGCTTTGTTTACTTTTGTCTGGTTCATTGGAATACAAGGCGGAAAATGTTTCTGTCATCGAGGGAAGTAGCATAGCGCGGGTTTCGAACCAGCGATCTTCCACACAGAATTCTAATATGTTACCACGCAACATGCATCTTTTGGTAACAAATGCATTTCATTAAGGTCATTTGTTACTATCATAGATATTTAACCTGTCCGTGAGTACCGCCCCAACCGTGGGGCCATGAAATACTGAGTCAGATAGCGTATGGCCCCACGGTTGGGGCGCAGTGATTATTTCTCGAATATTCCCAGATAATGTCAGGATTTGGACTACCAATGGCATCTATTGATGATACCACACAATTAAATCATTTATCGGCTAGTTACTTGTTTTACCAACTGAACAAACGATGTTTTAAAATTTTCATTAATATCTTACTACTCGAGAGGTTAAGGGAAAATGTGAGTTAGGTTGTTTAAGCACAATAACAACCATACATATGTTAGGAGTTCACGGCCATTAATCAAAAGAAAGAAAAATATTTTTGCTAAAAAAAAATCAGTTTCTATTCTTCGCTTCAAATTTATGATCCCTGCTTTCGATAACTGTGATCAAAGATATACCAAAAACAATGTGAAGTATCTGCCTTCGCATATCGCCGTGGGAACAAAGATCTCTTCAACATTTATGACGTTAGATGACTCTTCAGCGAATGCCGGCTTGTCATCGAGAATCTCCTCTTCGCTGGAATCTCTCATTCAATCCATCACAGCGCTTTCTTCAAGACCCAACCTGACATAGAATTCTAACCTATCATTAAGTGGAACCATCTTAGATTCGTACAGCGATACAATAATGCCCGGTGCACATAATCACAATTAGGAAATAACAATTGTAATAGACTTATGGCTAATTCCAAAAAAAAATTATAAGAGAAAACATTTCGTGTTACTCGATGGTCATTTTTAATAATAATATAATAATAATAATACAATGACAATTTATAAAACACCGTTTAGAGTATAGTTTCCCAAACTTTTTCACCCCGTAGACCACTTGCCGTTTTTTTTGTTTTCCGTAGATCCCCTGCCTGCCTAATATTGAATTTTCCTAAACTTATTAACTTCAAACATGTTTTTGACAGCTGACGCAATGCTGTTCACCTTGATAAGGTTTTTTGTAGAGTGGACAATTGTAAAAAAAAGAAAAACATGTACAATTTTTATTCATACCTTTATTGAAAATACACAAAATGCAAGTAAATATTTGACTTTGGAACGAAACAAATCAAAACCTAGTAAAATTCTAACATAAAATGAATACACAAATAATACTGTTAATGAAAGGGGGGAACCTGATGCTCTGATAGAAATGGTTAAATACTTGGCTTCAAATTAGTGAGGAATAGTTTTAAATCCCCACGTTCAGTGATTTGCATTCAATTTCTTTATATAAGTATTTTCTATGTCTAATATAAGTATTATGTACACACAATCTGTGTTAGGTGTAATAAGACGTTTACGGAACGCCTTAATATTGATGATGATCTGCCTACATGGGATTTGCTCACGTGGACCCCCATTTACATCTCGTGTACCCCCAATTTCTTTTCTTGCTGATATAGACCCCCTGCAAGTCGAAATTGACCCTTGGGGTCCATATAGACCACATTGGGAATCTTTGGGCTAGAGCCAACTCTCTTCAAGAGCGCTTTAACTCGATCCTAATTTAATACGCCATCCTTTACTGTCCCATGCAGTGAGACTCTGGAATCAGTTACAAACCAATATAAGACTCGCTCCGTCCTTGGCATGCTTTAAGAAGCAACAGAAAAAAATCCTAATTTCTAGTCAGTAAAATAACGTGTTTCATTCGTGAATTTTCTTTTCCTTTCCTCTCCACCATCTCTTCCTTTCCTTTTGATTGATGATATCTCACTTTATATGAAAAATAATGTTCAGGTGATTGCCCGTCTTTGTGGGGCTCGTGGGTATATGTATGCTAACGTATGTGTTTATGGATTTCGTGGGGATGGATAATCATTTGAATGATTTATGCGACCACGTAACTTGCTTGTGTTGGAAGAGATTGCCGCCTGGCAATACGCCCGCCAGATTGTATTTGCAATAAAAGTGTTAAATAAATTAATAAATACACATAAAAATTGCGTGTAAGAATAGAAAGGTAGTGGTTGCGACCATCAGATTGAGTACCTACTTCTTCGCATCCGTATACGTTCAGATAAACACATTTAGTAAGAAAACAATAGAAAACTTACCAAGAGAAGACGAACTCTTCTAATATGGGATAGTAACGTATTCGGCTTTAGGTGTAGTGTTAAATTAAAAAAATAGATACTTAATTTAAAAAGAAAGCTTTTAAATTATTTTACAAGCTTCGTTTCAAAATAGTTGAATTCTGAAAAGACTTCATACTACTTCTGTGACGTTAAGGATAATTTGAATCCTTCCAAATGACACAATCTTGCAAAAATAGGGATATAATGCTTTATAGAGGGACGCCTGGTTAGTTTCCACTGTCTCGAGGAGTTGTATGCAAATCTTGATTCATCGATCACTGTTGTCTCAAGTGTGGTTCCAGACTTCTCCTACGACTATCCTTAGATATCCTCGTACATACTCGTATATGCGTAAGCTTAAGTTGAGTCCGTTAATCTCTGTCAGATTAAATCAACTATGCGTTGCAGTTTCCCTTTGCATCTATCTATAAACACACAGATGTTATCTTTTTAAAACACACCCGGGCATATATATTACAGGATGATAGCCCTTTGAAGTGATAAATTATATTTTCATTTAATGTTCTCACCTGAAAGATTTCCTTAATCTTTTACTTGCAATGACGATAGTCATTAATGATATAAAATAATGGCTTCAGTTTGATTATACTTTATTTCTTCCCCTTGTTTCATAAATGTTTCTGTAAATGAATGCAGAATATTAGAGATGAATGCTGATGAGTTGAGTAAGATGAAGAAGAGCATACTGAGACGTTTAGAGCACGTAGGACGAATGAATGTGTCAAGACAGTTAAGTCTGACGCTCTGTCCTCTTTCCCCACCCTGACAGAGGCGTAATGGTATGTATGTATTTTTTTCTTTAAAATTTTTCATCTTATTACAACAGTACACCTTAAAAATTAATTTTTACTATTTATTCCACTTTATAAAACGATATAATCCTAACGGTTTCAAGGTTTTCATCTTATCATCAGGGGAACACAATCAATAGTTTTGTTTATACTCTCTTGATGATGAGGAGAAAACCTTGAAACCGGTAGGGTTATACCGTTACAAACAGTGGAATAAATAGTGTTTGATAAAACAAATTACAATGCCTTTAAATCTCCACAATGTTAATTAATGCCTTACCTATAAATACTATATTGTATTATACTTTCGTTGTATATAGTACAACCTGGCGGGCAATCTCCTCCAACCAACTAGAATGATGTGAAAGAGGTCTTCAGTAGTAAATACCAGATAGGAATATTTAAAAAATAATCTGCGTTTCATCGGGATTTGAATTCTCAACTTCCAGGTTTGGAGACAAGCGACTTACCAATTATGCCATGGAAATCATGTATAGTGGTTAAACATAGACGTATTGATGTACGAGTGAGTGTGGAATGAAGAGATAGAGGAATGATATGAGAAATAGATGAACTATAGTACACCAATTAAATTACATAAAGAAAGGTCTGAAAGTATACCTACTCGGAAATATTTAAAATGCAATGCTACTGAGACCAATAAGTAAAATACTTAAACCATCTTATTATTATAACAATCTACGACTTGAAAAATTCTTTCTTCAAAACTTAAATAATAATTAAAGGATCATTTATTTACCGCCGTTTACAGAACAGACACTCCTTAAAGGCACCCTTAATCAGGATTCTAATTCACTATTATTAAAATATTAAAAATACTGCAAAAAAAATTTACCAATTGATTGTAACGACAGGAAGATGGCAGTAAACACCATAAATATTTTTTTTATGTTTCTTATTCTTATTTTGCGGTTCTCTCCACTTGAAGAGAGCCTCGATACAGTAGGAAGAAGCACCAGGTGGAATAACAAAGTAACTTATTTTTAATATTCTAAACGGAGTTCCATAACATTAAACTGAAACCTTTAATAAATTACCACAAATATATTTCATATAACATAACTGTTTTAAAATCAAATCACTTGATCCGAGGGTCTAATCACAGCTTGTTAGATCAAAATATTTGGCGCACAATGTGAGATGGGTTCCTGACTGTTTGGGTTCGGTGTTTTTTGTGGTATGTCGTTAGAATGTGAATTTGAATATTAGCCCGAAGCAGCAAGGTATATAATATGTCGATAATCATTGCGGCCGGTATCATTTTTGAACCAATCGATTTTTATTCGACTCTAGATTTTTTTCATTCGACATAATAAAATATTACAGTAAATTAACATACATATCAGCACACCATTTCACTGTCGGAGAAGGTAAAGAGAACAGAGCGCCAGAATTGCCTATCTCGACACACATCCTTCGCATTTTTTATCTTTCCCTCTTTCAAAATATCATCACTTGATTCAATCAACCTTTCTTTTCTTATATGTTCCGCATATATATCGGATATTTATTTGATACAACGTACCCATAGATTGTTCTATCAACCTAAAAGTCGAACCAACCTGCCTTTAGAGATGCCGGAAGGTAGAGCAATCACACTGTTTAACCGTGTGTGTTCTCATATCATATGGGGTGCATCTTGGCCGAGGGGATGCTATTAGATGGGCCCAGACCTTTTGATAGCTTCTGTATTTAATGTATTATCTGCAATTTATGTGTTTTAGAAGTGTTATTTAAATATAATCTGTACATACTATGTTGCTATCAATAAACCTATTATTTATTTATATAGGCGTATTTTATGTGTCGTTCAGTTCAAAAAAATCTTAAATTTATTGTAGTACTTGGAAATAATTTAAAAAAAATATATTATGTTATCTAATATGCTACATTTTGTCACAGTGTTTTAGTGTAACATGTACATTTTTACAATAGTTTTTATAAGTGTAAAAATGTTGAATAGTTTTTTTTTTGTACTTGTTATTTTTGGTACTTGTACGAATTAGAGAAACTTGTAATGTACAAAGGACTTGAAAAAATAAATTAACAAATGGAGTTTGAACATACCCAAGCCATGATGTATACATGCTTCCGTTGTGAAAATTTAACAACGTGTATATTATTATAAAAAAAATACTTATGCAAAAGACACAAAGCACTCTCACCAGGAATAATTGCAATAATAAATAAATAAATAAATACGTACCATATATATTTAACCTTACTTTAATTGCATTCATAAAGTCCAGTATACACGATCCGTTATTGCATGGAATTTCGTTTAAAAATATTTTTGTTGAACAAGTTCTTACAAATTACAGCATATTTGTGATGCCTATTCAGTCATGACGTATTCCGAGTATTTCAGTGCCCAGGGCAGTCGATGGGTCGGGAAGCTAAAGATTGTACAATTTTTTAACATATATAAAATTCTTCCCACAGCTAATAAATATTTATGTGTTTTGAATTTCATAAACGGTATGTAATAAGGCCATCATTCCATTTAGAATTCCGTAAATTTCTTAAATATTTTGATCCCATTTTTAATAATGTATTAGATATTGTGTTTATTAAAAAAAGTCGAATTGATTTGAAGTTATTTCCTTTATTTTATGTTAGTTATTTTATGTTAGTTATTTTATGTTAGTTATTTAATGTTAGTTATTTTATGTAAGTTATTTTATTTTAGTTATAGTTATTTTATATAAGTTATAGTTATTTTATGTTAGTTATAGTTATTTTATGTAAGTTACTTTATGTTAGTTATTTTATGTTAGTTATTTTATGTTAGTTATTTTAATGTTTTATTTTCTTCTTCTTCCTCTTCTTTTAGACCTGTTGACCTGTTATGGTCCTGCATCATCGTTTTCCTCTTGTGACGTCGACTGCCAGCTATCTTTCCATCTTTTGGGAGGTCATCCTGGAGGTCTGCTTGCTTGGTGGATACTGTCCCTGGCCATTCTTAAGGCTCTTGGTTCCGCCATTCTAGATACATGTTCGTTCCAGAACCTTCTCTGTCGTCCCTATCTGACAATATCTTCAACTTCGCACATTCTTCGGATTTCTGTGTTTCGTACTCTATCACGAAGGGGTTTGCCAGCGATACTCCTGAGTACCTTCATTTCCCTGGTTTGAAGGAGATTTTTGGTTTTGACAGTGTCGGCTCTGGATTCTAAATGTTTTATTTAAGATTTTTAAATACTTACAAATGAGGTAGAGGAAGTATACTAATAGGGTACTCCATATTGTGATTTTAATTACGAAGTGTTAATTCGTTGAGAATTTTTTTCGTATTATTATGTATTATTACACTGTCTTTAGCTCCCTCTGCTAATCAACAAGACCATGCAAGGCGTCGTATTACATAGATTGAAGAACTAATAAGTTAAGTTTTTGAAGCGAGCGAACTGAGATTCTATTTCTTGCGTTGCGTTTCCATATACAGAAGTAGAGTGAGAGTGTGACGTGAATAGCATCGCTTCCTCACCCATAGCGGTTTTTCAGAATGAATATACCTACGTCACACACTGGCACACGTTTGATTGTATTGGTGAATTTATTCCCGATTTTCAAAAAATATTTCTGATGTGGCCGATAAGTGCTAATTATTATTAATATTATTTTCATTCAATGCGTAAACGAATACCTAAAATCTGAACCCAGTATTTATATTATTTAAAGAGATATTAAAGTTTTTAGAAGCAATGTCTACTAGTTACACATCACAGGACAGAAAGGGTTAAAGATGGCTGAGACCAGGGAGATTTCTAAGATCCCAAATATTATATATCGATGGAGCATCCTTGAGATCTTGCAACAGTTTCTAAGTTTGAAACATTTTTTAAATTTAAATATGGTGCTAGAAGAGGATGTAACGAATTCCATGGAAAGTTAGGCGAACTAATACACCTATTCCGAAGAACTGAGACCTACAACGAGTCCTACGATTCTTTGGAGACATTATTATTTGTAGCCAAGGAGATAGTTTGGAGAAGATAATGGTCACTGAATGAGTGGAAGTACAACGCATAGGAGGAAGATCCCCAATGCGTTGAACTGACCAAGAGAGGCAACAGGACAATATATCGTATATCTATAGTCCTGTTGCGTAACGATACTCTTAACATTGTTGTACCTCTTAAATGTCTGAACTACAATTCTCATGTGAGAGGGTGTCAAGTTTACCATAACTCTTTTAAATGTCTGAACTACAATTCTCATGTGAGAGGGTGTCAAGTTTATCATAATTCTTTTAAATGTCTGAACTACAATTCTCATGTGAGAGGGTGTCAAGTTTACCATAACTCTTTTAAATGTCTGAACTACAATTCTCATGTGAGAGGGTGTCAAGTTTACCATAACTCTTTAAATGGCTGAACTACAATTCTCATGTGAGAGGGTGTCAAGTTTACCATAACTCTTTTTTTAAATTTGGACTTCTATGAGGATTTTCTTTTTTTTCGTTATTGCTGACAGTTAACCTGAGGTGGTATATGTGGGTCAACTTTTCATTTTGTTTTCTGCCATACGTTTTTTTATTTATTTTTTAATCTAGATATGCCGGGGTGTGGGCTGGAAGCCCCCGATGCCCTTGCGGTCGGGCTCACCCTGCATTGGTGGGGTGTATCTCGGCCGGAGGATTTTTTGTGGGAGGAGCCCGGACCTTTTAATGTCTTCTCTCTTGAATGTATTTTTTTTTTGTCATCTATTTATTTTCTGAGTTTTCTTCTCTTCTAATTCTACATGTTCAAGGATGTGGGATGAAAAACATCTGGTGTTCCCGTGGCTGGGCTCGTCCTATATTGGTGGGGTGTATCTTGGCCGGGAGGATGTTATTAGATGAGCCCAGACATTTTGATAGCTTCTGTTTTTTAATGTCTTCTCTTTTTAATGTGTTCTTGAAATGTGTCTAAATGTATTATGTACATACTATGTTGCTATCAATAAACCTGTATTTAGTTATTATTATTATTTATAACTAGGAGTTGACACAAAATAGATTCTGAATCTATAAAAAACATTGAAAACATACAAATGGGCAGGATTTTGGAACTTCTCTCGAGGAAGTTTTATTTTTGCTAAGATGTCTGTCTTCTATCCCGGAGGTTGTGGTCTCGATTCTCATTGGAACTCTGATTTTTTTCAGGTTTTCAGGTTTTCATTTCAGGTTGCTTTCTGGTTAGTTGAAACAGATTCCTACATAACAGTATTCCCACCAGGTTGTACTATATACAATGAAAGTGTAAAACATTGCAATACTAGTTGTGTTCTTGCATGGTTAATGAATCTTTCGATAATTTCCAAAATTATGTATCCATGATAAAACCGTGCGAAATATACATGATAAAATAAACCACACGATTTATAACTTCGATGATTTTTGAAAAAAATATTGTTTAATTTATACATATCGTGGATAGTCCCTAAATCATTTCAGCGTGTGTATATATGAAGAATGTAGGCCCATGACACTCTAACTATAGGGTGACTGGTATTTTTCTTTAAGTGTAATGTTCGCTTACCGACCTTAAGTTGACTTGAAGCCTGACATTTTTCAAATAATCAGTCCATTGAGACAGGAATCGATTCTGTTTTATCTGTTCTTCAACTTTTCCATTAACCACATTAATGCCAGCTATTCGTCTATTAGAGAATATGGATATGTTACATTCCCACTAAATCTCGGCTTATGGCGTTATTATAATAAAATAGTAGACTCCCCTCAAGTGTGCTCTTACTCTGAATTCTATTAGAGAATATGGACATGTTACATTCCCACTAAATCATGGCTTATTATGTGATCATAATAAAATAATAGACCTCCCCTCAAGTGCGCTCTTACTCTGAATTCTATTAGAGAATATGGAGATGTTACATTCCCGCTAAATCTCGGCTTATGGTGTGATTATAATAAAATAGTAGACTCGCCTCAAGTATGCTCTTACTCTGAATTCTATTAGAGAATATGGAGATGTTACATTCCCACTATGGCTTATGGTGTGATTACAATAAAATAGTAGACTCCCCTCGAGTGTGCTCTTACTCAGAATCCAAAGCACTTTAATTGAATATTAGACAATGTGTTAAGTAAATATAAGTTAAGTATAATGATAGGAAGGTGGTAGCTGCGGCTATTAGATTAGATGCTTCTCCGCATCTGCATGTGTTAGAAAAATATATTAAAAAAAAAACGCAGAAAACTTATCAACGCAAGACGAAGTACAAATAATCATTTATAGATCTTCCGGAATGTGATAGTAACACATTTAATATATTTCTTAACTCTTCCATTATCTGAGAAACACTACCTAAATAGCAGAACTACCTAAATAACAAAACTACCTAAATAGCAGAACTACCTAAATAACAAATCTACTTAAATAGCAGAACTACCTAAATAACAAACACTACCTAAATAGCAGAACTACCTAAATAACAAAACTACCTAAATAGCAGAACTACCTAAATAACAAATCTACCTAAATAGCAGAACTACCTAAATAACAAACACTACCTAAATAGCAGAACTACCTAAATAGCAAAACTACCTAAATAGCAGAACTACCTAAATAGCAAACACTACCTAAATAGCAGAACTACCTAAATAGTAAAACTACCTAAATAGCAGAACTACCTAAATAACAAAACTACCTAAATAGCAGAACTACCTAAATAGCAGAACTACCTAAATAGCAAAACTACCTAAACAGCAGAACTACCTAAATAGCAAACACTACCTAAATAGCAGAACTACCTAAATAGCAAACATTACCTAAATAGCAGAACTACCTAAATAGCAAACACTACCTAAATAGCAGAACTACCTAAATAGCAAACACTACCTAAATAGCAGAACTACCTAAATAACAAAACTACCTAAATAGCAGAACTACCTAAATAACAAATCTACCTAAATAGCAGAACTACCTAAATAACAAACACTACCTAAATAGCAGAACTACCTAAATAACAAAACTACCTAAATAGCAGAACTACCTAAATAACAAATCTACCTAAATAGCAGAACTACCTAAATAACAAACACTACCTAAATAGCAGAACTACCTAAATAGCAAAACTACCTAAATAGCAGAACTACCTAAATAGCAAACACTACCTAAATAGCAGAACTACCTAAATAGTAAAACTACCTAAATAGCAGAACTACCTAAATAACAAAACTACCTAAATAGCAGAACTACCTAAATAGCAGAACTACCTAAATAGTAAAACTACCTAAATAGCAGAACTACCTAAATAACAAAACTACCTAAATAGCAGAACTACCTAAATAGCAGAACTACCTAAATAGCAAACACTACCTAAATAGCAGAACTACCTAAATAACAAACATTACCTAAATAGCAGAACTACCTAAATAGCAAACACTACCTAAATAGCAGAACTACCTAAATAGCAAAACCACCTAAATAGCAGAACTACCTAAATAACAAACACTACCTAAATAGCAGAACTACCTAAATAGCAGAACTACCTAAATAGCAAAACTACCTAAATAGCAGAACTACCTAAATAGCAAAACTACCTAAATAGCAGAACTACCTAAATAGCAAATACTACCTAAATAGCAGAACTACCTAAATAGCAAAACTACCTAAATAGCAGAACTACCTCAATAGCAAACACTACCTAAATAGCAGAACTACCTAAATAGCAAACACTACCTAAATAGCAGAACTACCTAAATAACAAACACTACCTAAATAGCAAACACTACCTAAATAGCAGAACTACCTAAATAGCAAACACTACTTAAATAGCAAAACACTACCTAAATAGCAGAACTCCTCAAGTTGTTCCAATTTTTTGGGTTTTCGAAGTCAATGTTTAATATGACCACCTGGTATACTGTATATAACTATAGTAAAATATGATATATAATACAGCAAGAAAATGGAGGATACAAGACTGTCAAAAATCGCTAAGACTGAAAACCCTAGCAGCAGGACAGGAAGGCCGCTGAAAATATGAAAGGACAGCTGGACGTCATCATCCTACGACAGCCCACCGTCACAAACAGGTCATACGACCTAGACCAAGAGGAAGAAGAAGAAGTGCAAGCAAAGCAGGGAACTTCCGTTACTATTGTAGTGAAGTGATGTTGACCTCTTAACATCGCTGGAGTAACGAATGGTCTTGTTGATGTTACCAATCACCCTGTACGCATGTAACTATCGGTCTTTGGTTCGAGTCGTGATGGGTTTCGAGCTCGACCTGCTTATTTGGGTGCCCGCTCCTCGAGTAATTGTTTTGAGAGCATCTCGTGGTGGCCTCGGGGTGAACATTTCCGAGATATTATTTGATATATCGACCCGAAATTCCAAAGGATCTGAAAAAAAAAAAATTCGATGTGATGAAGCTCAGAACACTGTATTTATATTATGAAGTATTCTAGCATAATTTTAGTAAATAAATTAATTCATTTTTTTTATTTTTCTATTTAATAAAGTAGTTTTATAACACAAACATTTGCCAAAGGCATATACAAATATATATATATTTAGAACTAATCTAATTTATATTATAACTATAAACTAACTTAATTTTAATTTGTACATTTTATTTTCAAAATCTTAATATTTGATTTCTTAGACATTGTATCGGACGTATGCGTCACCCTTAATATGTGTAAGTTCTTGTATGTGTTATATTTGATATTTGTTCATAATTTTATATGTAAAACCTTGATATTGAAATTCTTGATGTATTGAAATATGTATGTTTTTTGGGTTTGGTCGTTCTTGCGACCGCAGAGAAAATTAAACATTTGTATGGTCGTCGCCAGAGTATATCGCTGACCTGTCGGTCTAAGCAATGCGCAAAACTCCCGAAAATTGTTGAATTTCGCGAGGTGTGAGCGCTTGTGATGACCGACTGACCGTTCATAAGAAGGGTCCATTTCAATTTTTAATTATATTCTCAGTACACTCCACTCTACTGTGTTTTACTTGAGACCTACTACAACCTGCCATAAGAGGAATCTCTTCACCATCGCTACCTTCTCATCGATCTACGCCTTTTGGAATCGCATCTAAATTCTTCGAGCATTGCACAGCAACCATCGCACATATATACAATTCTTTGTACCCTGTCCGGTACAGAGATAGTTGACACCTACGAGTACATACTACTTATAACTAGATAACAATTATTACAATTAATTATTTTGCCATTAATTATTTAGCACGTACACGTCCATTCGTTCAAGATTCTTGTATTCCATCACATTCACTCATACCTTGGTCTATTTAAAAAAACTTTTACGAAAGTATTTTTTTATAATTTTATTATTTTTCAATTTTATTTTCTTTGTTTTCACTTGTACATAATTTTCAGTGTACGTATTTTTACTACATTATAATTATATAATATTATATATAAAGTGAATACTGGTGGGTTTAATGATTAATATCAATTTCTTTCAACCAGCCTGAAAGAAGTTTATATTTAAAATTTATAAACTAGTGCTCGACCAACTAATCTAATGAAGTTATTGTTAGTGTCACCAAAAGAGCGCGGCCATAAACCTTGTGTTCGACTAACTAATCTAATGAAGCTATTGTTAGTGTCACCAAAAGAGCGCGGCCATAAACCTTGTGTTCGACTAACTAATCTAATGAAGTTATTGTTAGTGTCACCAAAAGAGCGCGGTTATAAACCTAGTGTTCGACTAACTAATCTAATGAAGTTATTGTTAGTGTCACCAAAAGAGCGCGGCCATAAACCTAGTGTTCGACTAACTAATCTAATGAAGTTATTGTTAGTGTCACCAAAAGAGCGCGGCTATAAACCTAGTGTTCGACTAACTAATCTAATGAAGTTATTGTTAGTGTCACCAAAAGAGCGCGGCTATAAATCTAGTGTTCGACTAACTAATCTAATGAAGTTATTGTTAGTGTCACCAAAAGAGCGCGGTTATAAACCTAGTGTTCGACTAACTAATCTAATGAAGTTATTGTTAGTGTCACCAAAAGAGCGCGGCTATAAATCTAGTGTTCGACTAACTAATCTAATGAAGTTATTGTTAGTGTTACCAAAAGAGCGCGGCTATAAACCTAGTGTTCGACTAACTAATCTAATGAAGTTATTGTTAGTGTCACCAAAAGAGCGCGGCTACAAACCTAGTGTTCGACTAACTAATCTAATGAAGTTATTGTTAGTGTCACCAAAAGAGCGCGGCTATAAACCTAGTGTTCGACTAACTAATCTAATGAAGTTATTGTTAGTGTCACCAAAAGAGCGCGGCTATAAACCTAGTGTTCGACTAACTAATCTAATGAAGTTATTGTTAGTGTCACCAAAAGAGCGCGGCTATAAACCTAGTGTTCGACTAACTAATCTAATGAAGTTATTGTTAGTGTCACCAAAAGAGCGCGGCTATAAACCTAGAGCTCGACCAACTAATCAAATGAAGTTATTGTTAGTGTTACCAAAAGAGCACGGCTATAAACCTGGTGTTCGACCAATTAATCTAATGAAGGTATTATTAGTTTCACCAAAAGAGCGCGGCTATATACCTAGTGTTCGACTAACTAATCTAATGAAGTTATTGTTAATGTCACCAAAAGAGCGCGGCTATAAACCTAAAAAGCATATTATGGGTGCTTTACTATTACAGACATTGATTCAATATTATTTTTACTATCAATTATATTGTATTATATTGTATTACACTTTCGTTGTATACATTACAACTGTCTGGCTTATTGCCATGTGATAACCTCTTCCAACCAATCAGATAGATGTTAAAGAGGCCTTAATAAGATCCACACTGGAATCCTTTACAAACAATCTGGGTTCTAGCGGAATTTGAACCCGTAACCTCCGAGCTGAGAGCCATGAGTCTAACCAACTAGGCCATGGAGATCATCAATATAGTGTTAAAGTAAATATATGTATTTTTTTATTCTCGATATCGAAAATTGAAGTCCCCTTCTAAGAACACTTCTCTAATATCCTAACAATGGCCATTGAAGAAACCAGAGAATAAATAGTGTTGATATTGAATAGCACTCCAGTGTAATAGCGGGCCGCGAGATCGGGTTCCGATTAGAGGGGCGCGGGGACAGGGCGTAGTCGCTGTATTATGATGTCAAGCGTCAGGTGGAGAGGCTCTTGATGTATTGATCGCTGTAATCAGTGGCTTCACTATTCTTTATTCGTATGACAAGATTTATGTGTCCAAATCCAGGACAGTCAAACATACAATACTAGCTGGTGTACTCTTATTAGAGTGATCATGGCTATGATGAGTTATTATTATTTTAGCTCAACCCTACTTTGATTACTTTTCTTCATTTTGTGTGGTCTTGAGCGTATATGGATTTCCCAGTAAGCATTTTATTACCGTTTTGACCAAATTTCTCTAAACTTGACCACGAACTTGCGTGTAATTTATTTTTCTTTGCACTTACACATTAGTCTTTACTTCTGGAACTGAGGGTCAAAGTATTGTGGAATTCTCAACTGAAAAGTTAACAATAGTCGTATTTTTTAAATATTTTTATTTTATTTTACACATGACAAGAAATATACATAATTTGTAAAAATACAAGAAAAAATTGGAACAAACCTTACCCGACTTCACGCAGAACAGCGAGAAGAAACCCTACAACACCACATTCTCGCTTGGACCGTGAAGTTCTATAAAAGCCAACAAAATCACAGCAATCCCTTAATCGCTGCCCTGGGGGCTTACGAGAGTAAATCCGACCTACCCTTCCGTTATAAGCACAAGCTCCCGAAGCATTATCTGTTGCCTGACTAGTCCACCTTCAGTATTAGCTGGGACGACCAAGGTCTGAGTGAATGTGATGGAATACAAGTAGCCGGAACGAGTGGACTTGTTTTTGCTAAATAATTAGTGTAAGAATTGTTATCTAGTTATAAGTAGTATGTAGGTGTTAATTATTTCTAAGATCTCATATATTAAGATTGAATAAATAAAATAAAATGATATGTAGGAAAATAAGATTAAGTAAATGCATAAATGATAACATATAATTAAGATTAGTTAAGTAATACATTTGTATATAGGTATAGCCTTGACAAATGTTTGTAAAATAATTTACATTGTTTAATAAAAAAAAGGATCTGGGTTTGTTGCCTTTCATTTGTCGTGTCCCCAGTAAACTAGGCTTTTGCCTGTATTTCACTGAGGATATATTCAATTCTGATAAGTATAAAATCATTAGTTATTTGCAACACAGCCAGCCAAATCCTTTTCACCCTTTTTTGTAAGAACCTTCAAGGTTTTATAAAGTTACGCTAGATAAAAGGCACGAGTCTACGAGTCTTAAGACATTGTATCATTATACACCTCATATACATATGATAGTGTTGTGGAAGAGTTTGTGTATCTTGGTTCTATTGCAAGTAGCTTCGGCGACTTTACAACAGAGATAAAATGCATAGAAGAAATGGTGAAGAACGTAATGACAAGCCTTGTCAAATTATGAATAACTGACAAATATCCAGAGATATGAAAATGAGACTCGTCGAAGCATCGGTCTTTAATATACAGAACAGAACGTGGACAATAAAGTATTTATTTTATTTATTTATTTAACACTTTTATTGAAATACAATCTGGCGGGATTATTGCCAGGCGGCAATCTCTTCCAACCAACCAGACAAAAGTAAATGAAGCAAGTTACATGGTCGCATAAATCATTCAAATGATTATCCATCCCCACGAAATCCATAAACACATACGTGAGCACATGCCCACGAACCCCACAAAGACGGACAATCACCCGAACATTATTTTTCATATAAAGTGAGATATCATCAATCAAAAGGAAAGGAAGGGATGGTGAAGAGGAAAGGAAAAGAAAAATCAGGAATGAAACACGTTATTTTACTGACTAGAAATTAAGAGTTTTTTCAGTCGCTTCTTAAAGCATGCCAAGGACGGAGCGAGTCTTATATTGGTTTCTAACTGATTCCAGAGTCTCACTGCATGGACAGTCAAGGACGACGTAAAGAAAGAGGAGCGGTGAACTGGAAAGGCCAATAAATAATCTCTGTTTGAGCGTAGCGCTAATCCATGATTGGAAAGAAGCTGAACATTTTCGGCGAGATAAGTGGGTGCGGCGGGACAGTTAAGGATGTTATACAATGTGAATTTGGCGTCTATTTCTAACATTCAACCAGTTCAATGCCTTCTGGTATGAAGTTATATGGTCGTACTTTCGTAAGTTGAAAATAAATCTTAGACAAACATTTTGAAGACGCTGTAATTTGTCCAGCTGTTCCTCTGTAATATCCAAGTAACATACGTCCGCATATATAAAGTATATCATTAGAATGAAGATGATGCGTTCGAGATAAGGTGCTGGAGACAAACGCTGCGAATATCATGGATGGAAGGAAAATAAACGAGTATATATGTTATTACTAAAACTTTATATAAACCCTCGTCTCTCTATAATCTGTCAACAAAGGGTATTACGTTTCTTCGGACACATATCGAGAAACGATAATACTCGAAAAGACGGTCATGCTGGACAATATTTCTGTTAGAATATCAAGAGGTCACGCCGTCTTGTATTGGACTGAACAAGATCAAGGATGTTATCGACTCTATGCTAGTCCTCACATCTGACTGGAGACAGAAATATCTGTTGAAATATTGTGCATATCTCATCATGAAGATCGCGACCCTCAACCACGAAGATAATGACTAGAGAGAGAGATAAATCACGACTTAAGAGCATTTAGCAACCCCTCCCTGTGGCGTAGAAACCTTAAGAATAGCCGCTGATCTCAATCAAGCCATCATACAACCTTTAGTTTGGGTTCCTTATCACTCGAGGTTGCTTCTCATAAATGACTTAAAAACATAGTCAATTATGACAAATTTCTGAATATTTTTTTAAATTCTTTTAAAGAATTCCACTAATCTAAAGGATTTCTCTAATTATCTCGTTATCATGTTTTCTTTTTGTGGATGATTCCGGCTTCAAATGTGGTCTGAATGGTTAGATTAAGAGCAAATCCTTTACGTTACAAATTTGACTAACTATATGCAATATTGTTTTTTTCAAACATTGTTTATTCCATTTTTAATAACGGTATAACCCTACCGGTGTCAAAGCTTTCACCTCATCATCAGGGGAGCACAAACAATACTGACTTCTGTTCGAACTGGTACCGATATACACGCTTCTAACTTAACATTCGGGTATTATTTTATTATTAAATTTCATTCATTATATTGACTCAAAATGACAATTTTACCTTAGGTGTGGTAGCACAACTCATCACAGTGTGAGTAAAGTGCCTAGTAAAATAGCATAAAATGTATCTACGTATTATTTTATTATGAAAAAAAATTTAAGAACTATCTTACAAAATGTAGTCAAGTAACGCCACTGGATTTAATGTAGATTTAGAAAAAAAAAATGCCAAAAATAAGTCGTGCCCAGAAGCTACGCAGGTGAGCATTGAAAGAATACCGTCATCTCCTTCACCAGAATCTCCAGGCCCCTCAAACAATCGTCCATTACTGTCCTATGGCGTCTTTCTCTTATTTATTGTGCAAGAGGGTATAATAATCGTAACATATATTTTGTTGCTCCACCTCTATTCTGTGAATGTGCCATTGAAAATAAACCTACAAAGAATAAACATGTGAATTCAGTGGGAAAAAACTCATTTTAAATTTACACTTTTATAATTTTATATGCAAAACATTCTCCTGTCTAACAAGGCGTATTGCCCATCCGTAAGCAGGTAGTTTGCACAAAACAAACAAATAAATAAATGATAAACACAAAAGTTTACATAAACCAAATAAATAAATAATAAACACAAAAGTTTACATAAAACCAATAAATAAACAAGCAACACAAAAGTCTACATAAAACAAATATACACAAAAGTTTACACAACACAAAAGTTTACATAACACAAAAGTTTACATAACACAAAAGTTTACATAACACAAAAGTTTACATAACACAAAAGTTTACATAACACAAAAGTTTACATAAAACAAATAATAAATAAAAAACAAACTCTACTGAAATTATTTCTCAATTACGCCACAATACACCTAAAATCGAGTGCGTTTCTATCAAATATCCAAAGATGTATAAAGGAGTTTATACATAATGTGTCATCCTTTGGTAAGTTTTTTGCGGTTTTCTTACCAAATCTGACTTTCTGAACTTATGCAGATGGAGGAATTACCCAATTTAATGGTCCTAGCCACCACTTTTCTATCCTAACACTCAAATTATTTATTTCTATTTTGTTATATTTTAATCTGTCAATAAAAGTGGATTCGAATCTCGAATTAGAGTATCCCACGGAAGAGTTTGATCTCTAAACTGTGCTACATATATTGTTAAATTATTTTTATTAGTGCTTATGTCTCTTGAGTTTGAAGACAGTCTTCTTAACAATGAGGCCGCGGAGGTTTTTTTTTAATAAAAGAAGAAAAAAATCGTGGAATGGCCCTATTTGGTTTGATATGATAACACACGAGATGATATTTCAAATTTTTACTAAAAATGTTACTATATCTGTTGCAAGTTAAGGTAGGAAATTGTGTGAGAGATGTTGAAAGAAAGATTCGACAATGAACGTTGGGAATCTAGTCATCGTGACAGAAGCATGTAAAATGACAAGTAAATGCGAGGTATGGGTGAGAAATGAAAGTTTAGATTAAGTTGAGGAATTCTGCGATTTAAGTGTTACACACGAGATGAAAGATCAAACTTTTACTATACTAAAGAAAATGTAGCATGGCCCCTGTGATGTTTTACAAATTTGCCCCAATACAACCTTGTAACGACGTTCAGTAATTTTAATTATTTTATCAACTTTAACATAAGCTTCGATTCTAATAAATAGCAAGTTATTTAGGTAAATACATTACATAAAACTAACAATTATGACAAATTAATACATTATCTTGTTACAAATTAGCAAAAATATGTCAGTTTGTTAAAATCAAATAATAAATGCCGACGTTCGTCAAATGTCACTACGTTAGTCTGCATTGGCTAAGGATGGGGTATACGATAGTTGGATTTTCGATTTTTTTTATACATAAAATTAAATGTTTGTAATTAGTATTAATTCAAATCATACTATACATTAGAAAGTCAGTATAATGAAAATTAGGAATTAAAACGTCAGTTTAGAGAAAAACAATTTTCCGATTTATAAAAAAACGATTCGATTTGTAAAAAAAAACGATTTTACCCCATCTCTTTGGGGCATGACATTTCAAACGTCACAGGGATCATGCTATATTTTTTTGAGTATAAAAATGTTAATATATCTATTACAGGTTAAGGTAGGAAATTGTGTGAGAGATGTGTAAAGAAAGATTTGACAATGGAATATGAAATCGGGTGCTCCGTCCACTCTGCCTATCCCAACAGAGAAACGGCGGATGGTATGTACGAGTATCATATGTATGGATGAATTTAGCATCAAAAGAATATGATTTTTATCTACCTTTGTATCTACTTTAAGGTTCGTATTTACCTTTAGGTTCGTATCTACCTTAAAACTCGTATCTACCTTAAGATTCGTATCTACCTAAAAACTCGTAACTACCTTAAAACTTGTATCTACCTTAAGGTTCGTATCTACCTTAAAGTTCGTTTCTACCTAAAAACTCGTATCTATCTTATGGTTCATATCTACCTTAAAACTCGTATCTACCTTAAGGTCCGTATCTACCTTAAAACTCGTATCTACCTTAAGGTCCGTATCTACCTTAAAACTCGTATCTACCTTAAGGTTCGTATATACCTAAAGATTCGTATCTACCTTAAAACTCGTATCTACCTTAAGACTCGTATCTATCTTATGGTTACTGCTAGCACAATATGATAAGTTCCGTTGTCTCCCAATTGTGTTTGAACACGTTCCAACACGACGGCGCCCCTCTCTGATAGGGCAGTCACAAAAACTCTTAACGATATGTTATGTTCCGTCGGATGATTTAAGTCTTGATTGTGTCTGTTTAAACATCGGTGATAATTTTTTTTCACAGTTCTAAGTGCATATGTGCTGCAAAAGTAATACAATCCATCGAAATCTACACAGTTGGTGTTGTTGCACGTCTTCTAATGTTATTGTTATGTTGGTACTATTGTGTGGATGAATAGAAAGTTAATGGTTTGGGTTTTGTGTGTACATCTACTTAAAGATATACTTAGAAAGTTTGTAGGTGGATTGTTGTTTCAGTCTTTCGAATAGCATCGTTCAACATATTCGAATTAGTTATTTGACCATAATTAAAATCATAGCCGTGAGACGATATTGTCTTCGATTCCAGTAATCTGATCTTCGGGTTTAGAACCACTGGAGTAGGGGGAGTAGTTCGTCATTGTAGTAAAACTACTGCAACACACACACACACAGACACACACACGCCAACACACACACACACGCCCACACACACACACACACACACACACACACGCACACACACACGTACATACACACACACGTACATACACGTACTAAGCGCGTGCCAGTACTGTAACAAGACGAATTCTTTTACCAGACTGCATCATTTTTTAGGATTCAACATACGAACTCGTTGTTGTTGTTGTAAAGATACCTGTCTCCCAACCCGGAAGAAAGAAAGACCCAATACAACATGACATAAGAACATTAAATATTCGATAATTCATTCCACAATGGAATGGATTGGAACATAAGCATTTCGCCCATTAACTAGAATGTTTTTTACTATGACTCATTGAATCACTTTTAAAAAACGGATCAATTTGAAAGACCCTATACAACATGATATAAGAACATTTAATATTCGATAATCCATTCTACAATGGAATGGATTGGAACATAAGAATTTTGCCCATTAACTAGAATGTTTTTTACTATGACTCATTGAATCACTTTTAAAAAACGGATCAATTTGAAAGACCCTATACAACATGACATAAGAACATTTAATATTCGATAATTCATTCCACAATGGAATGCATTGGAACATAAGTATTTTGCCCATTAACTAGAATATTTTTTACTATGAGTCATTGAATCACTTAAAAAACGGCTCAATTTGAAAGACCCTATACAACATGACATAAGAACATTTAATATTCGATAATTCATTCCACAATGGAATGCATTGGAACATAAGTATTTTGCCCATTAACTAGAATGTTTTTTTACTATGAGTCATTGAATCACTTTTAAATTATAACGATTAAAACGGTTGGACATAAATAACTAACTAGAATTATCAGTTGACAGATCAATGGTGCCATTATACTCCGATTTATAAATTAAATACTTGTACAACATTATATAGTAGGTTTTGTTAATCACTGAGAATACTCGATTTTTATTGTATCCTTGCAATATATTCCTATCAACTAAAACCAAATTTTTACTCGTACAATCTCAGCTCTTTCCAATTCAATTCAACACTGACTTACTTCTTCCAGTATTACTTGATGGCTCTATCATACCATTACATAAAACTGTTAAAATCCTAGGAGTGCTAATAGATAACACTTTCTCATGGCGAGATCAAATAAATGAGGTAAGCCGAAGGATCTTCTTCAGCCTTCATTCCCTTAAAGTTTTGCAATGATTCCTACCAATTAAAACCAAATTTTTACTCGTACAATCTCTGCTCTTTCCGATTCTGGACTATGCGGACGTATGTTACTTGGATGTTACAGAGGAACAGCTGGACAAATTACAGTGTATTCAAAATGTGTGTCTAAGATTCATTTTCATCCTACGAAAGTACGATCATATAACTTCATACCAGAAGGCATTGAACTGGTTGAATGTTAGAGATAGACGCCAAATTCACATACGGTTTATATTGTATAATATCCTTAACTGTCCCACCGCACCCTCTTATTTCGCCGAAAATTTTCAGCGTCTTTTCAATCATTGATTAGCGCTACGCTCAAACAGAGATTGTTTATTGGCCTTTCCAGTTCACCGCTCCTCTTTCTTTACGTCGTCCTTAACTGTCCATGCAGTGAGACTCTGGAATCAGTTACAAACCAATATAAGACTCGCTTCGTCCTTGGCATGCTTTAAGAAGCGACTGAAAAAACTCTTAATTTCTTGTCAGTAAAATAACGTGTTTCATTACTGATTTTTCTTTTCCTTTTCTCTCCACCATCCCTTCCTTTCCTTTCGATTGATGATATCTCACTTTATATGAAAAATAATGTTCGGGTGATTGTCCGTCTTTGTGGGTTTCGTGGGTGTGTGCTCACGTACATGTTTATGGATTTTGTGGGTTGGATAGTCATTTGAATGAATTATGCGACCATGTAACTTGCTTCATTTACTTTTGTCTGGTTGTTTGGAAGAGATTGCCGCCTGGCAATAAGTTGTAGTAAGTAATATTGTGTTGCAATAAAAGTGTTAAATAAATAAATAAATATAAGGTGTCCCAAAAAATTTAATATTTGTACTTCTACAACGCGCCGTTTACTTGAACTTTTAGGAGCTATGTCCTTAAGGAAGAGATGATGATGATTTGTTGATAAATAAAACTCGTTTGGATCGCAATGCGGAAAGAGAGTGATTTATTTGGTAGACGTAGGTATTTATATCATTCTTGAATGTGTGCGGGAATGCGCTCGCGATATGCCTACGTCTCGTTTCTGCATTCGCAAAACGATTAATGTTGTATGTATAGTAGGTATCACTCAAATACGGAACTGGCGAGACAGATGTGGTGCCTTCTCGCTCTGGCATAGAATGTGCTCCGCGCCCGGCAATGAGTTGAATGATCGGCGTGTGGACTTTGCACTTGTTTGTTTTGGATTTGTCAAGGAATGCAAAGGTCGCATCACCGGTCATTGACCGAATGTGCGACCGCCACAAACTTACTGCAGGGATTTGTCATATCACGCATTTGTGAGAAGTTTTAGGGATAAGTACCTTAATTTCCACCAACGAGAACCTTTTCACTACCATCCTGTTGTGAACGCCTATCTTGATGAAAATTTTCCGAATAGATGGTTTGGAAGTGGAGGTAGTATCGAATACCTCCCACACTCACTAGACCTCACGCCAAAGAAGTTTTTGTAGAGATCAAAGATAAAGCTTATGGCACAAAACTGGCAACAGTTAATGAATTGAGAACAGCCATTAGAAGGAAATAAGCCGAAATACCAAAATAAATTATTTGTGATATATTTTTTGGGACACCCTGTAAAAGTCAATGGATATAATTTTAACTATAATTAATTTATACGACATGTTTTGTGACATTTGTATAAACAGAAAAACTTGATGAATGTTGTATTGTGGGAATTTTGTTCGATTACATGTTTTAGAAACTAGAAATCAACTCGACTTGTTCACACAATATTTACATTAATTTAGCATTGAAAGATTATGTTCGTTGATATTTGATGTGATGAAAAATCATGTTCGTTAATATTTGACATGATGAAAAGCTATGATCGTTAATATTTTATATGATGAAAAGTTATGTTTGTTGATATAATGAAATATTATATTCGTTAATAGTTCAATATTCATTACCATAACGCCATGTTACTTTTGGGGTAGACAGAGAAAAAAATTATTCAAATTAATACTTAGACTAATACATTAATTTAAATAGCTCATATCAATTAGTCGAAAAAATCTCATTTTTTTTTCAATCGTATGGCACTCTTCAAAATCCTATCTTTAACCTCCATACGTTTAACAACAATAACAAAAAAAACTGACATTTAACCTCCATACGTTTAACAACAATAAAAAAAAACTGACATTTAACACCATTTATTCATGTAGATTTATATTTGATATGATGAAAAATGAAAACATTCTGGCTACATGTCCGGCAATGGGCCGGACATGTAGCCAGAATGTCAGACTCCCGATGGACATCCGAAATAATCCAATGGTATCCAAGAGGCATAAAGAGGCTTAGAAGAAGACCGAAGGTACGCTGGATGGACGAAATCAGGAAGCATGGCAGCATCACGTGGCATCGGAGAGCAAAGGACCGAACTGTTTGGAGTCAACTTGGGGAGACCTTCATCCAGCAGTGGATCGACCCTGGTTGACAATGATGATGATGATGATGATTAATGTAGAAGCCTTCAACATTTTTGTTTATTTTTTCAATACAGGCTTAGTCCAATAACATTGGAAATTACAAACATTGTTAACATAATAAAAACAAAACATATAAAAAACTATACAAATATACATACATATATACACACATATACATACATATATATACACACATACATACACATTTATACACATACACACATATATACACATACGCATGCATTCACATACATACACACATATATTCTATGTTAAGTCATTTAAATAAGCCAATGAGCAGTTTCTAAAGCTCCCAATCTTAGAAAAAAAAAACTTTATTTTTGGTATTGTGATATGAAATATGCCCTCAGCAGTCCCGTTTAAAAGAGTTAAGGCCCTTCCAACAGGCATAGTGGCTGGAAGATCCGTTCCGATTATGTTATATAATTGAGAACAGTTCTTGCCGGCGTAGTCTACTCCAATTGTTAGGGACATTTAACGCAAATTTTTGTAGTAATGCTGGACAGCTCATAACTCCTCGAACGAGTCTGACAAAATAAACCAGGAGACGCAGATTTCATTTTACGCTCAAAGAGTTGTACCCGAGCATGCCCAGTGGAAACTTAGTAGGATAAAGCCATGGATAGACACCAAACTCACTCATATAGAGATATTGTAGATATTTTTTTTACCGAACTGATGATATCCGAATTAACTGAGTGACTGAGAGAAAACATTGTCTTCGACAACTTTTTGGTTTAGAAGCATTGGAGTAAACGTGGAAGTCACGGTTCGCAATCGCACGTGATGGCATTACTACCCTGTACGTGAACAGGTCATAAACAACACGTCGTGTAAGTCTGTATACGAGTGATGATAGAATGAAATAAAGGTCTGTTTCTCTGCCTATCTCAATAGTATATTACCTGTCATATATATATACAAACTATGCTTAAAAATGCTAAATCAATGCAAAGAAAAAATCCAGGCAATTGTGTTACATTTTCATTGTATATATTGGGTGTTTACATAAGTCGTGTCCGTTTTTTTTCAAAATTAAAAATTATCACCAAAAGTAACACAAAATGGTAAAGATTATACGTCATTCGAAAGAAATTTTTCTGCTCTACAAGATATTGTGTTTGCTTTTACGTTACATATATTATTTTATTTGATTACAAGCCTTCAAAATGGAATGTCAAGTAGACGAAAGTGAGCATTTTTGACACCTTCTGTTCGCGTTCATACGAGGGAACGAAGCTACCAAAGCTGCTCGAGATATTTGCGAAATATACGGTGAAGATGCTTTGAATGAAAGGACAGCTCGTCGATGGTTTTTGTGTTTCAAATACGGTAATTTTGACCTGAAAGACATGGAGCGTTCCGGACGACCAGTGGACTTCGATGAAGACCGCTTAAACCATATTATTCATGAAGATCCCCTTCAAACCACCGTGGAATTGGCTGAACAGATGAATTGTAGTCACATAACTGTATACCGCTATCTTAAATCAATGGAAAAAGTCCAGAAGTTTGGCGCTTGGGTTCCACATGTTTTGAGTGAAAAGACCAAAAATCAACGTTCGACAATTGATTTTTGTTGTTTTCACTCAAAACATGTGGAACCCAAGCGCCGAACTTCTGAACTTTTCCCTTGATTTAAGATAGCGGCATAGTCATGTGTCTACAATTCATCTGCTCAGCCAATTCTATGGTGCTTTGAAGGGGATCTTCATGAATAATATGGTTTAAGCGAGGTGTCGAAAATGCTCACTTTCGTCAAAATACTTGACATTCCATTTGAAGGCTTGTAATTCTAATAAAATAATATATGTAACGTAAAAGCAAACACAATATCTTGTAGAGCAGAACATTTTCTCTCGAATGACGTATAACCTTTACCATTTTGTTTTACTTTTGGTGCTAATTTTTAAATTTGAAAGAAAACGGACACAACTTTTGTTAACACCTAATAGTATAATTGCATATTTCTTGTGAAATTATAAGTCATACGTTTTCACTCAAAAACAAGCAAGTGTGACGTGAACTAAAAACAAGCAAGTGTGACGTGAACTAAAAACAAGCAAGTGTGACGTGAACTAAAAAAAATGAACACATATTACCTATATCAGGATCACCGATAAAATTAAGATATGGTAAAGAAAAATTACGCTAAAAATCCATACAATGCACATATTAATGATTTATTACCGACAATTTTAAAATATTATTCAAAATACCTTCGCTGTATTATCGTTGAATCTTCAAGTGTGGAAAAATGTTCTCTCTTAAAGGTCCCTCAGTGTTCGTGCCATCCTTCAGAAGCCTGGACTCCGCCTACATGGCTGTATCCCCTCGTCCACTCCATCTTCTACCTCCCTGATCGGTCCTCCTTAACACTCCTCATCCCTCAGAAGACGTTTAGCCTGAGGAGATCAAAACCGGCATCGATGAAGAACGTTGAACAGTCAGGGCTGTGATTAGACTAATTTAATTTATAATGTCATTTTTATTGATTTTAAATTGTCATTGGGGTGCATTGATGTAATAAAAATAAACTCAAATGATACATTTTACTTGGAACAGTTTTAGACATAATTCCTCCTGCATTTGTTTTTTTTACTTGTGTCAAATAATTTCTTTGATACAAAATATTAAAAAAACAAGTTATTTTTTAACATTCATATGTAAGAATACACAAAAACAGCACAACACAACAAAGCAAATCTATACAATTCATCCCGGAAATAACCATTTGTTCACATTACTCCTATATGTAGTCAAAGTCACATGAAAATCAATACAATTCACATATTATTGTCCTATCGGTGCAGTCTTGTCATGCAAAAGTTGTAATAATTAGGTGCAACAACTTCGCTATGGAATGAAACATTTTGCCGAGTGGGCCTATAAAGAACATGTAACATGACTAGCTATTCAAATATCATTTTGTGCCGCTTTTGAACTGCCTTATATAAATTTAATTATAAAACAGAGTTTTTTAAAACATCTACTTGTTATTATTATTCACGCTGTTTTCTTTTTGCGGTGGCAAAGATAATAAAACGCCAGACTTTTCGATCGTGACATACAACTTTCATCTTGTCTTGATTAATACATTTTGTTTTAACCTTCGTGGCTTGGTTGATTAAACGCTTGACTTCCAGACGAGGGTTTCAGTGTCAATTCCTGATGGTATTCAAAAAAAAAAATTCCCACTGTGGTAAAAAAGTTCGTTTATATTTACTCGCATGCGCCGAGTGCGTGGACATGCACTGATACACCACTATTAATTTGCCTACTTCAGTACTTCTAAATGAGAGTGCTCAATTATTAGGGTTGAAAATGATATTGTCTTTAAGCTACGGTTTTCACGATGTCCGGTATCACAAATTTAGATATGCTATCCGAAATAGATAAGATATGTTGCCATACGCAAGAAGTATGTTAGATGAATAATATATTTTTGAATGCTGCTAAAAATTCAACTTGCAACAAAAATAATGTATCATTTTAGAGTAATGAATTGTAAGAAATTTTGCATCTACTCCAATGGCATTGGAGACCATTTTTCAAATAATATTACCAAAAACATATAGCAGTATTTCGGGTCACGCATTAATTAACGGTACTAGAAAAAAATTGTAACAGAAAAGTTGACATAGGTATACTAAAAAATAGCACTCGAAAGCAATAAAATAATTGTAATACGAACAATGCCGCCCCTGTCCACCGACAATCCAGCAATTCGCAACCTGGTGTCAGTTCGATCTTACTTAGCAACCATCCGAGCAATAAAAGCTAGTTCTAAGAAGCATTCTTTCTTTGTTTCTCATAACTAAAATATAGGATTTTGTGTGATATTTATTGTAGCGCTAAAATATTATTTATTTGCATGCCAATTAGGTTTTGTCTGTACACACTCGTATATTTTAAAATACACATATCTGAAGACAAATTGGTTCCTCTCTCATTATCGTCAGAAAAGAAAGGAAATGTTTTAAGGAAAGATACATTTACATGATTCATTTATATATGTTATAAAACAACCTCGGGTAAGATATGGGTTTCGTTTCTTAATTAGGAAAGCATTGTTCAAAATTTGATGTTAAAGAAAGCCGAGTTAATGAACAAAGCTTCATTATCTGGAAAAATATGCCACTAAAAAATCATCATCATTTAACCCATGGAAGTGGATATATTATATCATCATCATCATTGTCAACCAGGGTCGATCCACTGCTGGATGAAGGTCTCCCCAAGTTGTATATATATCATCATCATCATCATTGTCAACCTGGGTCGATCCACTGCTGGATGAAGGTCTCCCCAAGTTGTATACATATCATTATCATCATCATTGTCAACCTGGGTCGATCCACTGCTGGATGAAGGTCTCCCCAAGTTGTATACATATCATCATCATCATCATTGTCAACCTGGGTCGATCCACTGCTGGATGAAGGTCTCCCCAAGTTGTATACATATCATCATCATTATCATTGTCAACCTGGGTCAATCCACTGCTGGATGAAGGTCTCCCCAAGTTGTATACATATCATCATCATTATCATTGTCAACCTGGGTTGATCCACTGCTGGATGAAGGTCTCCCCAAGTTGTATACATATCATCATCATCATCATTGTCAACCTGGGTCGATCCAATGCTGGATGAAGGTCTCCCCAAGTTGTATACATATCATCATCATTATCATTGTCAACCTGGGTCGATCCACTGCTGGATGAAGGTCTCCCCAAGTTGTATACATATCATCATCATTATCATTGTCAACCTGGGTCGATCCACTGCTGGATGAAGGTCTCCCCAAGTTGTATACATATCATCATCATCATCATTGTCAACCTGGGTCGATCCACTGCTGGATGAAGGTCTCCCCAAGTTGTATACATATCATCATCATTATCATTGTCAACCTGGGTCGATCCACTGCTGGATGAAGGTCTCCCCAAGTTGTATACATATCATCATCATTATCATTGTCAACCTGGGTCGATCCACTGCTGGATGAAGGTCTCCCCAAGTTGTATACATATCATCATCATTGTCAACCAGGGTCAATCCACTGCTGGATGAAGGTCTCCCCAAGTTGACTCCAAATAGTTCAGTTTTTTGCTCGTTAATGCCATGTAATGCTGCCATGCTTCCTGATTTCATATATCTTTATGCCTCTTGGGTACCATTGGATTATTTCGGATGTCCATCGGGAGGCTGACATTCTGGCTACGAGTCCTGCCCATTGCCACTTCATTCTTTTGCACGCCTTTGTAACGTCTTCCACCTTTGTTATATTGCGATATTATATATAGCATATATTTATTCTTTGTTCTATTTTTGTATAATTATATTGATTCTACCATAACCACAGCCATTGTCAGGCATATCTTTAAATATTACCGTAGTCTAGTTGGTAAAAGGCTTGTGTTCCTACCTGGACGTGATAGGTTCGATTCTTGTTGTAACCTAGATATTTTTTTAAATAATTTAAGTTCGGTTTTCAATTAATAATAACCCAAAAACCCACCAGGGTTTACTGCATACAACGAAAATGTAATACAACACAATATAATATCGAGACGTTGCCCCTTTCTTTTTCCAGAATTGCATTAATTAAATCTTAATTAAATAGGGTACTTTATGTGAATTTATAACTAAAAAAAGTCATGATTATCTGACTGATTTGTGCACAGTACCCGGCGGTAAGTAATATACATCGGGCTTAAGAAAGAGACTGTCGGCCATAATCGGCTAACTTCGGCTTTGTAGAGCGTCGTCTCTGTCATTCATACACGTGTTCCGTCGCGATTTGTCAGTCATTATGGCCGTCATCGTGTGACAGAGACTACGCTCTACAAAGCCGAAGTTAGCCGATTATGACAGACAGTCTCTTTCTTAAGCCCGATGTATATTACTTACCGCCGGGTACTGTATACATTTTTGTCGTACGAAAGTTTATTTCAAGGAATAACATGTATTTTTTATAGATTAGTAGTATAAGAAAGATAACTACTTTATGTAAAAAGTGTTTGAGGCAAATAAACAAAGTCATTACTAAGTAATGTGGGAGAAAGTATGGGTGTAAAAAAAGTACTTGTTGACTTATCTTGTGAATTAAAAAATACAGATACTCAAAAATATAACATAAATATATTTCAGATACATATTACAATTTTTCAACCAAGTTTACAGGCGGTCCTCGACTTTCGCACATAATTGGTTCCTGAAAATTTGTGCGAATGTTGAATGTTCGAAAGTAGAGGGATGTAAAAAAACATCATATTTGTATTTTAAAATATTTATTTATCAATAATAATATTTATTTATCAATAATATATTAAAAATATTTATTTATCAATATACTCGTACATAATTAAGTTAACGAGGCGTGTTTAGTGCATTCAGGTGTTTTCTTTATAAACTTGTCAAGAGTTAGTTGAATACCACCCTTTTTTCTCTTTTCTTGATAAAGAGTTCTATAACATGCTGTGTCTTTCTCAATCGCCTTACGCACTTAAGATATACGTTCTCCATTTGGATCACATTCTTCCATGATAGTTACAAATTTGTCAAGATGCATGAAGGCTTCATCCATATTTTTTATTGTCAAAGTCTCGACGATTTTATCAGCTTCTTCTTCCTCACTTTCATTGTGTATTTCATTTAACACTTGTTGCTCAATTAACTATTCGTTTGACAGAGCTCCTGAATGAGATTTAATCAACTCATTAACATCTTCGTTGTTGACGTCCAAGTTTAGTTCATTCATTAGGCTAACTATTTCATCTGTGATAGTTTCCGGAGTTTCTTTAGAATTTATAAAATCACTCATCATTTGTGGGCATAATTGTTTCCAGGAACCTTTCATTGTTGACTCTTTTATTTCAGCTCACGAGTCTCCAATATTGTTTATTGCGTTTCATATATATTAAAGTTCTTACAAAAAAGTGGGAGCGACTGCATGGAAGCGAACATTTTTTGCATTATCGACAAAAATCTTTAAAAAATTGAATTTTTAAAAATGTGCGAAATAGCGAATTGCGTGAAAGTAGAATGTGTGAAAGTCGAAAGCCGCCTGTAATTTGTATCAGTTTCGATTAATTTTCATTATTTGAAGGAATCAAAAGAACAAATTCATATTTTAATTAACCCGTATGTTTCTATACATTCGACTTTTTCTTCTCCCTGGCTCCATCCCAACTCACTGTTTGCGTAGGATGTTGGGGTCAGCTCTCCTCGTCCTCAGGTTGTATGCTCTTCTGTCCCGGACTACGTCCCCCAGGCCGTGCCTCTGCATCAGGTTATCTTTTTGCACCACCCATGAATTCTTTGGTCTTCCTCTGGTTGTTATTCGTGGAAGATCTGTGAAGATTGCCTGGTTCACAATGTGATTGGGTGCTTTGCGTCCAACGTGCCCATACTATCTCAATCGCATCTCCTCCATCTTGCTGTTGATGTCTGTAACACTTAGGCTTCCACGAATGCGTGAGCTTTTTATTTTGTCTCTTAGGGACACACCAGCTGACCATCTTAGCATGCGCATTTCAGCAGTTTCTAGTTGCCTAGAGTAAGAGTTATACATCGTCCAGCATTCGGAGCCATAGAGGAGTGCGGGTCTGACAATCGTTTGGTATACTTTTCCTTTTAACTTTACTGGCATTTTCGGATCACACATAACTCCCGTCATTGATCTAAACTTCATCCACCCCACACTTATTCTATGTGTTACATCTGTGTTACATATGTTTTTATACATTCGACGAATGAACGTTAATTTTATACTTTAGAGAACTTTAGGCACTTGACTAAGATTTAAAAGTTGTTAAAAAATATTTTATCTTGGATGTTGTGCCACATAAAATTAATGATTTTATACATACCAAGTTAAAATAACTCAATTTCCTCATAAATGTATATATTTCGACTTAATAAATACTATATATGTTTCATATATTGTTTATAGTTAAGACATTAACGTTGTGGAGGTTGTAAGACATTGTAATTTATTTTATCAAACACTGTTTATTCCACTTTTTGTAACGATAAAACCCTACCGGTTTCAAGGCTTTCATCTCATCTTCAGACACTAGAATGATTCGTGCCATCATCGCCATACTACCTTGATCCAAAAGTTTTAGGACTTTATTCATAAAATCGAAAATACAAGTTTATTCATCAAAATCGATATGATCCCCTTCAAAGTGCTCCCCATCGACTGCAACGCACTTACGTCAGCGCTTGATCCAATCCTCGAAACACCGCTGGTACTCAATTTTCGGTATGTCCATCAGAGCCGTCTTCGATTTTTTCATGACATCCTCTCGGGTGGTTTTTTAAGTCGGTTGAACAGGAAAAAGTCGCAGGGAGCCAGATCAGGTGAATTCGAAGGCTGCTGGATTCTAGTATTCGTGTGATTTTTGGTCAAAAACTCATGGAAATCATGTCTTTCGCGATTTCAACGTGGTCCTTTTTTGCATGAAATTGAGGTTTTTCGGCACCAGTTTTGCAGCGACACGTCTGAGGCCCAAATCATTAACGAAAATGTCTTGAGCGGATCCATAAGCGATGTTCAAGTCTTCTGCCAGCTCTCTGATTGTCAACTGCAACGCACTTACGCCAGCGCTTGATCCAATCCTCAAAACACCGCTGGTACTCAATTTTCGGTATGTCCATCAGAGCCGTCTTCGATTTTTTCATGACATCCTCTCGGGTGCTGTAACGCGTTCCGCGAAGCGGTTTTTTAAGTCGGTTGAACAGGAAAAAGTCACGAGGAGCCAGATCAGGTGAATTCGAAGGCTGCTGGATAGTATTCGTGTTGTTTTTGGTCAAAAACTCATGGAAAAAGAATTCCAATCGGGTGACTGACAGCGCCACACGGTGGCCGGTCCTAAATTTTTTTGATCAAGGTAGTATATGTTACGAGTATAAGGAGAGTATTTGTATGCACAAAATATGTGTGCCATGAAAATATGAAGTGTATATATTTTGTTCTCTCTGCCTTTTCCAATAAAGACACGATTTAATGATGATGTATAATCAAGTAAAGATCTACATGCAAGGAATGAAAATATAAAAATAAGAGGCTTTTAAAAATCAAATCAATGACATTAAATTTATCAATCAAATCAATTACATTACAGTTACCCCTTTTTCTTGAACAGATGTTTTATTGAGAATTGGAATAAAAAAATAAAAAATCCAAGTGAACTGAATGAATAAGCTTAAAGTGATTGCAAAAATGTCAGGAATGAGGTCGAAATCCGAATCGCAAATAAAGTGAGTATGCAAATTTCACAGCAGAGATGTGGAATTTATAAACGGCGAGATGAAATAGCCTGAGCCTGCCACATCACTTCGCTTTTTGGACCGACACTCTCGTTGATGCTTTTTGATGCATTTTTATAAATTGATTCTTCTACTTTTTGTCATATCATCCATTTTCAATAGTTTCTACTCAATTATTTCCACAATCAACACAATAATGTCAGTTACTTGGATGTTACAGAGGAACAGCTGGACAAATTACAGCGTCTTCAAAATGTGTGTCTAAGATTCATTTTCAACTTACGAAAGTACGATCATATAACTTCATACCAGAAGGCATTGAACTGGTTGAATGTTAGAAATAGACGCCAAATTCACATACTGTCTCGAGTGTATAATATCCTTAACTGTCCCGCCGCCCCCTCTTATCTCGTCGAAAATTTTCAGCGTCTTTCCGATCATGGATTAGCGCTGCGCTCAAACAGAGATTGTTTATTGGCCTTTCCAGTTCACCGCTCCTCTTTTTTTTACGTCGTCCTTTACTGTTCATGCAGTGAGACTCTGGAATCAGTTACAAACCAATATATTGTTAGACTCGCTCCATCCTTGGCATGCTTTAAGAAGCGACTGAAAAAACTCTTAATTTCTAGTCAGTAAAATAACGTGTTTCATTCCTGATTTTTTTTCCTTTCCTCTCCACCATCCCTTCCTTTCCTTTTGATTGATGATATCTCACTTTATATGAAAAATAATGTTCAGGTGATTGACCGTCTTTGTGGGGTTCGTGGGTAAATGCTCACGTATGTGTTAATGGATTTCGTGGGGATGGATAGTCATTTGAATGATTTATGCGACCACGTAACTTGCTTCTTTGACCTTTGTCTGGTTTGTTGGAAGAGATTACCGCCTGGCAATAAGCCCGCCAGATTGTATTTGCAATAAAATTGTTAAATAAATAAATAATCGTTACCCATACGAACATCATTCCCATCACCATCATCGGCAGTGTCAACATTGTTACCATCGTCGTTATCTTGAATATCAGTACCATTAATATTTACACTATCATTGTTAAGTCCATCATTTAATTTTTTTTGTGTTCTGCCATTCAGTCAGAAATTGTTTTTTATTCCGTTTTTACTTTTAAAAGTGTAAAGACAGTCCTTTCCAAATTTGGTTGTTCCTAGCCAGCGAGCCATGTAGAGTTGATTACATTAATTAAAATACAGATTAAAATTTAATGATAATTATAAAAATAAAAATATGGTTTCTATAGTGTCGTTTAGAGAACAGATTCGAGATTCCAACCCACTATTATTTACTGACTAAAATATTATTAATAAAAAAACGTTGAGTGAAAAGTGATGGCTGCGACCATATGCATTATATTATAGAAGCACAAAGTAGGCTTTCGCTATCAATAACTAAGTTGAGTGAAAAGTGATGGTTGCGACCATATGCATTATATTATAGAAGCACAAAGTAGGCTTTCGCTATCAATAACTAAGTTGAGTGAAAAGTGATGGCTGCGACCTTACGCATTATATTATAGAAGCACAAAGTAGGCTTTCGCTATCAATAACTAAGTTGAGTGAAAAGTGATCGCTGCGACCATATGCATTATATTATAGAAGCACAAAGTAGGCTCTCGCTATCAAAATTTGAAATAATATCACGTTCATTAAAGAATAATATAAGTTTTTATATGAATTTCATTAGAAAATATAAACTTTCTTGACACTGCAAACGTTAGAAGACATGTTTGTTAAGAGCTTCGCATATTTGTCGGCAGTTTTGGGTTCATTGTCAAAGGTAGATCTTCATAAAAGGAAGAATATATGATGCAACGTTTCAGCGCTGATGACATATTCGCACATACAATAATTTAAAACTTTACTTTCTGTCAAATGTAACTTTTTTGAAGAATGTAAATGCATATATGTCAAGTATTTCTTTTAGTTTCCTCGTTACAAATCGACTTGCATTGAGGAATTTTGACGTACTTGTGTTTTCCATGTTAATGAAAAAAAGAGGGTGCTAGATTAGATTTAAAATTTTACCCTTAACATCTATTTTTATAGAGTAATAATTTTTTTACATTTAATTTTTTCCTTATTTTTAACAGAGATCAATTGTAATTTGTTTTCCTTTCTGTGTTTCACAATGTCCTGTCTTCGAAGTGAATTAATTAAATTTATTTCCATGTCGTAATTTGTTTAATCAAACACTTTTAAAATCTCTTTATTTAACGGTATAACCTTATCAGTTTCAAGACTTGCACCTCATCATCAGGGGATCACAACTACTCTACTTACTCTACTGAAACAAAACAAATTACAATGTCTTTAAACCTTCACAATGTTAATGCCTCAACTATAAATTAATTAATTCCATGTAATTTTTTCATCGTATTAATTTCTGCGGTTTCAAATCTGTCGTTATATGAGTCCATCTGTTGTTTACTTTACCGAAAAAAAACTAATTACGATGTCTTTAAACCTCCACAATGTTATGCCTTAACTAGAAATAAATTAATTTCATGTTGTTTTCTCATCTGATTAATTTCAGCGGTTTCAAATCTGTAGTTATATGAGCCCATCTGTTGTAATCTCTACTGACATAAAACAAATTACAATGTCTTTAAACCTCCACAATGTTAATGCCTTAACTTTAAATAAATCAATTCCATGTAATTTTTTCATCTTATTAATTTCTGCGGTTTCAAATCTGTCGTTATATGAGCCCATCTGTTGTAATCTCTACCGAAAGAAAACAAATTACAATGTCTTTAAACTACCACAATGCTAATGCCTTAACTATAAATAAATTAATTCCATGTAATTTTTTCATCTTATTAATTTCTGCGGTTTCAAATCTGTCGTTATATGAGTCCATCTGTTGATTTCTCTACTGACAAAATGACGACGTCTTGCCAATTACCATTGTCACGGAAGGATCCTTTTGATAACTAACACCTGCCATTCTTCTTTGGCTTCTTACTCATGTAATTGTCTTCCTGTTTAATCTAATTTTTCTGCACCTGTGATGACCAGGAACTATGTTATTATGTTTGGAAATCATAAGCCTCAATTTAACTTCTATTTATGGGTACTAAATTACTTGAGATTGTTTTCTAGTGATGTAAAAAGCATAAAGGATTATCAAATGAATATTTACACTAGAAAAGATCATTTATTTAATATGCCCCATCAGTCTTGTAGTAAACAATCTTTCTTCTTAATGGAATTTTAATATTTTATTCATACATACATACCATCACGCCCATTCCCTGTCAGGGTAGGCAAAGAAGACATAGTGGTCGACTTTCCTACCTCGACACGCATTCTTTGCAACATCTTCTCACACAACTCCTACGATATCTCTGATTTTTACGATTCATTCTTTCAAATGATTATACACTTGATCTAACCATACTTTTTTAGATCTTTCTTAATGCTTTCCACTCACATTTTTACTTTATATTTGTGTTGTTAGTCAACATCTCAAAGTGCTCTTCCTTAAGTTACTAGCACATAAGTCTTAAGTTCACATTCATTCATAATCGATTCCATATTCTGTCATACATTGACATCCCATGTATAATGTTAAATGTACAAATTTCTACAGCATGTATGTGGCTTTTTTAGTTTTTTTCTATGTAATTTTTTCCCCTAACATCAAATATCGTATTAAAATACTGATGTTAACTCATCTTTGCAGATTTTTGTGCTATCTAGTTCGACCATAATTTTCTACATTTTAGTGCCCCATTGACTTTGTTTCCTGTCTTGGCGGTATCCCTCATAAATCTCCTATCATCTGATAAAATACTACCTAAATCTTCCATCATCCGATAAAATACTACCTAAATCTCCTATCATTTGATAAAATACTACCTAAATCTCCTATTAGCTGATAAAATACTACCTAAATCTTTGTAATTTATTTTTATCAAATACTGTTTATTCCGCTTCTCTACAGCATTTATGTGGCTCTTTTAGTTTTTTATATGTAATTTTTTTCCCCTAACATCAAATACCCTATTAAAATACTGATGTTAACTCATCTTGGCAATTTTTTATACTATCTGGTTCGAGCATAATTTTATACATTTTAGTGCCCCTATTGACTTTGTTTCCTGTCCTGGCTGTATCCCTTGTAAATCTCCTATCATCTAAATAAAATACTATCTAAATCTCCTATCATCTAATAAAATGCTTCCTAAATATTCAATTATCTGGTAAAATACTACCTAAATCTCCTATCATCTGATAAAATACTACCTTAATCTCCTATTGTCTGATAAAATACTACCTAAATACTCTATCATCTGATAAAATACTAACTAAATAGTAATTCTTCAACTTTCTCGAAACTTTTATTATTTACTCATAAATCACATTTACTTTTCTTTTCATTATATTCTATCACCATAATTTTGAATTTAGCAATATTTATTCTCAGATCTATCCTTTAATAAATAAAAAAATACGTATTCCCAGTGTTTTTGCATTCGAAGTCGATATTTTTGCCAAATTATGCATCAAACATACCTTGTAAAGGGTCCTTCAAATTGAGCGTTTCATTTATATATTGAAATTTTTTTAATTCTTGAATAAAACACACAATTTGCTATGATTTCTAAAAACTTTTTATTGGTCATTGAATTATAATGTATGACATTTAAACACAAAAAACAATATCCGCCAAATGTCCACCTCTTGCAGCTCCACAGACGTCCACTCTTTGTCAAAAATTTCGATGACATTTTGGCATAATTGTGGTTCTAGCTCACCATTAACGCAAATAATTTCGTCCTTCAGCTCAGGAATTGATTGGGGGTCATTTTCTTATAGACCTGGCTTTTCACGTAACCCCAGAGAAAATAGTCCAACGGTGTCAGATCACATGATCTTGGTCGCCAATTAACATCACTGTTTCCGGAGATTACAATACATAAAATAATTCAACAATTTGAACGCGTTGTTGTATTGAATGTATATAACTCCATTTTTATAAATGTCATACATTACACTTCTCAAATGTCACAAGACCCAGGCAAGTTCGTGACGCCATCTGTGTTTTATCCAAGCATTAAAAAAACCGCTCAATTTGAAAGACCCTTTATTACGAACATCTGCTTTTGTACGATCTATGATGAGAATTTTGAGCAGCCTCTTTTCCAAACTGTATTAAATTGACTCGAATTCTTCGAATATATTTGCTTTGTCGTTTTTCGATTCTGCCATTCTGGGTGCATCGCTTAATCCATTGCATCTTTAGATCTTTGCATGTGCTTCCATGAATATGCAAATCGCGCGGCGCATAAGTCACATGATTTTTACGTAAATATGCAAAAAATATCCAACCCATAAATAACTCGTATTCCATTATTTCTCAACCGTTTTAAAGTTAAAAAATAATACACAAATATATTGACTAAATCAAGGAAAGTGAGATTCGTTCAAAATTGTGAAAAAAAAAAACAAATTCAATATAAATTTAACAATATTTTTTTTATATAATCATTAGATTCGTCGTAGTTACGAAGTGACGGCATGTAAATTATTTTTTATTCCCCTCTATTACCTCCATCAATGTGTCGCACCTAGTACCAGTTACTCTTTAAATGGGAAAATATCAAAACCTATAAAATCTATATCATAGAGAAATTCAGTCTTAAAACTTTATATAAACCCTAACAAGATGATTTGACGTTCGTTGAAATATCTCGGCTTTTAATAAAATGAGAAGCGTATTCTGCGATGATAACCTAAACTTGAAACTTCGACAACGGTTAGTCAAATGCTACGTTTGGTCAGTGTTATTGCATATAGTGGAATCATGGACCCTCAAAGTTGGTAGTATGAACCGATTGGAAGCATTCGAAATGTGGATGCACTGGAGAATGTTACGGATACCCTGGACAGATATAGTCAGCAACATGAGGGTTCTTCAAAGAGCCAAAGTTGATAGAGAGTTGCTGACTAATATTAAAATCCGAAAGGTGTCCTATTTGAGTCATGTTCTTAGAGGGGCAAAGTACAAATTACTGCACCTGATCATCCAAGGCAAAATAGAGGATCGAAGAGGTGTTGGCAGTAAACAAATTTCCTGGCTCCTCAATATATGCGATTGGACTGGTATAAGGAGCGTTGGGGATCTTTTTCGGGCTGCCGGGGACAAAGATGCCTACTCTCAGGTGATATTCAATGTTGGAGGGACCTGACATGACACTGGGAAGAAGAAGAAGAAATATCTCGAAAAATGTGATTAATGCCAACTTCTTATAAAACAAGAAGTGTTGAAGGAATCACGGATAACCTATTGTAATGGTAAACACTTGAATCGTCCGTGGTGGCGTTTCCAGTCATAAAACGGTTCTGGGATCAAGACGTATCAGCAAAAATATTTTTTTGTAATTTTTTTAGTATTTTTAAGGGAAAGGTGCTTAGGTAGTATATTCTCTGTTATTAAAAAAAGTTAAGTGTTGTTTGAATCTTTTTTGCATATTCAGTTCCATTTCAGAATTATCTCGCATATTATCACGTCAGGCACGCTAGGCCTCCGGGCCGTGGATCAGCCGTGGCTCACGATTTTGATACAAATATCGGCAATTTCCTCCACCGCCTTGAGGCAATCTTTTCGTGTGGTTTATCAAACCATCGCACCGCGAGATTTACTGAAATCAATATTTTAACGGCTCCTAATTTTTGGGTCAGAGAAAAAAATTTATAGTAAAAATATGATATATATACGAGTATATGTTATAGCTGTTGTGTGAATTTGAAGAACACGAAAGGTTCAAAATGTTTTTAATAGATACATCGAAGTTGTTACTGACATACTGTTATGAACTCTCATGTTAATAATTTTTTATTCTGTTTGGTTCGAATACAGGATGTTCCAAAAATATAAACATATTTTGAATGATCAGTACATCGATCCGAACATCTGGTAAACAGTTATATCCCAAAAATCTCTCCACTCTTGGCCGAAATCGTCCCATGCCTCCCTCACCCCTCAGCCCCCAACCGTTGAAGCTTGTATATCGGTACCAGTTCGAACAGCATTTAGTCTTGTTTGTGCTCCCCTGAAGATGAGGTGAAAGCCTTGAAACCGGTAGGGTTATACCGTCACAAAAAAGTGGAATAAACAGTGTTTGATAAAAATAAATTACAATTAGTTTAGATAGATGGCACTCAAAACGTTCTAAGTCGATAATATAGTAACCTACATTTCATTTGTTATCATTGGAAACAAAAATATACCATAAAGTTGTTTACAAAATGCATATTAACTCTGTGTCCATTATATTGGACGTCAGGTCTAAAAAGTTAAGATATACCTAAGATTAAAACTTTAAATTATAGAAGGCACATTAATTTTTTTTTTAATTTTCACATATGTTCAAATTGCGAGTATTAGCGGTTCTGGTTCATGCACTGCTGATAACGTGGCATAGCAAACATGACGAATAATTTCTGCTAGTATTTGGGCGCATTCTTATACAATGGTTGCTAGCATAATATTTTTCTACTGACTTTGATTTATGTGAGTGAAAATTGGATGAGGAAAAGGCTGAAACGAGCCGAATAAATGCTGTAGAAATGTGTGCGCTAAGAAGAATACATGGGGAGAGGGACAATGTATGACAGATGATTGGGGATAGATGTGAAAGGCTGATGCGTTGAGTAAGATGAAGAAGAGCATTCTGAGATGGTTTGGATATAGTAGACCGAATAAAAAAGAACGGCTGTCAAAACATAGATGTAATGCAGATTTGAGTGGATACGTGGAAGACCAAAGAAAGTATGGTTAGTTTATTGAAATGATAGTTTGAAACAAGGAAACGTAGAAAGTCAAAGAAATCGTAGGAATTGTATGAGACGGCGTAAGAATGTAGAAAAGATCAAGGATATGTTTCGAGATAGGGAATTCTACTGCTCTATTTTCTCTGCCTACCTCGACAAGGAAATGTATTGATATGTATGTAAATTCGATAAAATATTGACAGCAAAATGTACACCATTTCAATATGAATAATGATAAAAAATTGTATAGGAAATATGGATAAGAAATATTTTGAAACATAATTTAATAATGGAATATATTGAAATTTGGAATAATGATGACAATTGGAAAGGAAATGGGGATTAGGGATATTTTGAAATAAGGAATAGTGATGAAAATTTAAAGGAAATATGGATATTTTGAAATTAGGAATAATAATTAAAATTGTATAGGATTAGGAATATATTCAGATAAGTTATGTTATTTAAGTTTATTTTCAAACATAGAAGAGAGTAGGGCACATCTGATTGTATCTTATTTCTAACTTCACAGTAATTATAAAATGGTTTCAATTGTAATAAACCTTTAGATCCGTTATATGAGATTCAAGGTGCCTTTTTATATAAATAACATCATTTTTCATTTTATTTCCAGGTTTTCCCGATGTCACACGGGCCTCTAGGGCGGCGGTCCCCACCCGCTTGCCCTCTCGCCACCCTGGGAAGAGCAACCCCTCCACCCCAGGCGGCCTATCATCACCCTCTCAGCTCATCTCCGCTGGATCCTCAGGCCTACCATCTGTCAAGGACCCAGCAGCACAGGGATAGAGACAGAGACTCGCCAACGCTGGAGAAGTCCTACCAAACCTTCAACACAGACTCGCCGATATTAGATAAACCATACCAACCATTCAACAGGAGTAGGAACACTCCGTCTATAGAATACCAAACCAGAGAACAGCAGTACCAAAGACATGTTTACGATCAAAACTTTCAGAGGCATTCGCCAGCTTTAGATAGATGCTACCCATTGAGCAAGAAATCAACATCCTCTGTAGATTCTCATATGACCTATCACCTGTCTAGAAGTTCATCAAGTTCACTGGACCAACCTTATATTCATCCAAATGTAAACCCTTTAGAACCGCAAGTATATCATTTACCAAGAAACCCAGCTAAAGCTTTAGAGGAATCTTACTTAAGACAGTCACCGGCCACGTTTGATTCTAGCTATCAAAGAAATACACCATCAATAGAAAATAACCATTTAAATGGAGAAGCCTTCAAAGTTATGCAAAAGGACTTATCACATTTAACACCGAGTGTTTTCAAACATCAAGCCCAAGTTTATAAAAGCAAGGAAAATGAAAATGCATTTCCACTGGATTTAAGATCGCCTTCATTAGATTCTGTTTATCAAGAAAGATATCAACTTAAAAACGATGGCTCAAACATCGAACAATATAGTTTAAGAAATGAACACCTGTATGATACAAATCAACAGTACCATCTGCAAAGTCGTTTGAGGAGTTCACCTCCACTCAGAAGAGCGTCTTCGCCTTCCACAGATACGTGCAATTATTTAGTTGAAAATTTCAGTAAATTAGGAAGAACTTCTCCAAGTCTGGACCAAGGTTATCACACGCTTGTGTCACCGAGTCCCGGTCCTTCGACGCCTGGACCTTGGACGGATTTAAGTCCTGGAGTCAACGCTTTTGCCAAAGGAAAAAGATTAGTGTCTAAAAACAATTCTTTCGATAGACTGCCTGACGAGGCTGTCGTTAAAATATTTATGTGGTTAGATAGTAGTGATTTGTGTTCTTTAGCTAGGGTCTGTCGAAGATTTGAAATTTTAGCCTGGCATCCATGCCTCTGGAGAACTATTACTTTGAAAGGCGAACATATCAGTGGAGATAAAGCAATGAGAAGTGTATTTAGAAGGCTTTGTGGTTTAGGAAGGACTGGTGCGTGTCCTGGTGTAGAAAGAGTGTTCTTAGCAGAAGGTTGTAAAGTAACTGATCGAGGTCTTGCTCTTTTGGCAAGAAGGTGTCCTGAGTTAACGCACCTTCAGTTACATGGAAGCACGGCTGTGTCATCCATCGCCTTGAGAGAACTGACAGCGCGCTGTACCAATCTCCAACATCTAGATATTACAGGTGAGATTATTTTCTTTTGGTTTGAACTTATAAATCTGTAATATGAGTAAATCTTCCATCTCGCTTTCCAGGTTCATATTAATTGAACATATCACCCGGCCGATCTCGATAAAATAACTGTACTTAATGTACCAATGCCGAGCAATAAATTCATTTATACTTGGAGCATTCTCTCATAACTTATATGTATTTAATGTGGATATATAACTTATGTTATGAGAAAAAATATCAAAGGAGTTATTTATTTTACAATATAAAATATGTTACATCTGTTCGTTGTGACAGCAATGAAATATTATTACTTTTTTATGCCTTATAATCATATTTCTTTCTTTGATTAGAACTTCGGATTTATTTTCCATATCAATACATAAAAATAAAAAAAATATCAAATATTAAATAGTAATCATGTTTTATTACAACTTTGTGACATATTAAATTCCAGTTTTACATTTAAAATTCCTTGCTTTATCGAACAAACTAGAAATATGTTGAATTGCTAGTAAATATTTTCGAACAATTATAAATTTATATCAGAAATGAATGGAGAGCGAGGAAGAGCGAGATGGATGAAAGAGGATAGTTGGAGAAATTTTAACTGGGATAAGGCATGTATGACGAGATGTATGGACATGGAAGAAGCTGTAGCTGTGTGTATGGGTAGACAAGAGAGGATAATTGTTCTCTCGGTCTATACTAAAAGGGGCATGGAGTGATGGTTTGATTGATTGATTTTATGTTTTTTTTTTTCAAATTGAATTTACCCACTTCTCAGGGTTGACCCTTGATTGATTATTAATTTAGTGGGATTAGCAATTAATTTAGTGGGACTATATTTTCCCGGTGTCTTATTATCCAGAATCGAACCATTTTCCTCAATTTTTTTACTGAATCTTCGAATTGACTGACTTATTTGTACCATTATTTCGAAAGAAAATTCCACGAAGTTTACGAACTGTTTTAGGAAAATTTTCCCCAGTTTTTATGATGAGTTTTAACAATAATAACGAGTTGTTCTTTCGTGTAACGTTCCGTATTTACTAATCGCAAGATTGACAAATTGCACATAATATATGACATATTTAGAGCTGCTAACCTTATAACAACAATTACGCGAAATTTAAATCCGGTGCCTTTATTGGAACATCGTACATAATATTATAGCTGGAATCGTAACTATGTTTTTTTAAATTAATAAATAAATAAATACAGGTTCATTGATAGCAACATAGTATGTACATAATACATTAAGACACATTTCAAGAACACATTAAAAAAAGAATGCATTAAAAAACAGAAGCTATATACTCCCCACCAATATACACCCCACTAATATACTCGTAAGTTGAGCCCAGCCACGGGGACACCAGACGTTTTTCAGCCCACACCCTTGAACACGTAGAACAAGAAGATAAAAAAAATACAGAAAATAAATAGATGACCAAAAAAAATACATTCAAGAGAGAAGACATTAAAAGGTCCGGGCTCATCCCACAAACATTCCCTCGGCCGAGATACACCCCACCAATGTAGGGCGAGCCCGACCGCAAGGACATTGGGGGGCTTCCATCCTACACCTCCTCATATCTAGATTAAATAATAAATAAAAAAAAACAAAAACGTATGGCAGAAAACAATATGAAAAGTAAACCCACATATACCACCTCAGGTTACTACTAACTGTCAGCAACAACGAAGAAAAAGAAAAGCCTCAAAGGAGTCCAAATTTTACAAAATGACAAATGGGAAATGAAATAGTTGAAACAACATTGAAGTAGTTAGGCAGTAATACATTGAAATAGTTAAGCAGTTTTAAAAGAATGAATGAGTAGATAACGCACGAACACGTACGCACAATTTTAGTATACTCGTATGAATACCACAAAATGAAAAACGAACACTAATATTTCCATACCAATAGGATAAACGCAGGTGAACAGTTCGTTGCATGCTAATTTGTATATAATAATATTTAATTTTGCATATTTAGTAACAATTTGTTGCATATCTTGAAGACATGAGCTATTTGAAAGTTGATACATTGAATTATTAATTTCAATGCCAGTTTATAGTACTTTGTTAGTTATAAATAAATACGAGTATTTTTATCATTATCGACTGGAGATAAGTATGTTGATAGAAAAGTGTGAAAGGAAGCGTAAATGTGATATATGTGTGAACAATTAAAGATTGGAGCAAGTTGAGGAATTTCACTGTTTAGGTAGTATTCTTCCAGATGATGGAAGAGTTGCGAGAGAGATCGAACTGCGTATAGTGATAGGAAAGAAAGTCAATGTGGATTTAAAACACAAACTCTTAATTTGGTCAGATTATAGCCCACAACAGTATTTTGGTACCAACTCTGATGTATGAGAGTGTAACGTGAATTTGGAAAAATACTGAAAGGAGACGAAAAAATGCTGTAAAATGCGTGCACTCAGGAGTGATAATGTATGACAGAATACGAAATCATTAGGGATGATTGTGAACTTAAAGCTGATGTGTTGAGTAAGATGAAGATGAGGATTCAAAGATGGTTTGGACATGTAGAATGGAGGTAAAATGTGAGACACGTAAGTTGTAGAATCTCCTTTAGCCTTTATTATTCTTATAAACTGTTGCTGAGTTATTTGCATACAAAGGCTTAACAAGACTTCTTAAGCTGACTTTATTATACTCATAAACTGTTGCTGAGGTATTTGCATACAAAGGCTTAGCACGGCTTTTCAAGCTGATTTCTTTATTTTTATAAACTGTTGCTGAGTTATTTGCATACAAAAGCTTAACAAGGCTTATTTAGCTGACTTTATTATTCTCAGAAACTGTTGCTGAGGTATTTTCATACAAAGGCTTAGCAAGACTTCTAAAGCTGATTTTTTTTAAATACGATTCATAAATGAGCTTTGGGTATGTTAATTTTCTTTATTTATTTCACACTTTTATTGCAAATACAACTGGTGGGATTATTTCCATGCGGCGATCTCTTCCAACCGACCAGACAAAAGTAAATGAAGCAAGTTACATGGTCGCAAAAAACAATCAAATGACTATTCATTCCTACGAAATCCATGAACATATACGTGAGCATATACCCATAAACCCCACAAAGACGAACAATCACCCAAACATTCCTTTTAATATAAAGTGAAATATCATCAATCAAATAAATAGTAAACTTCTTGCCCGGTATCCCACAGCGGAGCTTTTCAGGGAGTATCGGGTCCTGAACATAGCCTATTTACATCTCAAATCCATTCTCTGGCACTATCATCGAGAGGAAGGGAAGATGCAGACTCAGCAGAGACACATGACACGCATGGCAACTGATCAAATGCTCTCCATCCCTAGAGTTAAAACATCTTTTGCCTAAAGGCAATATGTCTATTTAGCTCCCATGACATACAATGGGGTGCCGAATTCAATAAAGGCAAAGAGAGGAAAACAATTTAGGCAGTCGATCAGAGCGTGGTCATTATTGCGACAGGAGTTTGAGTACTTGAACTTGCAAGAGGATGACTTGTGGAAGAGGTTTGGGTGCTTGAGTGTGGTGTTTTTGTTGTTTTATTTTGGTAAATTATATATTTTTGTTTTCATTTTTATGATTATCATATGTGCGGTATATTGTGGGATGAATGTTTTTGGTCTGTCTGAAGTGATGAAGTGTGAGGAGTTTGATTTCGCGTGATGTATACATATGTAATTGAGTGTCACTGTTTGTCAGGTTGACGAGAATGTGCAACGGGGTTTTATAAAATCAAAAATCGGAAAAAAAGTATCGATTTATTTTTTCATGCTATATATCCTCAGTGAGATACAGGCAAAAGCCTAGTTTACTGGGGACACGACAAATGAAAGACAACAAACCCAGATCCATTAAAATTGTGTCCAAATTAAATTACCTGTTATTTTTTCGCAAATGATGTATATTTCTTGTCATGTGTAAATAAATAAATAAATAAAAGGAAAATGAAGGGATGGTGGAGAGGGTAGAAAAATCTAGAATGAAATACGTTATGTTACTGACTAGAAATTAAGAGTTTTTTCAGCCGCTTCTTAAAGCACACTAAGGATGGAGCAAGTCTAACATTAGTTTGTAACTGATTCCAGAGTCTCACTGCATGCCAATTAAATGATGACTTATCTTAATGTAGCTAGTTCGAAAATAATGTAACGTTAGTGTTACTGATAATGTTTGTATTCTGGATATATGTTCTCTCTGTCTATCCCAAAAGGATATAACGTGATGGTATTAATGCATGTTTTATATTGGGCGATAAGTTCACTTGATTGGCCCTGCAAGGCAGACCCGTCGAAAGTGACAAAACATTTCCGATAATTATCACCACAATAAATCACTCTTGATCATTATCGTGGACCTCTGATTAATTTTAATGGGCACTTATCACGGCACCAAAGCGCTGGACCGACATGGTTTACGCACTCAAATCACACTTTCTTACTGGTGCAATCCGCAATCAGATTTAGAGCCGTATTTTATCATTTTTGATCAGAGGGAGTTGCTAAAATTTTATCGAGGTTGGGTTTTCAAATAAATATCTAAATCGGTTTTATTCTCTAACATTCCACTTTTATTTAACATTGTGATTTCCCTGGCCTAGTCGATAAGACGCCTGTCTTCCAAACCGAGGGTATGAATTCGATTTCTGATAGTACCCGAATATTTTTCTATGATCATGGTAACATTGTTAGTTATTTTTGTATCTTTTTTATTTATATTTAATGTACCATATATATTTATACTGTAATAATTTTAATAAATAAAATATGTATTAATTTACGATTGTATTATGCCAGATAACACTTTTTAGGGGTTGTGACAAAAAAGAAAAAAAAAATATCAATAAACAGATTAAGGTTTAAAAAGTAAAAAAAACAGGAATAATTCGTTAACTCGTAATTTGAAATTAAACCTACAACTCCCAATTGAAGCCCATATATAATCTAATTGTCTTTTTATTTCTGTCTGGCTTTGCCCTTCTTTTGAAAGATCTTCATAACAGCGTGATTTTAAATTTTCGACATTTCATAATATAATGAAATAACACGTCTTTTGTCGGCTCTTGTTGATTTACTACTCAGGATAGAAGTATCATATTTCAACAGTTTATCATGCATGCGTTGGCATGCCCAGAGCTGATATCTGTCCATACACAGTCCACAACAAGTTCAGGCCTTATACTTTTGGATCTAAGTGGTCAATATTCATTGATCCGTAGCAAACTATAAAGCAATGCTTGCATTTGGAGTCCGGTGGGGGTGCAGAACTCACTCATGGTGGAGAAAGTATAAAAAAAATATCTACGATATCTCTATATGAGAGAGTTCGGTGTCTATCCATGGCTTTATCCTACTCAGTTTCTGCTGGGCATGCTCGGGTATAACTCCTTGAGCGTAAGAAGAGATCTGCGTCTCCTGGTATACGTTGTCAAACTCGTTCGAAGAGTTGTGAGCTGTCCAGCATTACTACAAAGATTAGCGTTAAATGTTCCTAACAATTACACCAGACTGCGCCGGCAAGAACTGTTCTCAATAACATACGCAAGAACGGGTCTTCCAGCCGCTATGCCTGTTGGAAGGGCCTTGACTCTGCTGAACGGGAATGCTTCGGATATTGACATATTTCATATCACATTACCAAAAGCAATAGTAAATTTTCTTCTTAGATTGAGCGCGTTAGAAAGCACTCGTCAACGTACTTAAGTGACTGTGAATATATGTGTATCATATGTTTTATTTTATTTTATATAATTTCTTAATTTTTTCTATGCAATTTTTCTTCTTTTTTAATATGTCTTGTATTTTTCAAAAACATTGGGTTAAGCCTATTTTGAAAACATAAATAAAAATATGTGTACCATAAAAGTAACAAGTAAAATTGTCATTGAAATTAATAATTCAATTTATCAACTTCCATATTACTCTTGTCTTTAAGATATGCAACAATTTGTTGTTAAATATGCAACATTTATTATTATTGAAACTGCAGAAAACAATTGCTAATAAATTATATACAAATTAGCATACAACTAGCTGTTAATATGCATTGCCCCAATAATAATAACAAAAGGACAGTTTATGTAACGCCGTTTAGAGCGCCGACCCTCCTCAAGGGCGCTCTAACTCGGGACTTGAACCAACGATTATTAACAGATTGAAAATGTAGCAAAATAAATATAAACACAAGTTGAATGTAAGGATAGGAGGGTAGAGGCTGCGGTCAGTAGATTAGGCTCTTTTCTGCTCCATGTTCAGAAAATCATATTTAACAAACTACGAAGAAACTTTTGTAAATTTTCCTATATGTCATAGTTATTCGGCTTTAGGTGTAGTGTATTTGTGTAATGTTCATAATTGATAATAATTTCTAAAACCTCCCGATTAGCGGTGCCTTTGAGTGCTTCCTAAAATTGAAAATGGCACCCGTATATTTAACACTAAGAGGTATATATGTTAATTCCACGCCACAGGACCACCAACGGCATAAGATCTATTATAATACCCTACCCTAATGGATCAATTTGGAACAATTAATTTAGTAGACGAATAATAAATCGGTCTTAAAATTCTACTCGTGTCTGAAGAAACATCTCTCAGACACAGGTTCCAAAGATACAATACAATTTTTTGAAGCGGATTAATATGATACTATTCATGACTATCATATACACTTGACAGCTGCATTAAAAACAAACTGGAGTCGAGAAATTTGCAAATCAGGCAAACCAGAACAAAACTTTATTGATGTAGAAATGAACAAAATGTTAGTTTTTTCACTAGAATTAATATACGACATCATTGCTAATCAAGCAAGAATTTATCATTTAATCAATACAAATAATAATATATGTACATAGAATTGCTCTGAATTTAACCTTTCCCTTCCTGTGCTAAAAAAATCCGCCTGTTCCGGAGTTGGGTATTCAATACACATGTAAAAATGAGCGATATAAAATCGAAAAAATAAGAATATTCATAGCCAATCGCTTAAATTAATTAAATTTGAAGTCAAAAGTGATAATAATTGAAATTTAATTGCTAAAACATGAAAAAAACACCGGCCGACGTTCACAAAACGGGCGAAGCGACCACCTGAAATGGATGCCTGAAAGCTACTGAAGCGAGCGAACTGAAATTCTATTTCTTGCGTTCCCATATACCGAAGTAGAGTGAGAGTGAGACGTGAATAGCGTCGCTTCCTCACCCATAGCGGTTTTTTAGAATGAATATACCTACGTCACACACTGGCACACGTTTGATTGTATTGGTGAATTTATTCCCGATTTTCACAAAATATCTCGGATGTGGCCGATAAGTGCTTATTATTATTAATATTATTTTTTTCATTCAATGCGTAAATGTATTATGGAGGAATACCTAAAATCTGAACCCAGTATTTATTATATTTATAGAGATATTAAAGATTTTAGAAGCAATGTGTACTAGTTACACATCATAGAGAAGGAAGGGTTAATAACAAAGAGAGAATATTCATCAAACATACAAGAATGTTGTGTGGTATATTCGTATGCCCATACGTGCTCTAACCTGTTTAGGCCGGTAACTTTTGTACTTTAGTGGTATGTGATACGAAATATGTACGGAATGATTGATAAAACAGTCTGACAAGAATTTCTCTACCACTTGGAATTCCTCGTCATATGCGGACTTTTGAGTCAACTTTCTTATAATCTGCAGGCAATTACCTGATTACGGTATGCGTCAATCACGCATATTTGATGCCTGCTAAACACATCGAATTTCTCCAATCATTTGCGCCAACTGGTCGGATGTTCTCACCATAATTTAATAAATATCAGATTTATTCATTTTTATCTATAATACAATATTAACATTTATATAGCAGTATTTTCTCAGATAGTGGAAGAATGACGAGAGATATTGAATGCCATCTAGCGATAGAAAAAAAAACAGATGCGTGACTCTCGCGCGGTAGAAGTGAAACTTCTTAGCTCCTAGGAAAAGTTTATTTTTTGCATTGCTTTTTTTCTATTTGCTAACGATTTTTTTAGGATTAGGAAATGGTTATGTTGAATTTAATTCTAGAGAATCTCTCTTATTTAGATAAAAAATGGTTATGTGGAATTTAATTCCAAAAATTCTCTCTTAATTAAATAAAAAAAAAAATTTTTTTTAATTTTTAATAATTAATAATAATATTTTTAATAATAATATAATACACCTAATAATATTAAATATATTTTTTTTAATATTAAATATATTAATATTTTTAGGTTATTATTATTATTAAATTAATTATTTTTAAATAATTATATAATACTTTATTTATTATTATATTATTAATGATATTATTATATTATATTGTAATTAATTTTAATAACATGTACATTATTATAATTATAAATTAAATATAAATTATATGTTAAATGAATATTAAAATAAATAATAAATAAAATAAAACAAAATAATTTAATATAAAATAAAATTAATAATTCTTAAATATGTAAAAATAATATATAACAAAAAATATTATTTTTAAATTTTTTATAATAAATAATAATAATTTTAATAATAATATAATTCACTTAACAATATTGAAAAAATAATAATTATTAATACTAATAAATAAATACATATTAATATTAAAATATTTAATAAATAATAATTAAATAATAATATAATACACCGTTTCACTTTTCGTGACGTTCATGCCAAGTTGCCCTACCGCGCCTATAGAAGTTTCACTTAAAAAAAAAAGTCAATGGTCTATTTTTACACTATACTATATGTTACATAGAGCCGAATGTATTACTATCGCATATTGGAAGATTTATACAAAAAAAAATTAAGTTCGTACAACCTTGGTAAGTTTTCTTGGCCAAATATGCTTTCTGAACATATCCAGGTGCGGGGAAGTACCTAATGTAATGACTGTTGTCACTGTCTTCCTATCTTTTTACTCTACTTACTCGTTTATATTTTTATTTTGTAATATTTTAAGTCTTTTAATACTAGTAGGCTAGAATTGTGAGTTACTGCGCCCTATAGGAGAGTCTGCTCTCTAAACAGCGCTATTAAAATGTTCTTTCATTATTATTTTTACTATTCAATACATATTCGATCCAGACAGTATCAAATCTGTTAGGATGATAATCCACAACAGTATTCTATTTTAGTACCAAATTTGGTGTAAATAAGTGAAACATGGATGTGGAAAAATACTGAAAGGGGCCAAAGAAATGTTGTAGAAATGCTTGCAGTGAGAATAATACTGGGGTTGACAATGTATAACAACATACGGAATGAAAGTCTGAGATGAACGAATGAATGAAGAATGTCTTTCAAAACAAATATGAGTGGATGGCATGGTAGAAGAAGGACAATGAAAACATGGTTGGATTGAATTAATGACATTTAAAAAAATGGAAATTTTTAAATATCAGAGATATCATTGGAGTTGTAAGAGAACGTGTATAGATGAAGAAGATACAAAATATTTTTGCCACCACGGAAAAGTCTGACGCTTTTCTCTCTGTATTCCTCAACAGAGATCAGTGTGAATAATTCAATTTTCTTCCTGAGGATAGATTGTTCCATCGATTTAGTGAAGGCAGAATCTTTTGTGTCCTAAAGCATCACTCATATTTCTACACATTAACTTTAGCGGTTCAATCGGCTCGATGAGGGATGAAACACATCCCTATCGATATTTAAGAAGCATTATCTATCTCAAAATACCCCTCACCTTTAATTTCAGCACAATACCTATTGTTATTTTCCTAGAGATTTATCTTTCATTATTATTTTTGTATATTTCCCAAATATTTCTTTCCCACAATAAATTAAAACAAACTGCCATTGATACCAATAATAAATAAGTCAGAAACAAGAGCTGGCTGATTGCAAAAAATTACTTCAAAGCAATAAATCCGCCGGATGTATTTGCATGAAAGTGTTAAATAAAATAAATAAATACGGAATTATATTCTTATTTATAACCAATTAACAGAGAAAGCTGTCCTTAACAAAAACAACCACTCCAGTTTTGTCAATCATTACGTTTTAAATTGAGTTCTCAGTCGGTCCAAGTGAAATTCACCGAAATAATTTACTCGTAATAACAGATATCGACCGGAAATCTTGAACGGGCTGTAAATAAACTGTTGAACTAACTGCCTGACTGTTGACTAAATATATCGCCTCATAAATCAGTCATGTGACAGTTTATTAATGAATGCCTCAGTGGATATCGAACTTTTGAAGGCAAATGAGAACTTTCTTTTTTAACTAAAGTCTCGTTTTTTACGGTTTATTGGAAATTCCTTTCTTAAACGATGATTTTGTATTTATGAACCAATAATTACCTTATTGTAACTTTTTTAATAAATCAATCTGTAATACAAATAATTGCCAAAGGCTATACATATAGGGTCTTTAAATTGAGTGGTTTATATAATTAATTTTTTTTAATTCTTGAATAAAACCCACAATTTGCTTTGATTTCCAAAAACTTTTTATTGGTCATTGATGTATAATTTAAACACAAAAAAACAATATCGCCAAATGTCCACCTCTTGCAGCTCCACAGGTATCCACTCTTTTGTCAAAAATTTCGATGACATTTTTGCATAATTACGGTTCTAACTCACCAATAACGCGAATTATTTCGCCCTTCAGCTCAGTAATTGATTGGGGGGCAATTTTATAAACCTGAGTTTACACTTAACCCCAGAGAAAATAGTCCAACGGTGTCAGATCACACGATCTTGGTGGCCAATTAACATCACCGTTTCCGGAGATTACAATACATAAAATAATTCAACAATTTGAACGCGTTGTCGTATTGTACGAGTATGTATATGTCTCCATTTTTATAAATGTCATACATTCCACTTCTCAAATGTCCCAAGACTCGGGCAAGTTCGCGATGTCATCTGTATTTTATCAAAGAATTTAAAAAAAACCGCTCAATTTGAAAGACCCTTTATATACGAATTTATACCTTAGGAACTAATTTAATTTAAATATTATGACTAGTTATTTATTTTACACAGGACAATAAATATACATCATTTGTGAAAAAACAACAGGTTATTTAATTTGGACACACAATTTTAATGGATCTGGGTTTGTTGCCTTTCATTTGTCGTGTCCCCAGTAAACTAGGCTTTTGCCTGTATCTAACTGAAGACATATAGCATGAAAAAATAAATCGATACTTCTTTCCGATCTTTGAATTTATAAAACCCCGTTGCACATACTATGATCATACTTATCTTAAATTTCCTACATTTAATTTAATTGTATTATTGTATAATGTTTTATAATACAATACAATTACACTTTCGCTGTACACAGTACAGTCACTGGCCGTAGTCTAACGATTTGATTATTTATTTTGTTTGATATTTAATTTTAAAACAATCTTGCGGGCATATTACCAAATGAAAATCTCGTCCAACCAACCAGATTAGAGATAAATGTTAATCGAATGAACGTGAAATTTTAGTATTTACGATAAGAAAACGGCGTCCCAGGTTCGATTCCTAGTGGTTCTACTTCCGGATGACGGATTTTACTTTGAGACTGTTTTACATCTGAACTTATGTTTTTCAGTAGCTTATCATTAATTTTTATAACGTTTTATGCAACTTATTAATTCATTTAAACTATGCCTAACGAAAGACTGCTGCAGATATAACCTGTCCATCGTTGGAACTTTGAGCTCCTTGTCATCGGAACTTTGGTTTTGATTTTTCAAGAGTGTAAGCTTGCTTAAGTGCAACAGCTAACACACTATAAACCATACTCGCACGGGCGTCTTCCATCCGCAAACTTACAAACGTATTCCATTATAGGGGATTGCCTATCATATCAACTTGGCGGGCTTATTGCCAAGTGGTAGTCTCTTCCAATCAACTAGATAGATGCAAATGAGACTTTTTTAGTGAAAATCTTACAGATATGCTTTTTAAAAATGAAGTTTTATAGTGGGAATCGAACTCGCGAACCTTAGTCTGGAAGACAGACGTCTTACCAATACCAATTGTTTGGCAATAATTACTACGTAAGTCGTCAATGATTATTTATTTAATAAACTTATATAAATTATTAGGCTTCATATTAATTTTAAATTGATTTCAATTACTAGTTTAATTTTTAAAACGCACGAGTTATTACATACATATATACCATCACGCCATCTCCCTGACGGAGTATGCATAGAGGATAGAGAACCAGACTTTCTAATCTCGATATATATTCTTCGTTTTTCCCTATATCCATACTCCTTTTCATACTACTCCTACGATTTTTCTGACTTTGTTTAGGAAATTGAATATTTTTTCCTTACCTTGAAAAAATGTATCAACTTTCTGAAAAAAAACTCTGCAATGTACATATATGCAAAAATACTTGAACAAATCCAGTGCGAACCAGATGAATTATTTAACGAGAATGGGTCAGTTTTATCAAGAATCGAACCAGAAAGACATCATTCTATGAACTAGGCCACAGAAGGTCGTCATTTGATCTGTTTAATCTTGTCGAAGTCTTCAGGTGTAAGACTAACAAAGATGGCACAGAGGCCTTCTTAGTTCACCGCTCTTCTTTTTTTACGTCGTCCTTTACTGTCCATGCAGTGTCTACCAATATCAGTGTATAAGATTGACACAATTTAAGATGGGAATCTCGACAAAATTATTTCAAATTCTTATAAGTAAGAGAAAAAGTAAATGCAATCTAAAAAAAATCATGATTATGGCAATTTAGAAAACAATATCTTAAGGGCTGGAACATGAACAAGGAAAAAATATTAAGGGAAGGTGTTAAAATTGAATTAAAAAAATATTTTTTACATAGCTCCAGAATATTTTTGCATCTATTGCATCTTACTTCTACTGATATAATCTGTGATGTCAGGACTCGAAGGTAGTATAGTATATATTTTTCTCCTTTAATTTACATACTGACTATATATTATCTACATTGGCAACTTATAAAACATTTGGTTGAGAGCAAGAAAGCAAGGAATGATCTGAATTGTTTAACTTCCTTATATCATTTGCCAATTTCAATGACTATGTTGAAGCAAGGCTTTATGGGAAGTTAAAAACTAAGATTTCTTATTGTAAATCAAAATTATAAAACGATAATAAATCATTCCAATTAAGCACAAATCAATACTTGACTGTATGAATAGGCCCTCTGCAAGCCCACATTTTTACTAACTGATTTATATTTGAAATAACTCACTGTGATGTATATTTGAAAACAGAATTGCTCCAATAGACAAAATTTAATTTGGATATTTAATTGCAGGATATTTTTTTGCTATTCGTCTTTCCGATCATGGACTTACGTTACGCTCAGACAAAAATATTTATTGGCATTCCCAGTTCACCACTTCTTTTTACGACGTCCTTTACCGTTCATTCAGTGAGACCCTGGAACCTGTTACAAACCAATGTTAGACTCGCTCCGTCCTTGGCATACTTTAAAAAGCTACTGAAAAAACTTTTCATTTCTAGTCAGTAGTACAACGTGTTTCATTGCTGATTTTTATTTCCTTTTCCCTTGATTGATGATATCTCACTTTTACTTTTGTTATGTATACATTCATAAATTTCATAATAATGAATGATCATTTGAATATTTTTTGCGACCATGTACTCGTAACTTGCTTTATTTATTTTTATCTGGTTGGATGGAAGAAGCGGAACCAGATTTATTTTAGCAATGAAGTGTTAGTAAATAATTAATAAAATAAATATAAACGTATATGAAAATATTTAAAGCCTCCAGGCGCAAATAGCCTGGCAGTATTTTTATTTATATTTTGTTTTTTTTTTCGGTATTACCATCACACTGACATGCAGTCTTTATTCAAATAAATTGTTTTTAATTATAAAAAACTGTCATTGATAAGTAAGATCGAAAGTTTTTGAAGTTCTAGTCACATTTAAAGCGGATACGGGAAATGAAGGTTTGAAATGAAAAAGGAATAATAAATTTCATCTGAGATAAATTCTAATAAGAAATTTATGAATTTTTAAAATATACGCATAAGATACATAAAAAATGCTATAAAATTGGAAATTATTATCAACAATATTGCATTAAAATCCATCTCCAATTGGATAATATTTTTTATGTCGCTGGAACTTTGGCGATAAAATTTTGATTTGTGTGACATGCAACCTCTATATGGTTAGTCCATAACGTGATATTTATATGAAAATGAGTAATTTTAATGATTTTTAAATCCCAATAAAATTCACCAAGAAATTCCTCATTTCATCGTTTACATTTCATGTTTATAAGCTTAAATTGCTTTATATGATCTTCGTCTGCATTTTAAATTCATAAAATTAGTACATTTGAAATGTGACAGTGTTTTCTGGAGTCCGTGTTTGATAAAATTCAATATTCCTTAAAAAATACTTTTATTAAAAAAAACCCATGCCTTTCGAAAACCCATGCCTTTCGAAAACCCATGCCTTTCGAAAACCCATGCCTTTCGAAAAAAACTCAACTTGTGTTAAATGATGTATCACAGAGTAAATAATGTAGATATAAGAAAATAATGTGAATTGAAAAATGATACAGTGCTTAAGATGAAGAAAATCTGATGAGGTATACTCAAGAAAATGTAGCATGGTCCCTGTAACGTTTTAAATTTCATGTCTCAAAGGGATGGCGTAAAGTAGTTTTTTTTTACAAATCGAATCGTTTTTTCATAAATCTAAAAATGGTTTTTCTCTAGACTGACGTTTTAATTCCTAATTTTCATTATACTGACTTTCTAATGTATTTTATGATTTGTTTATATCTTTAAATAGGCCAAGATCTACTTTGAATTAATACCAATTACGAACATTTCTTTTTATGTATAAAAAAAAAATCGAAAATTCAATTATTGTACACCTCATCCCTAGCCAATGCAGACTAACGTAGTGACTTTTGACGAACGTCGCCAAATATTATTTGATTTTAACAAACTGACGTATTTTTACTAATGTGTAACAAGATGTTTTAATTTGTCATTGTTGTTAGTTTTATGTTATGTATTTACCTAAATAACTTGTTATTTATTAGAATCGAGGCTTATATTAAAGTTGATAAAATAATTAAAATTGCTGGACGTCGTTACAATGTTGTATTGGGGCAAATTTGTGAAACGTCACGGGGATCATGCTACATTTTCTTTAGTATAGTAACGTAGAAATAATGAATGATGATTCGTTTTAGAATATTTGCCCATAAATCACTTTGTTATTCCACTAATTACATTACCATGTACCATGACAACAGTCTGGCCTGAGCACTGTTTTCGTTACAAACCGGGATCAATCCGCTTGAAAAGAGTATCGGGATAGGAGGTAGAAACACGCGTAGCGGGGATATATATATATATATATATATATATATATATATATATATATATATATATATATATATATATATATATATATATATATATATATATCATTTTAAATAGTTTAATTATTTTAACTTATTTTGGGAAACTGATTTCGCGAAGGTGTGACATTGTGTGGCTACCACGAAGTCACTACTCGATTTTTTTTTGTAATGATACCTAAAAAAACGAGTATACGCAAATCATCTAACGACTATGCTGCAATTGAAACTACAAAAATGTCAAGAGATCAAAGCGATACATCGGGAAACAAAATAAATTAGACGAATACCACGTGGCGCGATTGTGGTCATTTTGATATAATTATTTTAGGAAAATAAATGCCTAACCTTTCATTACATATTATGCATTATATGCAGTTATTAAAGTTGATTACAACAAACCATTGTTTTATTATGAATTTTTTAAAAGATTGCTTTATTCTGGGCCTTCATGTATCATATATTTGCTGACAAGAATTGGAGCTGTCCTTTATAAATAAAAAAAATAAACTGTTTTTGAGATAAAACTTGATGAAGCATTTGTTTGTATTTTTAAAAAGACAATAGAATTTTTAGATTTTTTAAAGAACAATAGCTCAGAAACAATTGATTGAGATAGGGCGTGAACCTCAGATGAATTCTGTAATTTTGAAATGAATGAAATGCAATTACGTTGCACAAATTGTATCATTATACATTTATCAGGTTTATGCAATCAGACAGTCATTCAGACAAAATGGAAAGCATTAATTTGAAAGTCTAAAGAAACTGCTGTCAAGTGAGAGTAAGTTCAGAGGAAATAAGATAATTGGTTATGGGAGAGAAACTGGTTCAGAGATTGTGGCTCGGGCTTCAGTTCCCAAGAATTCTTTGACAGATGACAAATACGTTCATGTAAATGATGCTGGATAGAGCAGAATGGACTACCAGTTCTACGCTAATATCAGAATCATGTCAAAGCTAACAAATGTTGCAGGTAACATAGCATTGGGAACTAGACGTTTACTTTTATTTTTACTGAACGTGGGGGTATACTTATTTTGAAGTAAATATTTTTTTTACTAATTTGATTTTGTCTACATATAATAATTTATTGTACTGAATAAATCCAATATAACGGGGTAGTTTGATAGATATTGAGCCATTGCTGACCATGTGGTGTGGAATTAATTGCTTAGTGTTAAAGATATGAGTGGTGTTTGTAGCTTTAGTAAGCGTTCGAAGATAACCTATGCTCACCATGTCGAACTTCTAACTATAGAACTATAAAAGCATCGAAACAAGAAGGCAAGAATCCATTGCGATATTCCTACTTAAGGATTTTCAAGATTGCTTTAATTGTCCTGCGATTCTAGAAGCACTAAGTTTATATTATGTACCTAATAAATATGGCCGTGCAAGGAATCACCATCTGTTCTACATACCAACGTACAGGACGAATATCATGGCTAAACACTCAGTCACGCGTGGTATAGAGATATTGAACCAACTGAATGACACTGTCGATATACGAGTATTCTCGGTACCGTCTAGCAGTATGAGAAAAATCCTGGCTGATATTATTCCTAACGAATAAGCTAACGCTAGAAGCAGATCCTCTTTGTATAACAAGATAAATCCGTGCAAAGTGGATAAAAAAAAACCTTTTGGGAGGCATTACCAACATTTATTATTATACTTGAATACTTCATACATACACTACATCTAAAGCTGAATGTGTTACTATCACATATTGGAAATTTTTCTAAATAGTTCATCTTTCCTTGGCAAGTTTTCTGCAGTTTTCTTACCAAATATATGATATTTTTCTGAACAAATGTAGATTCGGGTAAGTATTTAATCTAATGGCCGTAGTCACATTATTCGTATCCTAATATTTTTACGTAATGTTTTTAATTTATTTGCTAATAATAGTGGTTTTGAAACCCGAATTAGAGAGCTTCTGAGAGCGCTCGTATTCTAGGTTAATTTCGACAGATCGAAAATCTCAATTTAAGTTTTATAATTCGCAAAATTTTAGTCACATATTGCGTCAAATATCTCAATCTAACATAAGGTTTATTTTTGTTAAATATTTCAATATGGGCCTTATACATATATCTCAGTGTAAGCTCAGTGTTCTGCCCATTATTTACGGCGAGATAAGAGGGTGCGGCGGGACAGTTAAGAATATTATACAATAGAGACAGTATGTGAATTTGGCGTCTATTTCTAACATTCAACCGGTTCAATGCCTTCTGGTATGAAGTTTTATGATCGTACTTTCGTAGGTTGAAAATGAATCTTAGACACACATTTTGAAGACGCTGTAATTTGTCCAGCTGTTCCTCTGTAACATCCAAGTAACATACGTCCGCATAGTTCAGAATCAGAAAGATCAGAGATTTTACGAGTAAAATTTTGGTTTTAGTTGGTAGGAATCTTTGCAACACTTTAAGGGAATGAAGGCTGAAGAAGATCCTTCGGCTTACCTCATTTATTTAATCTTGCCATGAGAGAGTGTTATCTACTCGTATTAACACTCTTAGGATTTTAACAGTTTTATGTAATGGTATGATAGAGCCATCAAGTAATATTGGAGGAAGTAAGTCAGTGTTGAATTTACCGAGAAGCTGAGGGCTGCCAATGAGGATCGCTTGAGACTTCTTAGGATTTATGAGTAAGCCATGCTCCCCAGTCCACCCCTAGAACGATTGAAGGTCCGCATTTAAATTGTTCAAAGTCGCGTGAAATAAATTTGGATCAAAATGAAAATATATCTGTAGGTCATCCGCATACAAATGTATCACTCTTAGCTCTAAATTTCGTTTTTATAATGCGTTGTATTATGTTGTTTTACACTTTCGTTGTATACAGTACAACCTGGCGGACTTATTGTCATGTGACCAGAAATACGTTAAAGATGAAAACAAAAAAACATTAGGTGAAAACAAAACTGGAACCCTTTTTAAAAAATCTGTGTTTTATCGGGATTTGAACCTGTATTTTAACCTTCGGGCTGGAATACAGGCTTCTTACCAATTAGGCCACGGATATAGTCTCGTCTTTTTTATATCTCAACCTAAGCCTTAGGTTTTATAAAATATCTTAAACATGATCTTTAGTTATTAAATTGTAGTTGAGAAATGAATAAACGTAAATAATTGGAAGTTGAGAACCTAACGTAATAAAATAAAATAATTTTGATGAAAATTCTTGTACAGAATGTAAATTTGCCTTATTTCTTTACATGCATTACGCGACCTTATCTCGCAGCTGATCGTGTTATAGAGAAATCTTAAGTGGAATCTCTTGAAACATACAAAGTGTGAACAGCTCTTAAGATGACTTAAGACTCATGTAGATTGTAAACCAAGTGTAGGGCTTCCAATCTAGTCTCAATCGATACCGGTGATTTGTAAACCAAGTGAAGGGCTTCCAATCTAGTCTCAATCTAGTATTTTGGCCGAGGGGATGCTATTAGATGAGCCCAGACCTTTTGATAGGTCCTGTGTCTGATGTATTGTCTGCAATTTATGTGTTTTGGAAGTGTTATTCAGGTGTGATCTTGTACATACTATGTTGCTGTCAATAAACCTAATATTTATTTATTTATTTTATCGATACCGGTGATTTGTAAAGATTAATACTTATTTCAATTGCGCCGTTTACTTACAAAAATCATTACTCGATCTCTTTTATTACATTTTAGTATTTTTCAAAATAATCTAAGGCCCTTGTCTACCATGATGTTCGCCGGCAGATGGTAACCAAAAATATATTTAATTTGTTATATCAAACACTGTTTATTCCCCTTTATGTAACGGTATAACCATACCGGTTACAAGGGTTTCTCCTCATCATCAGGGGAGCACAAATAATACTTGTTTGTGCTCCCTGATGATGAGGTGAACACCTTGAAACAGGTAGGGTTATACCGTCACATAAAGTGGAATAAACAGTGTTTAATAAAACAAATAACAGTGCATTTAAACCTCCACAATGTCAATGCCTAAATTATATATAAAAAAATATTTAAACGTGACATCATGTCTAATTTCAGATTTCATCTGACTTAAACAAAGTACGCGCGCTACACTAGTGCGAGTATTGTTACCTTTCCTCGTCCAGTATTATTTCCAATTCATGCGACTATGAACCACGAGTTACTTACCTACTTTAGTGGTTCTATAATTCATGTACAATTTATAGTCGGACACTAACTGTTAGTCTCCTCAGTGAGATACAGACAAAAGCCAAGTTTACTGGGGATACGACAAATCAAAGGCAACAAACCCAAATTCATTAAAATCGTGTGTCCAAATTAAATTACCTGTTGTTTTTTCACAACTTACGTATATTTCTTGTCATGTGTAAAATAAATGAACTGTAGTTTCCAAAGTGTGATTTGTTTTTTTAGTTATAATAGATTCCCGAGTTCTGGTGTATTTGAGGAGAGTGTCTTCTCTTAACGGTGCTTTTTAAAGTTCCGTTATTATTATTATAATATATAGCTCGATATTTGGGTCTGAAGACAACATTGTCTTTGGACCACGTTCTTCAACGAGGTAATAACGCATCTGAAAAGAAATAACCTAAAAATATCTAAAACTATTTAACATCTCAGCTTTGCGAGAACTCAGGATAATTTTTTACCACGTAAGTAGGTCGGTCGATTAAATAGGGTGAATAAGATTTTATTAGAATAACAAAGAGGTTATTTGTACATTGGTTCAGTAAGCCTGCACTGTAAACTGCAAACTGCAGATATCATAATCGTAAACTGCAGATATCATAAACAGTAAACTGCAGATATCATAATCAAGAGAATCTAGAGAAAGAAGAAAATATTCAGCACCGTGAGTAGACGAAGGGATGAAGAATAAACATAGCTGGACATACTCGTATAACTCTTGCAAATTTCTCCAAAATCATCTGGCTTACATCTACATGTAAAACCTAATTACATACAATGCTTGAAAATCATCTGGCTTACATCTACAGGTAAAACCTAATTATATACAATGCTTAAAAATCATCTGACTCACATCTACAGGTAAAACCTAATTACATACAATGCTTAAAAATAATCTGGCTTACATCTACAGGTAAAACCTAATTACATACAATGCTTAAAAATCACCTGGCTTACATCTACAGGTAAAACCTAATTACATACAATGCTTAAAAAACATCTGACTCACATCTACAGGTAAAACCTTATTATATATACTCGTACAATGCTAAAAAAATCGTCTGTCTTGCATCTACAGGTAAAACCTAATTATATACAATGCTTAAAAATCATCTGACTCACATCTACAGGTAAAACCTAATTACATACAATGCTTAAAAATAATCTGGCTCACATCTACAGGTAAAACCTATTTACATACAATGCTTAAAAATCACCTGGCTTACATCTACAGGTAAAACCTAATTACATACAATGCTTAAAAAACATCTGACTCACATCTACAGGTAAAACCTTATTATATATACTCGTACAATGCTAAAAAAATCGTCTGTCTTGCATCTACAGGTAAAACCTTATTATATATAATGCTTAAAAATCATCTGTCTTACATCTACAGGTAAAACCTTATTACATACAATGCTTAAAAATCATCTGGCTCACATCTACAGATAAAACCTTATTACACACAATGCTAAAAAAATCGTCTGGCTTACATCTACAGGTAAAACCTAATTACATACAATGCTTAAAAATCAACTGACTCACATCTACAGGTAAAACCTTATTATATATACTCGTACAATGCTAAAAAAATCGTCTGTCTTGCATCTACAGGTAAAACCTAATTATATACAATGCTTAAAAATCATCTGACTCACATCTACAGGTAAAACCTAATTACATACAATGCTTAAAAATAATCTGGCTCACATCTACAGGTAAAACCTATTTACATACAATGCTTAAAAATCACCTGGCTTACATCTACAGGTAAAACCTAATTACATACAATGCTTAAAAAACATCTGACTCACATCTACAGGTAAAACCTTATTATATATACTCGTACAATGCTAAAAAAATCGTCTGTCTTGCATCTACAGGTAAAACCTTATTATATATAATGCTTAAAAATCATCTGTCTTACATCTACAGGTAAAACCTTATTACATACAATGCTTAAAAATCATCTGGCTCACATCTACAGATAAAACCTTATTACACACAATGCTAAAAAAATCGTCTGGCTTACATCTACAGGTAAAACCTAATTACATACAATGCTTAAAAATCAACTGACTCACATCTACAGGTAAAACCTTATTACATACTAGTACAATGCTAAAAAAATCGTCTGTTTTAGATCTACAGGTACCTAATTACATACAATGCTTAAAAATCATCTGGCTTACATCTACAGGTAAAATCTTATTACACACAAAGCTTAAGAATAAATACTCGTAATCAAGAAATATTTGTTTTCATTAACATTATATATTTGTTTTGCTAGTCTTTCTTCATTCATTCGTTCCACGTGCCCAAATCATCACTCTTCATTGACGCAAATTTCCTTTTCTTATTGTCTTTCAAAAGCAGCTTTAAATAACTTATGTGAGATACTAACTGTCTCATTTAATTTAATACACTTGTATTTGTACATTGTTTCAGTCATAATTTTAACCGGTAAAATTGAATACTTAAAAGTAATAAACATACACTTGGTTATTAAAAATAAATGGTTAATATTTTTTATATTATAGATATGAAGCGAACAATAAGTAACTCTTTGATATAATTAATATTGCATTTTATTAAGTCACGCAAAAATATAAATCAGCTATTAAAATTATCAGCGAAAGAGAAGCCCTACAGTGGGCGTCTGAGAATAATAAAATATAAAAGCAAATTATAGATAAAGAGGTGTATTAATCTTCAATGTTATTTTCATATTGCAAATGACTGAGATACCCGTCGTTGGTTGTGCATATTGTGAAGGAAAAAATCGCATTTATCAATGCACTCTATAAGCAATCTCATATATCATACCCGCTTTAATTGGGTATGCTAAACTTCTCTGTACTGTGGTATCAGGTTTCTTAGATTTTAAACAGCGTTTTTATGGTTTAAAGTGCTGATGTTTCGGGAGGGTCGCAACTCTGATCTCTAGAGTCTGTTGAAGAGGAATTCACTTTTTCAAACTTTCATATGAATGATAATAATTAATCAGACCCACGTTACGTTATAAGAGAAATTATATTAATGTGGAAAGAAAAAAAAAACTACGCATTAAGATAAGAGTTGTAACGTTTTCGAAACATAGATTCTTTGAATAATAAAAATGCTGTATTAATTCCAAAGTCCGAAGAATTTTGTCGTATATGCGTACATTACCATTTTTGATGTACGTCTCTACCATTTTCTCCTTATCTTAGTAGGATTAGGACTATGTCGCTTATACAAGGCCCTGTCATCTGGCCCCGTCACCCAATATGTCTTTCCCACTGTTTTTATAGCTGTTTTTCCACTGTTTCTCCCAAATTTGAGATATACAGCTAACACTGATGTATAATTTCTGCCTCATAGTTTCATACGGTTAAGAAATACATGCATGACAAATAAAGATATCTTAGCAGATTTTGATGCTGTCCGGTTCGAGTATATACTAGTATGTTTGAGTGTTCCATTGTTTCATACGGTTAAGAAATACATAAATGACAAAACAAAACATCTTAACAGATTTTGATGTTGTCTGGTTCGAGTATTTATGTTTGTGTGTTCCATTGTTTCACATGGTCAAGAAATATCTGCAGGACAGACACATGTTTAAGTGCCCCATTATTTCTTATGATTAAGAAATACATACATACGCGACAAACGTACATCATACCAGATTTTAAAGCTGTCCGGTTCCAATGTATATGTTTAAGTGCCCAGTTGTTTCTTATGGTTAAGAAATACATACATGATAAAAATACATCGTATCAGAATTTCAAGCTGTCCGGTTGTAATATGTAGGTATATGTTTTAGTGCCCTATTATTTCTTACGGTTAAAAAAATAAAACAATTTTATCGGATTTTAAGTATATTTGTTTTATTGCCCCATCATTTCATACGGTTAAGAAAAACATACAGGACAAGTAAATACATCTTAGCAGATTTTAATGCTTTCCTATTCGAGTATATATAGTATGTTTTAGAGTATTTTTATTTTCTACAGTTAAGAGGTATGATATACATAGGACAAACAAACATTTTGATAGATTTAGATGTTGTTCGGTTGGACTTGATGTACATATTTCAGTGCCTTATTGTTTCATTCGCAATTGTTAAGAAATACACACAGGACAAACAAACACATAAATGTATAAATTATTTTTCATATACATTCGCTCATAAAATAAAACACAATCAAATCTTTCCTTGCTTTTCAACCTACACGCAGCTAAATTGTCCGCCATTAAGACTATTTTATACTTATCTATGAAGGATTCCATTCACTGAGAAGGCAGCTTACCCAACATGTACGTTTTTTCTGTTTATAAAAAAAACTGAAAGTTTTTTATGCCCTCAAGGTTCGGTATTACGAATAGTTCAACCAGTTTTACTCGGATGGAAGGATATTGGAATTTTTATTGGATGTTCTCAGGAAGAGGACTTTATGTGCATTCTCCATTAAGTGTTGGTATGGCAAACGCCAACGCAAGAGATCGTTGTATGACGGAATAGACAATCGTTAATAATGCTTGCAAAATATAACTAGATATTTTGCACTGACGTTTTCCGTTGTTTATGGTTCTTCGTTAAGATTTCATTTATATGCATCATCATAGATTTAACGCTGATTCAGTCGTTTTTATAATTTAAATAATCTTAAAACGCTTTCGAATATTGCTTAGATAATAATTGAAAGGCATTTTAAATAAACGCTTGTCAATGTTTTATTTCTGGAAAATAATTATATTTGTTGTTTGAATTTTGTTGATTTATATTTGTATTTTTGTTTTTATGATTGTGTGCGGTAGTTTATGGACTGAACATTTTTGGTCTTTCTGGAGTGATGATGTGTGAGGAGTTTGATTTCGCATGATGTTTCCAGTTGTAATTGAGTGTCACTGTTTGTCAGGTTGATGAGAATGTGCAACGGGGTTTTGTTTTTGTGTAATCGAAAATCGGAAAGAAGTATCGATTTATTTTTTCACGCTAAATATCCTCAGTGAGATACAGGCCAAAGTCTAGTTTATGGGGACACGACAAATGAAAGGCAACAAACCCAGATCCATTAAAATTGTATGTCCAAATTAAATTACCTGTTGTTTTTTCGCAAATTATGTATATTTCTTGTCATGTGTAAATAAATAAAAATAAATAAGTAAAAAATAAATAATTCTTTTTTTTGTTTACTTATCGGAAGATTTGCAAAAAAATATCTATTCGAATAGCATGAAAAGCTTTTATAATGGGAGAGTGTGCATCATGTGGCAGATGCGATATATGGATGCCAAGATAACATTAAGTTGAGATCTGTTTTCTCTGACTACCCATGATGGGTACATTACGTGATAGTGGTGATGATTATGAATTTATTTATTCAGTATTTCATTGTACAGTGTAAAATATGCCAGCTTTATTGCGTAGTGTCAATTTCTTCGAATCATCAATTCAATTTTTTTACAAATTACAGCATACTCTGGATTATCCGAGGTCGTATAAACCGGATTGCGAATTGACCGGGCTAGCAAAAAAGTTTGATTCTGTTTGTTATAACATTTTAAATAATATTTGGAAATGGTATAAACTAATATAATTTTTTCTTCCTAGACCTCTTGCCGATTTTTTTTTGTTTTCCGTTGACCCCCTGCCCGCCTAATATTGAATTTTCCTAAACTTATTAACTTTAAATGTGTTCTTGACAGCTGACACAGTGCTGTTCACATTGATAAGGTTTTTTGTAGATTGGACAATTGTAAAAAAAGAAAAACATGTGCAACTTTTATTCATAACTTTATTGAAAAGACACAAAATGCAAGTAAATATATTTGACTTTGGAACGAAATAAATCGAAACCTAGTAAAATTCTTACATAAAATGAATACACAAATAATACAGTAAATGAGAGGGATGAACCTTCAACTTCTGAAGCGTTCGTACCACCGAAAAACACTTCTCCAACATTTCCAAGGTCTGCGGACCATTAAATCCGTTTTTCACACAAAATTTAATGCAAACTCGTTGATGTACAGCTGATGCCATTTTCAAACTTGTAAAAAATCGAAAACACGCACAAAGGTAGATGTACTCAGTACAGCGTAACTTTTACAAATGTCAAACTATGACGCTGAAATTTGAAGGGAAGTGTCAATGATAGATGTGGTAACCTAACAAAAAAAAATAACTCCAATCGCGGGTGACTGACAGCGCCACACGGTGGCCGGTCCTTAAACTTTTTGATCAAGGTAGTATGTCCATATTTCTTGTTTTTATTTTTGACATTGCAACCTATTGCAAAATAAAAATATTTTAGATCATAATAATTGTCAATGTTGAGAATAATGATGACACGTGACAGAAAAAGATGCGCTCTATAGAAAATTTTACTCCTTATTGTCACTTCGTGACTTAGAATCGTGAGCTTTATAAAGCCTCTCTTCTTGACGAATTCCATGGCATATTCCTCCATCACTTTCTGTCCTCGATTTTCTTCAGCCGTGTTATAAGCAAATATAATGGCAGGTGGTAATTACGTAATCACAAAGTTATATACTAAAGAGTTAGATTTTTAGATTAGCAAAGTTTATGAATTTATATGAACACCTAAACACATATGCGGAGGGTAACATTAAAAAATATCATCTCCATCGGACCCAAAAAATGAGTTGATAAAGCAGATTTCTTCTTACCGATGGTACGGAGCCGTTTAAAATTTTCATTTAAATGAAAAACGCATGTAAATATTATAATTTTAAAATCATAATAAAAAAAAACAGTATTTTTTTCAAAAGGAATCTTGTTCAGCCTTCAAATCAATCAAAAAAGATCATGTTCGAATTGACCAATCATAGCTTTGCGATTGTGTCTAACTTCACACCAGTTCACCAGCAACTGTCAGTTTTTAATCGTACGTGCAGTGTAGTCATTATACAGCTTTATCTATCTACATATATTTATTGTTTTATAGTAATATTTCTTCTTATTTTGTAACACTTTACTTATTTTATTTGATTAAAATAAATTACTCGACCCAATTATTTTTTGTATAATATGATTGAAATCGAACAAAATCATCATTTCCCTGACCTGTTCAATCAAAAAAGATGAAAGTAGAATTGTTCACTCAAAAAGGATCATGTCCATATTTTTAACTAGAATAACTATTTTAATTATTATGATTCGATTTCAAACAAGAAATCAAGTCACCTCAACACATTGACTGCTGCATAATTTGTTTTATATTTACTCTGCTGTAAAAAAATAATAAAAAACAAGTATAATTCATTAGCACACAACCCTTACGAACTCTACAGTACCATAAGGCCACTCTGAACTCATGTGTTTTATAATTCATCATCATCATCAATGGCGCTACAGCCCATTGTGGGCCCCGGCCTCCTCCAGCAGTCGCTGCTATTCCCCCCTATCCTGGGATGCACTCCTCCAGCCCCTGATGCCAATCACGTTTGCATCATTCTGCACCCCATCCATCCACCTAAGCCTCGGTCTACCCACGCTACGTCTTCCTTGGGGCTTGGAAAAGAGTACTTTGTTAGGCATTTCCTCTTCTCCCATTCTTGCTACATGCCCCGCCCAACGTAGCCTCCCAATTTTGATGTATTTTATGATGTTGGGCTCTTTGTATATGCTGTATAACTCCTCATTATATCTCACTCTCCAAGATCCATTTTCCTGTATGGGTCCGAATATTTTTCTGAGTAATTTTCTTTCAAATATTAGAAGGGAAGATTCGTTCTTCTTACTCAATACCCAGCATTCAGACCCATATGTGAGGACAGGTCGTAGCAGTGTCTTGTAAATGGTAAGTTTTGTCCTTCTGGACAACAACCGAGATATAAGGTGTTTTCTCAGACCAAAGAAGCATCTATTTGCCATGAATATTCGACGTTTAATCTCGATAGATGCATCATTAACACTTGTCACTATGGATCCCAGGTAGGTGAAGGTGTTTACACGTTATATTGTATGAGAACTTATATTAATCGTGGTAGGTGTCTGGTTATTACGGGGTGCTTTAGTGGCTATCATATATTTGGTCTTATCGGAGTTGATGCGAAGTCCCATTCTGTTTGCGGTTTTATAATTCACCCAAATAAATTGGAAATAGAACGACGATAGGCATTTTCAACACCCAGCGAAGTTTATATCAAAGCATATGTTATATGCGTTTTCAACACTGAACATGTTAAGCGAGCTTAAGGATTTCAGATATTTTTACAATGAATTATTATATCACATACTTATTTTTAATGCAAACAGTTTTTTGCGATTTCCCAACATTCTGATTTCGTGGACATGTTCTTTTTTTAATATTACCTCCTCATATATGTACACTACACACCCCTCGAATGATACAGATATTTTTTTGCGCCTAGTATTCGGGCGTGTAAGGGTACCTATGCCTTTGGTTATATCTATTGTTACAAAAAGAGAAACACCGGGTTTACCCTAATTCAATTTGAAGTCAAAAGGGATAATAATTGAAGTTTAATTGCTGAAAACATGAAAAAAAAACATTGGATGACGTTCACAAAACGGACGGACCGACCACCTCGAATGAAAGCTCGCTGGCTACTGAGCGAGAGAAGCCAGTGAACTGATATTATATTTCTTGCGTTCCCATATACCGAAGTAGAGTGAGAGTAAGACGTGAATAGCGTCGCTTCCTCACCCATAGCGGTTTTTTAAGAATGAATATACCTACGTCACACACTGACACACGTTTGATTGTATTGGTGAATTTATTCCCGATTTTCACAAAATATCTCTGATGTGGCCGATAAGTGCTAACTATTATTAATATTATTTTTTCATTCAATAAGTAAATGTATTACGGAGGAATACCTAAAATCTGAACCCAGTATTTATTATATTTATAGAGATATTAAAGTTTTTAGAAGCAATGTGTACTAGTTACACATCACAGGGAAGGAATGGTTAAAGACAGTCCGCTCTCTAAACGGCGCCATTTATATTAAACGAGTTTTAATAGATGTAATGCTCATAACCCTCGGGTTTGAAGACAAATGTCTTAACAATGAGACCGGGAAAGGTTTTTATAAAAGAAAAAAAAATCTGCAAAAAAAAGATTTCCATGTAGTTTTTTATTTTTAAATACTCGTATTTGAACCATTTTTTCATATTTAAAACAGGTTATCCCTATACGAGTATATCTAAATATCTGGTTCGTACAAATTCTCTCACGTTTCTTGTTAATTCATTTGTGTCACCATTACGTAAAAATGTCATCGATTCCAGTGTTTCAAATAGTAGTTATTTCTTCAAGATCACTAAAAATATTTCCCCGGCAAATACCAATCTAGTCAAATCCTAGAACTGATCCTGTACACTAGACAATGCGGTCTACCCATGCACTATACAGTTTGCTATAGCAATCATCTTTTGCCATATTAGTTACGCGACTAGACCAGTCAACTAAGTTGACAGAAATTCCAGCCAAGTGGCCGACAGCAAAAATTCTAGACTGAAAATATGCGACTTGCTCCAAACAGCAAAAAAATATATCGAGGCATGGTTACATTTTTTCATCTTTTTTATAGTACGAGTATGTTATGTACTTCCTTGCCACATTGTGGCTTTCTATTTTTCGTATTGTTAAGTATAATATGGGTGTGTTAACAGTGCCGTACTCGTATAAACGGCGCCCCTAGGCAACTTGCAACTTGCACCATTCCACCCCTCTTATACGTAATTAAAATAATGTTTTCTTTTTTCTGTTTCCGATGATCATTTACTCGTATTTCGCGTCATATAACATACCACTACAGTTTACGTTTTGTTTTCTTATCCGCAAATACATTAAAATAATGTTTTCGTTTTTCTGTTTCCGATGATCATTTACTCGTATTTCGCGTCATATAACATACCACTACAGTTTACGTTTTGTTTTCTTATCCGCAAATACATTAAAATAATGTTTTCTTTTTTCTGTTTCCGATGATCATTTACTCGTATTTCGCGTCATATAACATACCACTACAGTTTACGTTTTGTTTTCTTATCCGCAAATACATCTACGATGTAATTGAAACCCATATTCACTATTTTAGATCGTTCAGTCAGAAGAGTCATTTTGCAATAGTGTGAGTAACAGTGCGTTTACAAAAACTTGTCACTTTATTTTTTTAATGAAGTGAAAAAGCAAAAAAAAAATACAAAAATGATATTTTATATTCAAACATTGAAATGAACACACACGTTTTGTAAATTAAAAATACTGTCAGCTTCAATTGTAATAATCATAAAAATAAAATGAAAGTAAGTTTATTTAATTTATTAATTGTTTAGGTATGGCGGATTCTAGGAAACATTAAATAACAATAATGAAATTTTTCAAGAATAAAAATAAATATAAGTACAAGTTTTATAAAGTAAAAATGTTCGTCAGCTTTAATTAGATTGCACATAAAAATAAAATGAATGTAAGATTATTTAACATATTAATGTATCATAATTACATAATTACAATACCAAATAATAAAGTTTTAAAATGATAGTGGATGGAGTGATACTAAATTCTAGGAAACTTTAAGTTATAACAAAGTACATTCTAAGCTTTCAAAAATTTTTGAATTATGCATTACATTAGACAAAAATCGCACTCCTAATTTCAACATGGTAGTGTTTTTCTAATCACCGAGTATTTCAACAACAATACAAACGTGCACTCTGCGCGAACCAATTGTGTGGCATTCTAAAACCAATACCACTACATAAGTTGTAATACAGAGATTGTTGGTTACACAAAATTACTCTTCTGGCTGAATGATCTACTATATACGCCTGATTATATTTAGAATATGGAAAATGCGTTTACCTTGTTTTATTTTAGTGTGAATCTTAAATATGTTTATAATCGTTTCAATAATTTTGTTCTGCGGAACATTTTGAGAGTGGTGTTCATAAACAATGTAAACATTTAGACAAACAGTTACTATTTTTTCAACTTTTAGTTTGTTAAGCTGTAACATTGAATATTCAGTGATTAGATTTTAAATATCTCTCTCCAGTGCTTTTTAATTGGTATATCCAATGTGCGATAGACGAAGTAAGAGAAGAAAAGGACCATAGAAGAGGCGTCAGAATTCACGGCCAAAAAGTGGATATGATAAGATTTGCAAACAACATTGCTCTGATCGCCGATAGCGAAGAAGAACAAAAGGAGACCTTGGAAACTATGGAGAATATCCTAAATACCAAGTTCAACATGAAAATAAACAGGGACAAAACAAGAGCGATAACCGTAGGCAGAGACGAGCACCAAATAAACATACCAATCTCAGGAGCTGCACTTAAGAACGCAAAAGAGTTTGTCTATCTTGGAAGGAAGATCACATGGGATGGCCGTACAAAAAGAGACGTTGACAGTCACATCCACCAAGCAAAACTCGCTTTTAATAAGAAATCAAAGATTTTCGAATCCAACAACATGGACCTGAATCTCCGCAAGCAATTGGTCAAAACATACGTGTGGAGTATTTTGATGTATGGTTGCGAGACATGGTGCATAGGCGAAAGAGATCGAAAAAGATTGGAGGCTTTAGAGATGTGGACCTATATGATAGACGAATCCTAAGGATTTCCTGGAGAGACCACATTACAAATGACGAGGTTCTCAGTAGGATCGAAGAAACCAGACACATGTCAAACACCATATCGGAAAGGCGTGCAGAATGGATAGTTCATACGCTGTGACATGAAAATCTCCTGCATAATATACTGGAAGGAATGATTGTGGGATCGATTGGCAGAGGGTATCCTCACCGAGAGTATCTGGAGCAAATATGCTACGATATGGACTGCACCTCCTATACAGAGCTCAAGAGGATCACTGAAGACCGAGCGGAGTGCAGTGGAGAAGGAGATGCAGAGCTTTGCTGCTAACCAATCCCAAGAATTGAAACTAAAGAAGAAGAAGATTTTAAATATGAAATATAGTGAATGCATTATTCAGAATTCATCTAAATCGTTTTTGTACATATTTTAATAATTTATTTACGAATCTTTGGACACCCCGTTTGCCTGGGCACCCTTAGGCTAATTGCCGGGTTTCTATATTAGCAAACTCGGCTCTGCGTGTTAGCGATAAAATTGTCGTAAAATATCTCCTGCGACTATTTTCATCTTTTATAAAAAGCAATCATAATTGTTTTAGTTGGTCTGTGTTTGATCCGGTTAAGGTAGAAAATACAAGATACTTCAGTTGTTATATATCTCGTTTACTCAAAAGAGTTAACAAGAATATTACGACTTAATCAGACAAGGTAACAACTATGTCGCAAGTTGTGAGAGGTGGATTATGTCACCAAGTACAGAACAATCACGATTTTTTAACGTTAACACGGGCAACATAGCTCTGGTAAAGAAATACATTTTATTCTCCATTGTAAGTCTGTTTCATTCCTTACGATTTATAAATTTTTGTGACTGTTTCAAAAATTATTTCTTTTACGAGTAGATATCAAATTACATATTTAAGTTTGTCTTCAACTAATTAAAAAAAAAAAAACAAATACACACTTCAAAGTTATTTTCAGTCGTTTATTTAATTTATCTACGAAAGCCTTTTGATCTCTGATTTTCCATAGCTGTGTTTTTTTGACTAGTTTGCAAGACACTTGTCATCCGACTCGAAGGGTACGGATTTGATTCTCGTTGGTACACAATATTATTAAAAAAAGGTTCCAGTCGATTTTTTTTACTTTATACCTCATTAACATTTCTAATTGGTTGGAGAGGTATTGCCACATAGTAATAAAGCCACCATATTATACAGTATACAACGAAAGTGTAATATAACACAGATAATCTTATTAACTTACATTTAATAACATACTTAATTTTATTTAATAATTAAAAATACTTAACATCGAGTCTTTTCACACGTTCTTTTGATAAAAGGATTAATTGAGTGGTAGGTTTTATTTATGTTTAATATAATCTACTTAAAATCAGCCAAATTCTAATGACTCTCTAGTGTCATAATTATTATATATAGTATAGCTTTTCTTTATTTCGCATTCTTTCTTAAAATCATTTAAGAAATAGGAAGAATTTATTTGGAAAAAATTAAGAAGAAAAATTGTTCCGAGTGAGTGCGATCCTACAACATTTTTCTACCGGAAAAATACGCTTACCACTTGGGCCACCATTTCTAGGTAGAAGTACCTAATTTAATAGCCGCAACCAGTACCTTCCTATCTTTACATTCAACTTATATATTTATTATGTAATGTATTTAATCTGTAGTCCTTACTTCGAGTGCTCCTAAGGAGTAAATGACGTTATATTATCATTTTATTATTATTATTATTACTTTAACATATTTCTGGTTGGTTGTAAGAGATTATAGAGCAATGAGCCCAACAGGTTGTACTTTATACATCCAAAACGTAATACAACAATTAAAACGATATATTCTAATGTTAGATTTCTAATTTATTGGGAAGAGAACTATCGTGTTTCTCTCCGTTAAATGAACTAATCGTTCATCCTCGACTGGCCGGACCAGTCCATGTCTGCATGTTGTAAGATGCAACCGGCATGGCAGCCTGTGGTCAGCTACCGTCTGCGCACCGCACGTCCCCATGTGTGCGCTTGCAAAGCGGGTTACATTGTTTTCACCTTGGGACGACAGTTTTACGACTTCTTCAGACCACAAATGTGACTCGTTCTGTTACAGTTTTGTAGCCATTTTCGATGCGGGATATATGGAATGTGAGGTTATTGTTATAATTTTTTTAATATGGCTTCATCGAAAAATGTTTTTAAGTATTTAATAATCATATTAAAAAAAATTAATAATAATACTGATAATGGTAATAATAATAATATTAATAATAATAATAGGAATAGTAATAATAATAATAATAACAACAATAATAATAGTAATATTAATAATAATAATAATAATAAATATAATATTTACAATACCATAAATAATAATAATAATAAAAATACCATAAATACTAATAATAATACCATAACTAATAATAATAATAATAACAATAATAATAAAAATGCCATAAATAATACTAATAATAATAATAACAATAATAATAATTATTACAATAATAAAAGGACAATTTGTAACGCCGTTTGTAGAGCAAACATTTTTCAACGGCGCTATAAAACGAGATTCGAATCGACCATTATTTACAGATTTAATGTATATAAGTTAGGCTTAAGGATAGAAAAGATATTTATGTATATAAGTTATGCTTAAGGATAGAAAGGTGGTGACTGCGGCCATTAGATAAGGTTCCTTTTAAGGATAAATTTCCCCGCATTTGCATATGTTCAGAAAATCATAGTTGGTAAGAAAACCACAGAAATATTCAAAGGGAAGACGAACTACAAATAAACCTTTGTAGATCTTTCGATATGTTGTACTATACTAAAGAAAATGTAGCATGGCCCCTGTGACAGTTCACAAATTTGCCCCAATACAACCTTGTAATGACGTTCAGTAATTTTAATTATTTTATCAACTTTAATATAAGCCTCGATTCTAATAAATAGCAAGTTATTTAGGTAAATACGTTACATGAAACTAACATACATATTGTTGCAAATTAGCAAAAATATGTCAGTTTGTTAAAATCAAATAATATTTGGCGACGTTCATCAAAAGTCACTACGTTAGTCTGCATTGGATAGGGATGGGGTATACGATAATTGGATTTTCGATTTTTTTTATACATAAAATTAAATGTTCGTAATTAGTATTAATTCATAGTGGATCTTGACCTTAAAGATATATACAAATCATACAATACATTAGAAAGTTAGTATAATTCAAATTAGGAATTAAAACTTCAGTTTAGAGAAAAACAATTCTTCGATTTGTAAAAAAACGATTCGATTTGTAAAAAAAAAACGATTTTACTCCATCCCTTTGAGGCATGACATTTCAAACGTAAGATGGGTCATGCAACATTTTCTTGAGTATGACACATTCGGCTTTATGTGTAGTGTAGTGTAGACCTCCAAAAAGGGTTGTCTTCAAGTGATTTATAAAACTGCTCAAGCCACCAATCACTAAGAGGTGTTTCGTTTCAAGATGTCATTATTACTTACTTGGTCTACCCATTAAACTCTTAGCATTAATTGATATCAATATATTTCAAAAGCTTCTAGTTTTTTTTGTGGACTGAGTAAGTGTCCATGCTTCAACACCATTAACAAGTACGAGTACATATATTATGTAGCAATGCAAAATTCACAAATGCGAAGTCAAAGTTGAAAGCCTTGTGCAGAGGAGAGCATTTTAGCCTACATTTTAAAGAAACATCTTTGTACTTTGATCTCGAGAGAATAATAGTTCCTTCAGGAGGTATTCTACTTTAGAAATTTGAATAAAATATATTGTTTTGCCTATTTTTAAAGTTTAGACCTTTAAACATGTGTTTTCAAAAGAAAATTTTAAAATTTACAATGTTTACGAAGTTATAGCTATAAATGAGGCAGCAATTACGCAGCACCGGTATGACTCAGACAATAATCTCAAAACTTTAAACGCGTTTTTCTCGAAACTACTTTTTTCGACCTGGTCGACATAAAATCTCAAGTTCTATCCAATGAATTGCCTTTAAATTTAATATAAAACTTTGATAAATGTTTTTTTATATCGTTCCTACCTTGTTTTTACTATTTTAAAAAAATAAAAATATTTGAAAAAAAGTGTAAAAAAATAGATTTTTTTCAGACAGTCGCCATTTTACGATTGACGAAATTATTTTTTTTATCAAAAACCAACTATAACGACATAATTTTTTATCAAGAAACTGTGTATGATTTTTGTTTCAGATTTACGAAAGGGCTTCAATCATGTCGACCAGCTTATCCCCTTTTTTTTCGACAAGATATAACAGCTGATAACATCTTGAATTTAAAAAAAAATTCAAAATTTTTTTCGCTCTCAAATCATTAATAAACAAACTGTAAAAAATGCATACGAAAAATGTTTTTAGTTTTTTTTAATTAAGTCTGAAAAAACGCCCGAAATTCATGCCTCAAGAGTAGAATAACCCCTTAATCAGCATTCCAAGTTGGACTCACTCAAGAAATTCATTACTTCATTACTTATATCCATAGATATTTAAAAAAAACTACTTAAAACCACCTTAAATTAGACGTAACTGTGAACAAAAGACCCAACTCACATTCTACATGTTCTGAGATAATTGAAGAAATATCCTAATGGGGAAAGAAATAATCTACGGGGCCTTCTTTAACCTGTTCCCCGCGGGGAGCACAAACGCCTGTGATCTGACGACAATCCAAGTTTCAAATCACAAATACTTAAAAAAATGACACAAAACCAGAATAAAAATTGAACTAAAATTTAAAATAATCTTTATTCTAGCGACATCTCTGAAAACCTTGTCAAATAATATATTAGTTTATGAGATATTGTTGAATAAACAGAGCGCCGAATTTTTTTGGTTTCTCAATATTTCCAGCATTAACGACCTGTCTCGCGGATCGAGTCCTGCGATGAGTCTCTCTTACGTAAATAAACATTACTAAGTCTCTCTTACGTAAATAAACATTACTAGTGCTATATGCATTTGATTGGGTGAGTGTCATGAAGCATTGATTTGATCGTAGCATTCCTTTGTTTATTTTACGTAATGTTAAGTTTATCTCCTTTATTTAAAGTCTCCTTAAGAGTAATGACTATTATTTATTATCAGAAAATTACTTAAGTGTCATGTTTACTTGGTGTTGTAATCAAATATCAGTGGTTCTAAACAAAATATGTGTTTAAACTTAGAAATTAAAAAACGCTGAAATTGTGCCGCGCACAGGATTCGTGGAATTTGATTTTTAACGCGGTGAACAGGTTAAAACTATTGTCAATCGAAAGATCGACAAAAATTTCACTGTCGTTCGTCTTTCATAACGCCTTTGAGGACAGTCTGCTCTCTAAACGGCGCTATATAAATTGTCTTATTATTTTTTGAGGCTTTCGCAGTTTTTCATATCAGTTGCATAAGGTTTTTTGGAGTGTTTTACTGCGTGGTTTATGATGCATCTTAAGCCAAACCATGCGGTAAAACACTGAAAAACCCTATTCAAATTGTCGTATTATTATTAAATTACCATGTCATGTAAATGTTTAGTACGTTGAATTCTTTTTTATAATATTACGTTAAATTTTTCCCTTGATACGATATGATATCATTGAAAAAAACCTTTCAATCAAATTCAATGTGTGTTAAAACTGATTTAACATTTTATTTAAATATCAAGAATGCAGATAACGTCATAAGATAAATTGAAATATATGATTATGTATTGTTAAATTGAATATTGTTGATTGCTACAATATAATATGGCACGTACGAGTATTATATTGTACTATTTCAGTTTGTGCAAACTTTCATTCGTTCTTGAAGTGTAGAACTGAAATATTACGGCGAATAAATGTAAGTGTTAACGTCAATTAAATAAAATGTGATCAATCTTAACAAAGAGTATGTATGGCGGGTTTTAATAGGAGTTATGAAAAAAGATTTTATTGTATTTGATTGAAGGCTGTGACTCCGTTTTGGGTCGGTTTGAACTTGTTAGTACAGTGTATCATTTTAAATTTATTTATTTAATTCACGAAATAAATGTCTTGTACATAAAATTAACGGACCTTTTAATGTCTTCTCTCTTGAATGTATTTTTTTTGTCATCTATTTATTATCTGTGTTTTTTTCTCTTCTTATTACATATAGTATTTAAGGGTGTGGGCTGAAAAACATCTGATGTCCCCGTGGCTGAGATCGCCCTATATTGGTGGGGTGTATCTTGGCCGGGGGATGTTATTTGATGAGCCCAGACCTTTCGATAGCTTCTGTTTTTAATTTGTTCTTGAAATGTGTCTAAATGTATTATGTACATACTGCGTTGCAATCAATAAACCTGTATTTATTTATTTAAAATAAAAATAATATCTCGGAAAACAAGTTAATGTTAATTTGTGGAGAGTCCCGGTTTTTGGTGAAATTAACATATTATATATATACCATGTGTTTTTCAGTTGTCCTTTGCGAGATTGGTTTGATTTACTAAAAGCCTTATCTTTGGCGCGTCCAATGAATGTTGCGTTTCATCTTTATTCGTGAAACTTTTCTATTAGGTGTTAACATAAGTTGTGTCCGTTTTTTTACAAATTTAAAAATGAGCACCAATAGTAAAACAAAATGGTAAAGGTTATACGTCATTCGAAATAAAATTTAATGAACCTATTGAAATTCTCAGGATATCATCGATTTATTGCAGAATGAATAAAGAAAGACAAGTGGAATTTGTGGTAGAGATAAGATACGGGGGGTGGACAATGCATGACAAAATACGGAATGAAGTGATAAGGGATGAATGTGAACGTAATGTTGATGTGTGGAGTAAGATGAACGTGAACTCTCTGAGATGTTTTGGGCGTGTGGAACGAATGAATGGAAAAATACTAGCAAATATATAACGCAAATGTGAGTGGAACACGTGGTAGAGAAAAAAACAATGAAAATATGCTTGGATCAAGTGAATTTTTTTTTAAAGAAGGAAATGTAAACAGTCAGAAGAATCGCATGAGTTGTATCATAAGGTTGTTAAAAAAGGTAAAATATGTTTGTCGCAATAGGGACGTCTATCGACCTATCCTCTATTCCTACCCCAACAAAGGAACAGCGTAATGGAATATATATACATATAAAGCAATACACATCACCTCTGTTCTACTTACCAACTTACAGAACGAAAATCATGGTCAAAGACTCAGTCACGCGTGGTTTAGAGATATTGAACCAACTGAGTGATACATGTATGTGTATTCTCGGTATCACCTATCAGTATGAGAAGAATCCTAGTTGATATTCTTCCTTACGAATAACCTAAAAGCAGACCCTCTTTGTGTAACAGGAGGATAAATCCGTGCAAAGTGGATAGAAATAAATCTCAAAAAAACATTTTCTTTAGTTTATATTTTACGTGGCACTGCAGTTGTTCTGGCTTCCCTGTTAAATATTCCATTGGAATTTGTTCTGGGTAGACTAGACTTTACCATTCCTAAAGATTTCTTCCGATTGAGTTCGAACAATCGCAAATTACTTGTGATTTATTGGAGCAAGTTGAATTAATGGTTTGATGCCTACATCTTGTGCCTCGCTACTTTCAATGCCACCCGCTGATTCCTCCAACTCATGGTCTCTGATTTATGTGAAACACAAGAAACATATATCTTCAATCGAATAGATCTTTAATGTTTTTGGGTTTTTAACCTTGATGGAATGCTATCTCGTAATTCATCCCTAATTTAAACATTGTGGTTTGGTTTCATTTATCATTAGTTGACAATTGAGTGAATTAACAAAATAATTAAATAAAATATACTTTCGTCGCTCTACGTTTCATAAATTTTGTAACAATAAGTATTTTTGTATTGATATAAAAGGACAATTTATATAGCGCCGTTTGCATAGCAAACTCACTGCAAGTGCACCCTAATTTGGAACGCGAACCCAATGCTATTCACAGATAATAAATATCACGTAATAAATATATATTAATTAAGTGTAAGGATAGGAAGGTATTGGTTGCTTATTTTATAAGAGTAGCGCTGAAGCAAAGATTGCCTTTTGGCAATTTCAGTTCACCACACTTCCACTCAAATTTGCACTATAAATTTGTTTTTTTTTAAGTTTTTCTTCATTCATCGTTTTACGTGCCCAAACCGTTGACATGATTGGAACCCTTTAGTGAATTTGAAATAAAAATTATCCACAGTTTGTTAATAACAAATAATGTCGTTATACTTGGTACCAAAGAGAAAAAAAAATCGTAAAATGGCGGCTATCTTAAATTTTTTTAACCCTTTTTCAAATTTTTAAAAATAGTTCTAAACTTTTCAAGGTAGGGACGATATGAAAAATATTATCAAAGTTATATATCAAGTTTGAAGGTAATCGGTTGAATAAAACTTGAGATTTTATGTCGACCAGGCCGAAAAAAGTAGTTTTGAGAAAAACGCGTTTAAAGTTTTGTGATTATTGTTAGTCATACCGGTGCGGCGTAATTGCTGCCGCAATTACGCCGCAATTTTAAAGGGCTATACTAATATTCTTAAAGGGCTAAACTTTAAGAATATGTAAAAAAACAAAAAAAAAAACATTTTTTCAAATTTCTCGAATGGAATAACCCCTTAATTCATTCGTTCTACATGCCTGTATCATCTTAGAGTGTTCTTCTTCATATTACTGAATACATCACTTTATTCCATATTCTGTAACACATTGTCAACGCATTTATTCTTCGCACTGTACACATTTATAAAATATACATTCGGCTTAGATAATAAATTGCATAATACAAAAATAGTTGAAGCGAAAGAGGAGTTGTTGGTCATTGTTATTATGATAATAGTTGTATACCATATGCCACCTTTGCGTGACCATGTGGGTATTTCTCATTCAAAGGTGGAGGTCACACAAGTAAAAGGTCCTTATTGAACGCACCGCTCCTTCAATTGATATTTATTTCTTTAAAAAATATGTGTTTAGTATTGATTAAATTGACTTTGATAACTGTTCATAAATTAACATTTATTCAGTATCAATCTATTTTTCCTACTTCATTAACCTTTCCCCCTTCCGGTGCTAAAAAAAATCCGTGCGTTCCGGTGCTTTGTATTCAATACACATGTAAAAATGAGCGATTTAAAATCGGAAAAATAAGAATATTCATAGCAAATCGCTTAAATTAATTAAATTTCAAGTCAAAAGTAATAATTGAAATTTAATTGCTGAAAACATGAAAAAACATCGGCCGACGTTCAAAAAACGGATGCAGAAACCACCTTGTGTGGATGCCCGCGAGCTACTGAGACGGGACTCGGAACACTAACACCTTGTATGTTATACCTCGAAGGTAGAAACAACTGCGAATTGAGATTCTATTTCTTGCGTTCCCATATACCGAAGTAGAGTGAGAGTGAGACGTGAATAGTGTCGCTTCCTCATTCATAGTGGTTTTTAGAATGAATAACCTACGTCCCACACTGGCACACGTTTGATTGTATTGGTGAATTTATTCCCGATTTTCACAAAATATCTCTGATGTGGCCGATAAGTGCTAATTATTATTAATATTATTTTTTTCATTCAATGCGTAAATGTATCACAGAAGAATACCTAAAATCTGAACCCAGTATTTATTATATTTATAGAGATATTAAAGTGTTTAGAAGCAATGTGTACTAGTTACACATCACAGGACAGGGAGGGTTAAAGTAACTTTTATTGCTTAGAACGGTATTATTTGAAAATATTTTTGAGTAATGATTAATTTAAAAAATGTTAGTCTGTTTCATTCAAAGCCTCGTTATTCGTTCAATTTATCGTATTTTCAAATTAATTTAATAGTTTCAAATGTTCGTAATGTACATTTATACATCCTTTATAATAAGGAGATCATGCCTGACGTGGTTACATTACGAAGCAGAAACAAAAAAATATGTGTCATGATATCTTTTATCTCTGCCTACATCAATAAAGATATGGCACGATGGTGATAATAATGATAATATACATTTGTTATCAACACTTTTGCTCGTTTTACTTCAAGGGCTGTACTTTTAGAAATTTATTTAGTTATAAATCCTTTTTTCTTTTCTTTACAAAAATAAACTGAAAATAAACACCACTTACAGATGATTACATTGAAATAAAAATGAGTATGTAACATAATGCATTTAAGAGGAAGGGGAAGCAAATAATACGAGTATATCAGGGGAATGGTATTTTAAAAGATGGAAATGTAAAATGTCAAAGAAATCGAAGGAGTTGTATGGAAAGGTGTATGAATGTAGACATCACGATCACAAAGAAAATCGTCTTGTTAAGTCTCTTGTCTTCGTAATATTTATTTGCGGCACGGAGACGTGGACTCTGATAGTAAGCGAGATACATGTTAAAAGTCAGAGAAATCGAAGGAGTTGTATGATAAGGTGAGTCCATGTCGAGGAGGTGAAAGATTCGTGACGCGCTATGAAAGTCTGGTACTCTGTCGTCTCTGCTTACCCCGACAGGGAAATGACGTGATGGTATGTATGTATGAGTATAAAGCCAATATTTATCCCGACCACGTTCTTTGATATGTCCGAATTACCAATTTGGATATGCTGAAAAGTACCATACGAATAATTTAGGCATAATATTTAGTTTCGATTAATTATTTTGTGTACATCGTTAAGTATGGTAAATCTGGCGGGCTTGCTGCTATACAGCAATTTCTTCCAATGAAATTAATAAATAAGTATTATTCATAGTTAAAGCGTTAACACTGTGGAGGTTTAAATATATGTTGTTTATAGTTAAGGCATTAACGTTGTGGAGGTTTAAAGACATTGTAATTTATTTTTATCAAACACTGTTTATTCCACTTTTTTGTAACGGTATAACCCTACCGGTTTCAAGGCTTTCACTTCATCTTCAGGGGAAAGCCTTGAAACCGGTAGGGTTATACCGTCACAAAAAAGTGGAATGAACAGTGTTTGATAAAAATAAATTACAAGGTTTAAATATATTGTAATTTGTTTAGTAAAACACTGTTTATTCAACTTAACGCCTTATCAGTCTCAATGTTTTCATCATGAGGAGAGGACAAACAATCATCTGGTTTGTGCTCCCCTATTAACCCTTCCTTCCCTGTGATGTGGAACTAGTACACATTGCTTCTAAAAACTTAAATGTATCTATAAATATAATAAATACTGGGTTCAGATTTTAGGTATTCCTCCTTAATATTGTACATTTACGCATTGAATGAAAAAAATAATATTAATAATAATTAGCACTTATCGGCCACATCAAAGATATTTTGTGAAAATCGGGAATAAATTCACCAATACAATAAAACGTGTGCCAGTGTGTAACGTAGGTATATTCATTCTAAAAAAAACCGCTATGAGCGAGGAAGCGACGCTATTCACGTCTCACTCTCACTCTACTTCGGTATATGGGAACGTAAGAAATAGAATCTCAGTTCGCTCGCTTCTCTCGCTTCTTTCGCTTCTCTCGCTTCAGTAGCTCTCGGGCATCCATTTGAGGTGGTTTCTCGCGGCAATTAAAATTCAATTAATATCACTTTTGATTTCAAATTTCATTAATTTAAACGATTGGCTATGAATATTACATGTGTATTGAATATACAGCACCGGAACGCGCTGATTTTTTTAGCAAAGGAAGGGAAAGGTTAATGAGGTGAAACTGGTAGGGTTATATCGATATATTAAGCGGAATAAACAGTGCTTTACTAAACTTTTTATAATAAATAATCACCTTAAATTTGATATAATCGTAGCTTTCTTCTATAAAGCTTCAATTGAAGATTGTATAACTCGAATTATTTAGCAAAGCTTTTTTTTAGTATTACAGCCAAAATTGGCATTGCTCCCCTGATCCTGTTTTGATTCAGTGTCGCTATACACAGTGTGCAAGAATCCAGTTTCTTCGAATTGTAAAACCTGAAAGTGCCTTTGTATTGTTTGTGATTTATGGGAGACGTATGGAAGGTGGAATATATTGTAAAGAAAGGAATTAAAAGATGTGTTTTGAGCTACACACAAATGTGTGGGATAAAAAAGAGAAGAAATTCATATGGTGCGAGCCAAATGACGCCATAAATTTTACGTAATAAGGAATATATCATTTTTATGCACTGCGGCAGTGCAAAGGTTAACAGTCATTTAATATTTTTTTCATAAAAGCGCAATGCCTTTTTTTTTACCGAAAACACATTTGCAACAGATTAGAATGTTCTGTTTTTATAATACATGTACACCATAGCACCATTTGTCTGTTGGTGTTTGCAGAGAGGACAGAACTCTAAAATTTCATACCATGACACATTTTTCCCCCTTCTGTTTCACTTCTTATAACATTTCATTCGCTTGCTAAAAAACATTTTCTCGGTTGTCCTCTACCACGACTCCTACTTATAGTTACATTATAAATTTGCTTAGTTACACTTCGTCAGTCATTCGTTAAAAATGTTCAAACCACCTCAACGTGCTTTTTTTCATTCTACTCAACATATCAGGGTTAAGCTCATATTCATCCTTAATTACATTTCTAATTCTGTCATACATCGATACTTCACATATTCTTCTCAGTGCATACATTCTCCCCATATATTTTCTTTCATTATGCATTTGCTTAGACAGGTTTCGTTATTCATTCGTTCAAAATGTCCAAACCACCTCAACGTGCCCTTTTCCCCCTACTTTACACATCAATTATTAGCTCAAATTCATCCTTCATAATTACATTTCTTATTTCGTCTTACATCGACACTACGTAGTCTTCTCAATGCATGCAATGCCTCTGTATTAACTCTCGTATTTTAATTTATATCCAATATTCACGTTTCTCTTCTGTACATCTATGTCAGCATTTTAATTTTTTTTATTTCAAAAATAAAAATATATGTATTCATTAAATATGTACTGGAACATGAAAAATACAATAAAACTTTTTTTTTTGTTTTTATATTGCATATTTATATTAAAAAAAAAGAGTAAGGTTCATATGTGAATCACTGCGCATTTGTAAGTTAATTATATGATATAAATGAAGTTATGTATTTAACTTCACTTATTTTACACATATGTACTAAAGAATAAAAGAAAAAAAATAAGATTACCTTGATCAACAATAATAAAGTAATTTGATTTCAAACTGGGACAAATCACAAAAGTCATCTACGCGCAGCAAGTCTAACTTCAACTGCCAAATTGACCGGTAAAACAGTTTTCTATTAAACTTATGTGGTTTTAAAGCATGGAGATTATTGTATCACATTTGTAACAGTGCATGAGTTGTTGTTTATACCACTCAACACAAAAATATTTAGAAAAACTTTGGTTAATTCATATGTGCATCATTGCGTACTGTAGGGTTTACTCTCTTCTTTTAATTTATATCCAATATTCACGTTTCTCTTCTGTACATCTATGTCAGCATTTTTATTATTTAAATAAAACTTAAGTTAATTTGTATACCATATATTTAACTCCACTGTTTAGATCATCTCAGTTTTGATCGATTTATAATACAAAATAAATTGAATCATTTCCCAGTAATTATATAATACAACGCCAAATTTAATAGCACCTTTTCGTGAGCAGATTCTTTTCGAGAGCATTCAAACATAGGTTAAGTTAAAAAAATCTTATATAGGTTAAATTCAAGATGGACACCATTGGTTAAATTGATAGAAAAACAGTTATAATAATCTTAAATGCTAGAACCTAAAATGTTACTAGTGCATAAATTATATTATCCAATTTTAGAATTTATTGATTTGTGTGTACTCGTACATATTTATGATATTACATTTTTTTCCTAAGGATTTCAGTAAATACAAAAATATTTTTTTTTAACAAGGTTAGTGATTAAATGCTTATGTACAACTTGAATATTTTAGATTAGACAATCTTGCTGAAGGATACTAGGATGGATTTCTAGTTATAAAGCTATTTTGAATATACTAACATATTGTAGTTTTTGAAAATCATTCAATAATTGATTTAATACTCGTATCTTTGTAGACAAGGATGTTTGTGTTACATTTGGATTCTCTAATGTGACCAAAAAAAAAATACAAGTATTTTTTTAATTAAATTTAGGCGTATTTTAACGTTAGCGTAAAGAAATTTCTAAAATTTTAAGTAATGCAATTTACATATCATAACGTCGTTACCTTTGCGGTATATGCAGAGATAACAGAACCCTAATCCAAGCACAGAACTTTCACCTCTCTCAGATTTATAAATCTTGTCATGCACAATCTTCTATTATCCATACTTCTGATATCCCAAGGGCTGTTTTAAGGATAGCCAGTATAATTTATTTTATTTGCTGATGCAACAGAAAATTTTCATTCAATGATTCATAAGTATGGAATTAAAATAAAATACAGATGATGAATAAATGCATAGTGTATTGGAGAATTTAAACAAATCAATAAATTCAAACAGTTCATTGTGACTCCAACGCTTTTGCTTTCCCGGTTTGGCGCCATTTTTATTCGTTTATATCAGACAAGCAATCAAAAGGCGTGACAGTTAACTTATTCATAATATGGCAACATTCTTTGGCGCTTATTTTATATTCTGAAATGTGGCACACCTGTTTCCACGATAAAAATGTAATAACTACATTTTTCAACATAATAATCGATCTTTGATCAAATATTAAACTAATACTTCAGGAAATATTCTTGTGTTATTTCACTATCGTGCTAAATTTCAGGTTCACGTGTTTATTTTTCCTATCTCAAGGCGTTCTTTAGGCGGACTGACATTGGTTTGTAACTATTATAATGCTTAGATCTAACTAGTATTATATTTTAATGAAAGTGTGTACTTTATTACTTCTAAAGGAAGCTTTTGATTATACGTGGTATCAAATAACTTCTTTTCATCGTTAATAAAACGATCTCTAACGTTAATTTGATAAATTACTTTAACTCGGAGTTTTAGGTTCGATTTCCAATAATATCTAAAATGAAAAATTATAAAAAGAGGTTCCAGTTTGATAAAAGAGTTTGTCATGTAAAAAACTTACGTGACCTATAGTTTGGAAATTCTAGGATGAGTTCTGTGACAGCTCACAAATTTGCCCCAATACAACCTTGTAACGATATTCAGTAATTTTAATTATTTTATCAACTTTAGTATAAGCCTCAATTCTAATAAATAGCAAGTTATTTAGGTAAATACATTTCATAAGGTTGTATTGGGTCAAATTTGTGAGCTGTCACAGGAACCATCCTAGAATTTCCGAACTATAGTTGGTAATACATTTAAAATACATCTGGTGATTTTGAGTTTGATTTCCGATGGTGCCAAACGAAAAAAAAAATAGTCCCTATCCGGTGAAATAGTGGAAACAATACTAAAAGACGCTAGAAGTTTGTGAGAATAGTTATCTCTCCATGAACAGGGTAGACAATATGTCAAAACGTGCTATAGCGAACCTCAATTTTAGTGCCTGCTTCAGTGGTTCTGATATCTTATGTTCGATTAATAGTATCGAAGACGTTTTCTCTCGGTCATGCTCTTTAATGTTTCTAAATCACCAAGTTGGGTATGTTGAAGAGTACTTAATTAAATAAAAATCACTAAAGTTACCAAATATTTTTTTTATAAAAGAGTAAAATAATGGTTATATAATTTAAAAAGTGATTATTTTAGCACTTACTATACAACATTAAATAATTTAAAAAAATAATTTATAAATGTATTGACATAATATATAAATATTTAACATTTGCCATGTGGCAACATAATAATTTTAATACGGCAACATTTCCACACGAAGGTTGATTTGAACTTGTATGTCTACTTGACATTTCACGTATCCACAAATACTCACGTCATCTGACCAGGCACTTACCTAAAAGTGGATTTTTGACACGGGAAACACATTAAAAAGCTGAGAAAATCCGTGTTAATTCTTTGAAGACTTATCACGTTTTAAGTATACGCAATGTGTGATTAGTGTCAGATTTAAAAGGTTTATCGAAATGATAATTGAAAATATATAAGACACGTCAAAATAAATACAAATTTCACCTACGCCAAATGTTACAATATTCGTACATTACGAATTCGCAACGCTCGTTAAAGTTCTACGGCATTTCCGTTGGCGGGACGCCATCTTTGTTCCGTTCTATCATTCAGCCAATCGCTGAATGTGACAATCAACTTAATAATAATATGGCACTATTTGCGGCGCTAGGCGCACCCGCATTCTTGGTGTAAATCTGATATATGAACTCGAAGTTAAACGAGAGTGTTAATGTTATGCCTAGCATATATCAGTTATTTTGACGCCCGGATTTTTTGTATCAATTCCAAACATTTTGATTGAGTAATTAATTACATTTGAAATACTTACCTTCATGCCATTCCCATTTCGGCGTAGGCAGAGATGACAAATATCTATACAAACAGCTTTAACCTTTTCACCATTCATTCTGTTTCTCATATTTCTAACTTTTCCCTTAGTGAAAATTTCTCCTATCTACTCTCTTCAACTTTTCTCGGTCTATCTCTTACTCGCTCTTTCTCAATTTCAGACAAATATTACATCACTGTTATTTGTTTTATCAAAACACTGTTTATTCCACTTTTTGTAACGGTATAACCCTACCGGTTTCAAGGCTTTGACCTCATCATCAGGGAATTTATTTATTATGTTTAATTTTTATTACCACCCTATAGGATTGATTTGAAATAATCGATTTATTAGATTAAGAAGAAATAGATCGTTAAGACCTAGTTCTCTCCGAAGGAACATTGAAGAAACATTACATAACATAGAGTACCACTAGATATAGATGACCACTTCCCTAGACAAGACCTGTGGCGAAGTGGTGTCATTCTTTAATCAAAATGTCATATATTTGTCCATAATACGTAAACACTGTTCAAATATCCACTCTCTGAATTCACATCCATTACACATATGAGTAGCGATGTACCAAACCAGCCTATACAACGAATATGTTGAAATGAGATAATGTAGCTCAAAGTCTATGTGTTATTATAAATCAAATGTTGTATAATTAATGTTTTTTATTTATTGAACAGATACATTCTAAAACTATAACAATAAAAATATAAAAATTAATCTAATATTATGACAAGATTATTTGATGATTAAAGTTTTTTTGTTTGATAGGCAAATTTGGCATAAAAGTATATAACGAAAATCGCTTTGCCAGAAAAAAATATAGATGACAGCAGTAGTACCATTTAGAATTTTGAAGTAAAAGTACTTCTGGCTTATAAAGAAACGATATGTGACTTAAATTTTAACACTAAAATATTTTTTTGGTTTTGGTGGATATGCTGGTTTGGCTCTATGCCACTCCTCATGGTGGAGAAAGTACAAAAAAATATCTACGATATCTCTATATGAGAGAGTTCGGTGTCTATCCATGGCTTTGCCCTACTCAGTTTCTGCTGGGCATGCTCGGGTATAACTCCTCGAGCGCAAGAAGAGATCTGCGTCTCCTGGTATACGTTGTCAAACTCGTTCGAGGAGTTGTGAGCTGTCCAGCATTACTACAAAGATTAGCGTTAAATGTTCCTAACAATTACACTAGACTGCGCCGGCAAGAACTGTTCTCAATAACATACGCAAGAACGGGTCTTCGAGCCGCTATGCCTGTTGGAAGGGTCTTAACTCTTCTGAACGGGACTGCTTCGGATATTGACATATTTCATATCACATTACCAAAAGAAAAAGTAAACTTTCTTCTTAGATTGAGCGCGTTAGAAAGCACTCATCAACATACCTAAGTGACTGTGAATATATGTGTATCATATGTTTGTGTGTATATACTCATACGTATGCATATGCATTATTTTTTTATTTTTTATTTTATATAATTAAAAAAAAAATTTCCATGTAATTTTTTTTAATGTCTTGTATTTTTCAAAATACTCGTAATTGGGCCAAACCTGTTTTGAAAAAATAAATAAATAAATATATACATTTAAATTCTTTATCATATACTCGTACATTTTTTTTTTTGTTTTTTTTTTTTTTAATCCACTGCACGGATTTCTCCTGTTACACAAAGAGGGTCTGCTTCTAGTGTTAGCTTATTCGTTAGGAAGAATATCAGCTAGGATTCTTCTCATACTGTTAGACGGTGCCGAGAATATATCAACAGTGTCATTCAGTTGGGTCAATATATCTATACCACGCGTGACTGAGTGTTTAGCCATGATATTCGTCCTGTTAGTTGGTATGTAGAACAGAGGGCGATTCCTTACACGGCTATATTTATTGGGTACATATAAACTTATTGCTTCTAGAATCGCGAGACAGTTAAAGCAACCTTGGAAAACCTTTATTAGGAATATCGCAATGGATTCTTGCCTTCTTGTTTCGAGGCTTCTATAGTTATACACCGTGAAATGCTACATGATTTCAATGACATCATAATCTCAATAACTACATCAAAATCATACCCAAAACAACTCCTCATTATGCATACTACTTTCGTTATTGCTTCACATGACTATCTGAAGAACATCAAAAGCTTTACTAAAGAATTGTCTTGAACACGTATAAAATGTTAGTTTTTCAAAAGTCCATATAAATCGTATTAAGTGTTTATTAGCCACTCGAAAAACTGTTAGCCTGATCCTGTCACAAACTCAGCACCCCATCCTCGACACAGCTCTGGTTTTCCAAGAATTTCATATCGGTGTTGGGTAGGAGTAGTCGCTGATAAATTGAATGCTAGACGAGATCTAAGATAAGCGGATAGATATGTTTATCAATGATTTGTTAACAGTGACATTATGATTTTATTTATAAGCAAGTCATTAAACACAGATATTATTCGCTGTTGAAAATTAATGCGTACAAAAACACACAACTGGTTCATAATTTAAAAAAATGGTGTAAATGTTCTGAATTTTATAAAGGGTAGATACATATTTAAAAAAATATATATATTATTGTTACACATTAGGAGTATTATCCTAGATGATAAAACACTTACAAGGGATATTGAAAAGCGTGTAGCGATAAGAAACAAAGTTAATGGGGTACTTTACTCAAGAAAATGTAGCATGGTCCCTGTGACGTTTGAAATGTCATGTTTCAAAGCGATGGGATAAAATCGTTTTTTTTACAAATCGAATCGGTTTTTTATAAATCGAAAAATTGTGTTTCTCTAAACTGACGTTTTAATTCCCAATTTTCATTATACTGACTTTCTAATGTATTGCATGATTTGTATCTATCTTTAAATAGGCCAAGATCCACTATGAATTAATACTAATTAGGAACATTTAATTTTATGTGTGAAAAAATCGAAAATCCAATTATCGTATACCCCATCCCTAGCCAATGCAGACTAACGTAGTGACTTTTGACGAACGTCGTCAAATATTATTTGATTTTAACAAACTGACATATTTTTGCTAATTTGTAACAAGACGTATTCATTTGTCATTATTGTTACTTTTATGTAATGTATTTACTTAAATAACTTGCTATTTATTAGAATCGAGGCTTGTATTAAAGTTGATAAAATAATTAAAATTAATGAACGTCGTTACAAGGTTGTATTGGGGCAAATTTGTGAAACGTCACAGGGACCATGCTACATTTTCTTTAGTATACAACATAAGCATCCAACTCAAATAGTATTAAAATCTGCTAAGATGTTAGTCCACAGCAGTATTTTAGTATATTATTTATAGTTATGGCATCAACTCTGTGGATGTTTAAAGACATTGCAATTTGTTTAGTCAAACACTGTTTATTTCACTTTATATAACGGTATAACCCTACCGGTTTCAAGCTTTTCCCCTCATCAAGAAATAATTATATCAGATAGACAAGCTTGAACTGAGAGAAAGGTTCAAGGGTAAGACAAACAGAAGAATATGTACACGTATGACTTGTATGTATATGGAAAAAGCAAAAGCTGTTGACGTGGATAGAGAGGCTTCGAGGGTTAGGCTAGCCGTTATAAGGGTTACTCATTGTTTCGTTGATAGTAAAAAATGTTTTGAACAAAGACTGTTTCTTACATTCTACACTGTTTCTACACAATCTAAATTTGACTGTAATATTTTCCAATTAAATCACTTTATGATATAGTATCTTTTGAAGTGTGAATGTGTTTTTTGATTTCTTGTCCATTTAATTGCAAATTATATCAAATAAACTACGTTGTTAATTTGTTTAACTATTTTCGTTGTCTGTTCTGTTATTTTTTTCGTCTAGCCATACAAAGACCCCGCCCTTTGCGTGTTTTAAGGCAGTTTCTTGTTCAGTTTAATAATTCGCCTTGCAATTCAAAGCAGTTCACACTTCCGCGTACAATGCCTGATTATTCCATTCACTGAGCGCCATTACTTATTCAGATCTCTTGTCAACGGGCAGCGTGAATTATACGACTGTTTCAAAAGGACCAAGTTTTATATACAATAATATTAATTAAATATAATGTTTAGAGAAGAGTTTATAAGCTTTGAATTATTGTTTTTACCATACTATCTATGTTTCATCACCATAACACGTCTCGACACAAATACTAAGGAGAACACTCTCCGTAAAAAATCTTAAAATTCTTAGACCCAATGTTCCTGAGTTCCAATTTTCAGAAGCAGTTTTTTTATGGGGTTCGCTCATTGTACATTCTTCTTCTTCTTCATTTTATTTTAGGCCTGTTGGCCTGTTATGGTCTTGCATCATTGTTTGCCTCTTGCGACGTCGATTTCCAGCTGTCTTTCCATCTTTTGGGAGGTCGTCCTGGAGGTCTGCTTGCTTGGGGGATACTGTCCCTGGCCATTCTTACGGCTCTTGGTTCCGCCATTCTGGATACATGTTCGTTCCAGAACCTTCTTCTCTGTCGTCCCCATCTGACAATAGCTTCAACTTCGCACGTCCTTCGGATTTCTGTGTTACGTACTCTATCACGAAGGGTTTTACCAGTGATACTCCTGAGTACCTTCATTTCGCTGGTTCGAAGGAGATTTTTGGTTCTGACAGTGTCGGCTCTGGACTCTATGCTGTATGTCATTATGGGGCGGACACAGGTCGGCAAGTTGGATGCAGTGTGGCGACGACACACCGATTGAACAAGTAACAAAATTTAAATACTTGGGTGCTAGTATAATGTGCAATAATGACCTCTATAGCGAAGTGCTTGAACAATCACAAAAGGCCGCAGCTATTTCCGGATGTTTAAAGAACACTATCTGGAAAAACAAGCATATGAACATACAAATCAAGATGAGGATATACAAGATTGTACATTCAACTCATTGTGTCGACCGAAACGTTAGGTGATGATAATATTATAATTTAATTTATCTCCTTCCTTATTGGCGCTATTTTTTCATACTATGACACATATAATCAATTTCTCTTTGTCTTCTAGTAGCTTTATTAATATTTGGAAGAATGCTCTTATTATTCCGATCCTGAAAATTTCAGGCCTATATCTATTTTACCTACATTATCGAAAAAACAGTTCAAATGCAAATTGACACACAACTTAATAAATTTGAGCCCCTTGCAGTCAGGATTCCGTCTAAGGGATAACATTATAACCGCACTAGTCTAGACAATGAATGATGTAAGACGTGCAATAGGTTTAAACAGCTGACATTGTAATGTATATTAGATTTTAGCGATGCATTCAATGTTGTAGATTTTGATTTGCTTCTGGCACGTATGCGATTCTTACTATCATCTGAATCTTTACCTCTGAATGACGACCTCCGTAGCCTGGTGGTAAGACACTTGTCTGCCGATCCGGAGGTTGCGGGTTCGATCCCCGCTGGAACCTAGATTTTTTTAAATAGGATTCCAGCCTGGTTATCACTTAGGGCCTATAAAAACATCTTTCTGGTTGGTTGGAAGAGATTGCCACATGGCAATAAACTTGCCAGGTTAATAAAAAAAAATCTTTCATTATTTGGTTTTCAGTTACTTTAGTTGGAAAGTAACGATGCTGTAAATACCAGAAGCGTGTCGTATATCAGGTCCAACTGATCTCTTTGCAGGCGTTCCCCAAGGCGTAATTCTCTCTCCATTCCTTCTTTCTGTTCTCATTGATCTAATCACACTATTTGCAGTATAATTATCATCTATATGCAGATGATCTGCAGATGTATATTCATTTCAACATCAATTGCTCTCCGAGTAGACAAAAAGTATGGTTTACTAATTAATCCGAGGAAGTTTCAAACTATTCTCATTGGTAGTCCTTAGCCTCATACTAAATTAAACATTAAATTACTTCAATATTATTCAATCACTATCAAACAGTTAAAAAACTATAAGTTTTACTGAATAACACTCTCATGGCGTAACTAAATGAATGAGAAAATACATAGGATCTTCTCAAGCCTTCATTCCCTTAAAGTGTTGCATATATTCCTGTTTAACCCTTCCTGTCCTGTGATGTGTAACTAGTACACATTGCTTCTAAAAACTTTAATATCTCTATAAATATAATAAATACTGGGTTCAGATTTTAGGTATTCCTCCGTAATACATTTACACATTGAATGAAAACAATAATATTAATAATAAATATCACTTATCGGCCCCATTAGAGATATTTTGTGAAAATCAGGAATAAATTCACCAATACAATCAAACGTGTGCCAGTGTGTGACGTAGGTATATTCATTCTAAAAAAACCGCTGTGGGTGAGGAAGTGACATATATTATTGTATTACACTTTCGTTATGTATAGTACAACCTGACGGGCAATCTCTTTCAACCAACCAGAAAGATGTTAAAGAGGTCTCCAGTAGTAAATACCAGATAGGAATATTTTAAAAATAATCTGCGTTCCATCGGTATTTGAATCCTCAACTTCCAGGCTAGGAGACAGGCGACTTACCAACTAGGTCATGGAAATCGTTATGGGAGTTAAACATGGACGTATTGATGTACGAGTGAATGTGGAATGAAGAAATAAAGGAAGGATATGAGAAGTAGAAAAGTATAACGACCAAGTTTAGACTCTATATTATATAGTCTATAATATTAATTAGATGTAATATTATGAATACAGTTTATTTAAGTTTTTAATTATTGCTTTTTTCTTCTGAAAAGAGAGCGCTTTAATTTAATATGATTTATGTTTTTTTTCAATCAAACAATTTTAATTTACTACGGGTGCCGTTTGAATTACGTGCAAGGAAATGACAATTAATTGTCTCGAGACACTCAAGAATTCATGCAAAAAAATATCCAGGTAGGCACAAATACTAACATTTTTACCAAGGTTTATTAATTTAGTCTTGTTTAATACGATCATACTACTTTTAGAATATATTTATGAGCATGAATGGTGTAGAGATGCGTGTATTGAGAAGAATACATGTACGAGTAGTTACAATGTATGACAAAATACGGAATTAATTGATAATGGATGATTTTAAACATAAGACGTACGTAGAACGAATGAATGAAGAAATAGTAACAAAACAGATATACATTGCAGATGTGAATGGAAGGTGAGAGGAAGTGTGAGAAAAAGACCAAGGAAAGTATGGTTGGATCAATTCAATGATATTTTGGAAGAACGAAACCTAGAAAGTCAGAGAAATCTTATAGGTTGTATGAAAAGGTGTGTCAAGTTAGGAAAGTATGGCACTCTGTCCACTCTGCCTACCCCGATAGAAAAATGGTGTGATGGTATGTATGTTATGAGCAAAAATATATGTATCCCAATAGTTCACATTCAATTTGTTGTTGTTGTTATAAAACGCATTTCCATTGTACATGTAAAAAATTGTAGCACACCCGGCTTAATGTTTTGTTTCATAGTAACACATCGATCAATAAGTCGAGGGACTAACTACTAAAACAACATTTGTTTGCCAAAATTCTTCTTTATTCATCAACATAGTCTCCTTCAAGAGCGATACATTCATTCTAACGCTTTCCAAACTTTTCTATGCCAGCCGTATAGAACGATTTATCTTTGGTTTCAAAATACGCGTTAGTTTCGGCAATCACTTCTTCATTGGAGCCAAATCTCTTTCCCTGGAGCATCTTTTTGAGGTCTGCTAACAGCCAATTGTCGCTGGGGGCCAAATCTGGAAAATATGGTGGGTGCGGAAGCACCATTTTGAAATTCTGACTAAACAGGCCATCTTTTGATATAACTTGCCAGGTTAGCGTAGTATATTATTTTTACAGTATGAGTTAAAGTTAGCTGATAAAAAAATTTAACTTTTGTGATCTGGCATTTGGCGCAGGGTAGCTACTTTCACAATTTTCATAACCGTCATAAGCTGACCTTTTCCTCGATACCGGCTTGACATCGAGTTACGGGACAACCTATATGCATTTGAAATTTGATGCTGCACAGCGATGTTACGAATTTCATGGATGGGGAAGCAAACTAACGCCTCCATTCTCAAAGAATTGAGAGTCACCGACAAATTCTCGACAATATACTTACGATGAGTCCTCCGATTCTTTGGACCTATTTTCTTGGCCATGAAGACAATTTGGAGAGGCTTGTGGTTACTGGAAACGTGGAATGACGACGCATTACAGGAAGAGCTCCAATGTTTTGAACTTACCAAGTAAGAAACGCAACATGACTACACTTAACAACTGCCCTTTAACCCTTGGGTGGGCGCATTTAATCTGTGAGATGAGGTACCTAGTTTTTTTTGTACCAATGGGCGAGGTTTACCGACAAAGAGGTGAGGTTTATAGTAGCTTCATGACTTCCTACCCCTCACACAAGGGTATCTCTGTTATTTCTCCAATGCACCGTTGGTCTCCGTGACGGACGTTTTAATTTGCTGGATGAGTTGCGCCCGATTACGTAAGTGTTTTTGATATCCGATTTTTTTTTCTCAATACTCGTATTTCTTTTTATGTACCTGCAATAGTTCGTATATCCTAGTTGTAGCCCCTAATTCAATGATATTGATCGTTATTTACCATATGAATACGAACATGCACGCATGGTATGTGAACATTGTTATAAGAATGTTTTCGAAAATGTTCAGCGTGAGCCTGATCAGGAATAACTTTCTAATCATATTTTGATGACTCCCTTTTGTTTTTATGACGACGTTTTATGATCACAAGTGAATTTGAATTTTACATTCTAAATTATGTTTGAAAAAGTTCTAGCATAGTGTTCTCTAATGTTAAGTTATTGCTTTTATTTTCGTCACATGAACACCTACTTTATGAAGATGTGACAGTAAATTCCACATACTTTTTATTGTGCTAAATCTTTTTTACAAACCTATTGTGCGTGTTAAATGACTGAAAAAAATTGTGATGTTACTAAATTGCATTAGTTGTGTTGATAAGCTGCCAACATAATACTGAAAATGTTGTAAACTAGTTATCTTCTATTTTAAGAAAAACAATATGAGAAAATTTAAAATGTTGTTATTGAAAAGTGCAAAGAAATGTACAAATGTTATATAATCATGTTTGAGTGAAGAGTTCAGTTTGATAAGCTTTCCCTTAAGCCTAAGCAGATATTTAATTTTTAATCTCACAGATGAGTTGCGCCCGAACGTGTTAGGATTTATATTGCGCCCGACGGAGGGTTAAACTGCAAAATGGAGGGATGGGTGGAGAGAAATCGTCAATGACTCTCATGGGAGTCACGATGCTCAGTCATGACACGAAGACACGATGATGGGCTGTAGAAAAAGTGAAAGATGTCGAGAAAGTCTGGCGCTTTGTCTTTTCTGTCAACTCCAACGAGAAAAGAGCGTGGTAAAAGAGTGTGTAGTGTAATTCTCTTCTTCTCCCCCTTCCTATAGATCATGATCTGTTTGTTCTGCTTGTTCCCCTTCTTGTGACGTGGATTGCCAACTGTCACGCCATCTCTTCGGAGGTCGTCCCGATAATCTTCTTCCGGCTGGATTCCCTTGAAGGCCGACACGTGGAAGGCCGACTGTTTACATGTTCGTTCCAGTATCGCCTTCGTTGTCTTCCCCACTTGACGATGTCTTCCGTACTGCACTTTCTCCTTATTTCGGTGTTTCTGATTCAAGTTATGTAGTGTAACTAATAAGAGAAAATTTAATATAATACATAATTATCCTCGATTGTGGGTTCACCATTCTCTTGCATCATTGTTTGACGGTCGTACGTCACATAAATACAGCCTTAATTCTGAATAATAGCGAACAGACAACCAAGGAGTTGCGCTAAAATTTATTATCTTGTAATAATCTTTGATGACAGATTTATTTATTTGTATCAAGTCGATTTCTATAGAATAATAATAATAATTGAACGGCGATCGGAAACGTTGCAACTGGCGTGGGAGTATGTGGTCTTGGCGCCTCGCCGGCCTACTTGGACCGTTTCGAGTCTCACTGCGGAATAATTGACTCTAATGGAATATTTTCAAGGATTATTGTGTATTGATTGGTTTCCAAGCGAAAACAATATGGCTAAGTTTGTATACATCGTAAGTTGAGTGTTTCTTGGTCGCATTTTAAAGCCTTTGATTAAGCCAGGATAAGGGGAATTGTTTTATGTTTTTAAAGTTGTTTACTTAGTATGTTGGTGAAATTTATGGTAATGTAAATTTACTATCGTACTCCCCCCTTTATTAAATGTCTTTCAAGTGTTGTGAATGAATTGATTTCAAACTTTGTCACTTTATATTTAAGTCCCTTAATTCGATATCATTGTATCTTTCGAATAAATAGGTTGTTCCGAATCGATCAAATAGGACGATATATTACTCGTATTACAGGATCATGCTTTATTTATTTATTATATTTATTTAACACTTTTATTGCAAATACAATCTGACGGGCTTATTGCCAGGCGGCAATCTCTTCCAACCAACCAGACAAAAGTAAATGAAGCAAGTTACATGGTCGTATAAATCATTCAAATGACTATCCATCCCCACGAAATCCATAAACACATACGTGAGCATATGCCCACGAGCCCAACAAAGACGGACAATCACATGAACATTATTTTTCATATAAAGTGAGATATTATCAATCAAAAGGAAAGGAAGGGATGGTGGAGAGGAAAGGAAAAGAAAAATCGGGAATGAAACATGTTATTTTAATGGCTAGAAATTAAGAGTTTATTCAGTCACTTCTAAGTGTTAGCATGGCGTGTGCAACTTTAGGAAACACGTGAAAAAACCCCCTTTTAAATTTATATCAAAATTAACGATTTATATTATTTATAGTTAAAACTTTAACACTGTGGAGGTTTGAATACATTGTAATTTTCCTAGTAAAACAGTGTTTATTTCACTAAATATGGCGATGTAACCCTATTACTTTCAAGGTTTTCACGTCATCAGAGGCACAAACAAGACTCCTGTTTGTACTCCCCTGATGATGAGGTAAAAAGCATGATACCGGTAGGGTTATACCGTATATTAAGTGGAATAAATATTGTTTTTTAAACAAACTTAATGCGTGGATAAATGGATGAATTCTTTTGCATTGATAAAATTGATCTTTTTAGTAAAACAGTATAGTGAGAGGTATGAATAATGAAAGATTGTGCATTACGAGATCTATGAATGTGGAGGAGGCGAAAGTGCCTGGATTGAAAAGTTTGGAGATCTCTCTTTTCTGTCTACCCTACAAGGGATACGGCGTGATGATATATATGATTTTTAATGTCTTGACCTTTATCTATATATATAAATCATAATTACTATCGAATGTGAGAGATAATAATCAATAAAGGAAGACATATTTAATAGTTTTTACATGTTAAGAATTAGATAGCGGCTTATAAATACTAGTAAACGCACTTGAATTATTTATCAATATTTTTTCAACAATCATCATTGATTTGAATAGAGATATTCAATTCAAAGTCCGCGGATTTCAATTTGGTTCACATTTTTTTTACCATTAATGTCTGGACCATTAATAGTTTACTATGCAACTTGTTTTCAGTAGAAGGCAATAGCCATCCTAGCGCCCTAATATTCAGGTTTTGCCTAGAGTATAAAGTCTCGATGTGCGGACAAGTTAGCGTGTGTTGTGCCTAGAGTATAAAGTCTCAATGCGCAGACAAGTTAGCATGTGTTGCGCCTAGAGTATAAAGTCTCGATGTGCGGACAAGTTAACGTGTGTTGGGTCTAAAGTATAAAGTCTCGACGTGCGGACAAGTTAGCGTGTGTTGTACCTAGAGCATAAAGTCTCGATGTGGGGACAAGTTAGCGTGTGTTGTACCTAGAGTATAAAGTCTCGATGTGCTGACAAGTTAAAGTATGTTGTGCCTAAAGTATAAAGTCTCGATGTGCGGACAAGTGAACGTGTGTTGTGCCTATAGTATAAAGTCTCGACGTGCGGACAAGTTAACGTGTGTTGTGCCTAGAGTATAAAGTCTCGATGTGCGGACAAGTTAACGTGTGTTGTGCCTAGAGTATAAAATCTCGGCGTGCGGACAAGTTAGCGTGTGTTGTGCCCAGAGTATAAAGTCTCGATGTGCGGACAAGTTAGCGTGTGTTGTGCCTAGAGTATAAAGTCTCAATGTGCGGACAAGTCAACGTGTGTTGTGCCTAAAGCATAGTCTCGATGTGCGGACAAGTTAGCGTGTGTTGTACCTAGAGTATAAAGTCTCGACGTGCGGACAAGTTAGCGTGTGTTGTGCCTAGAGTATTAAGTCTCAATGTGCGGACAAGTTAGCGCGTGTTGTGCCTAGAGTATAAAGTCTCGATGTGCGGACAAGTTAGCGTGTGTTGTGCCTAGATTATAAAGTCTCGATGTGCGGACAAGTTAGAGTGTGTTGTGTATAACCAGTATCAATACTCTGTTGAATAGTCGTTGTCTAATTTATTGGCATCCTGGTTTTAAATATACTTTCATAATTCTAACTGAATTTATTTAGGGAGGCAGGAGACAACTTCTGTTTGCTGAAGTCGTTTCCTGCTTCCTTCTACCCATAATCCCAAACCCGATTTTTTAACTGTCAGAAGCGTGTCACACTTACAAGCTGCCTTGTACTACTATGCGTATCCAGAAAGTAAGTGTACTGAGGCTCTCACGACCGGATGGATTTTATTTTCGACATGTTGGCTACACTTCCGTGTAGCCTGACCCCCCCCCTCCGTAACGAAACCGGTTCGAGGTCAGTACGTTGAGAAGTGTCGACGCGATAACACGTTTTGTGAAAAATGTCAATCCAATCTCCCGCCAAGTGCGAAATACGCGGCGTCATCCGTTATCTCGTTTGGAAGGGAAAACCTCCGGTTGAGGTTTATAATGAGGTGAAAACTGCATATGGTGATAAAGCTATGAATCGTACGAGTGTGTACAAGTGGTGTCGCGAGTTTAAAAACGGTCACGTCACACCTCTTCACCCTCCGTCACAAAGTTCAAAACCACAATTTCAGCCAAGAAAATCATGGCATCCGTGTTTTGGGACTGTCAAGGCATAATTTTAATTGAATATATGCCTCAAGGGGAGACCATCAACTCTGCAAGATACTTGGCGGGAAACTACTTCGAGGAAGGCATCAAAAAGTTGATACCCCGCTTCACCACCTGCATTGAGAGGAATGGCGACTATGTCGAAAAATAGCTTACATATGTACTACGGTAACCACGTAATTTTTTTGTTTAAATAAAAAAAATTGTAACCTACAAAAATTCAATACACTTACTTTCTGGATATGCCTCGTATATTACGCATTTGTTATACACAATATAAATATATTACAACTGATCAGAAATATTTTAAAGAGGCTTAAATTGAAAAACCTTTTTTTAAATGAACTGGTATCAACAGAAGCTGAACACGCAACCCATGGGTTGAAAGATAGGTGTTTTATCAACTATGCCAAGGATGTATGTTACCCTTTTGAAATTCCAACGTCTATATTATTCTATAAAATTATTTTATTCTATAAAATTACATTATTCTATAAAATAAAAGTCTTATCAACTGGACCACAGAAGTCGTTTTTTATGAATTCAAAATCAAAGCGCTATTCAAGGGATATTACATGACGCAACGGCACAATACAAGTTGTCTTTTTGTTGTGTACCTTACCGGTAAATAAAAAAAAGTTTTTTAAATTCATTTAGTCATACACTGTATATTCCACTTTATATATATACGGTATAACCCTACCAGTTTTAAGGGGTTCACCTCATCATCAGGGAGCACAAACAAGATTGAATTAGTCGTATGTTCGAACTGATACCGACATAATTGCTTCTAACGGTAAAACATCGGGTTGGAAATCATGGGCGCAGGGAGGCAGAAAACAACTTCAGCAAGCATAAGTTGTCTGCTACCTCTCTCCACACACAATCCACCACTCGATTTTTTACTATTAGACGACCTCCGTGGCTTGGTGATAAGACACTTGTCTGCCGATCCGGAGGTTGCAGGTTCGATCCCCGCGGGAACCTAGATTTTTTAAATAGGATTCCAGTCTGGTTAACACTTAGGGACTATAAAAACATCTTTCTGGTTGGTTGGAAGAGATTGCCACATGGCAATAAACTCGCCAGGTTAAAAAAACGTGTTGGTACCATTTCGAAGATAATTCAGTTTTGTTTCTGCTCCCCTGATGATGAGGTGCAAATCTTGAACCGGTAGAGTTATACCGTTATATAAAATGGATTAAATATTGTTTGAATTAACAAATTACAATATCGTTAAACCTCCACAGTGTTAATGCCTTAACTATAAAGAATAAAGGAAAAAGTTTTTTTAATATACTGAACTTTTTTGCTTTTTTATATTATTGTATATATCATCATCATAACTGTCAACCTGGGTCGATCCACTGCTGGATGAAAGTCTCCCCATGTCGACTCCAAACAGATCGGTCTTTTGCTCGTTAGTGCTATGTGATATTGCCATGCTTCCTGATTTCGTCTATCCAGCGTACCTTCGGTCTTTTTCTGCGTCTTTTTATGCCTCTTGGGTACCGTTTGATTAGTTCGGATGTCCATATATGTATGTTTTTTTATTTTTTTATCCAACAAAGTAAAATATTGTACAAACTTTTGTCAAGCCTATACTATATACACATTTATTACTTAACTAATCTTAATTGTATGTTATAATTTATGAACTTACTTAATCTTATTTTCCTAAATGCCATTTTATTTTATTTTTTTACATCTTAATATATGATTTCTTTGAAATAATTAACACATACATATAGTACTACTTTTAACTAGATAACAATTCTTACAACTAATTATTTAGCAAAACAAGTCCACTCGTTCAGGCTACTTGTATTCCATCACATTCACTCAGACCTTGGTCGTCCCAGCTAATACTGTAGGTTGACTAGTCAGGCAACAGATAATGCTTCGGGAGCTTGTGCTTATAACGGAAGGGTATATGTACGTAAGTATGTGAAAATAAGTATCAAGTTTAATGTACATAACTCCTCTTTTTTTTCACTATCCGGACATATGTTTTAATGTTGCGTTCTGGAACGAGTATATCGCGTAGTTTGTCATATCTGGAATAATTAAATGTTTTGATTTGGCGTAAAAACGGCTTAAATATGATATAATATCTCTATTTAAACATGGATTTGTCCATACTTAACACGTGCGTTTTGTTGATTAACTTCTTGGATATATACTTGAATATCAAGTCAAGAATACTTGATAATAATTTAATATGTGTTATCGATAAGCAAAAACACTTTGGAAAGTATTCTACGAATTCCACCTAATTAGTTCATTCCGTATTTTTTTATGAATTCATCGTGAACTTGTTTCTACAGCATTTTTTATCAATATTTTTCGATATCCACGTTCCATACATTAAAGTTGGAACTAATATGCTGTCGTGGATTACCATCAAGATTTTTGATTTTCTGTTTTCACTGTTTTGATATTCAATTGTTTATACGAGGATTTGTTTATACGAGGATTTGTTTATACGAATGTATGTCGCTTAGGTACATATGTTAAGCTAAGAATAACTATTTAGAACAATTATCAAGTGCAACGTAGTCTTATAACTATCTTTAATAGACAATAGGGATTAGGACATTAGTTAGGGGATTGCGTAGACCCTTTTCTTTAACTCTTTTGAAACCCATACACAATTCCAGAGTAGTTTTCTCAAATTTAATGCTACTAATACATTCCTTATGACTGGAAGCATTCGAAATGTGGACACAACGGAGAAAGCTACGGATACCCTGGACGGATATGGTCAGCAATACAAGGGTTCTTCAAAGAGCCAAAGTTCATAGAGATCTGCTGACTAATATTAAATCCAAAAAGTGTCCTATTTGGGTCATGTATTTAGAGGAGCAAAGTACAAATTACTGCACCTTATCATCTAAGGCAAAATAGAGGGTCGAAGAGGTGCTGGCAGGAGGCAAATCTCCTGGCTCCGCAATACACGTGATTGGATTGGTATAAGGAGCGTTGGGTATCTTTTTTGGGCTGCTGGGGACGAAGATGTTTACTCTCAGGTGATATTGAACGTTGGGGGGACCTGACACGACACTAGGAAGAAGAAGAAAACATTCCATCACACCATGCCACTTTTGAGGATAGAAATATAGGATAGATCATCTTACCTTAATATAATAATAACAACAATAAAAACAATTTATATAGTGCTGTTTAGAGAATAAACTCTCCTCAAAGATCCTCCAGCTCGGGACTCGAATCCATTATTTTTGACAGATTATTGACTTTGTATTGTATAACACTGTCATTGTATACGGTACAACCTGGAAAACTTATTGCCATGTGGCAATCTTTTCCAATCGATTAGAGAGATGCTAAAGAGGCCTCAATTAAAATCCAGACTGGAATTAATATTTAAAAAATCTGGTCTGCAACGGGATTTGAACCCGCAATTTCCTGGTTGGGAGACACACATCTTTTCAAATAGGCTACGGAGGTCGTCTGTCCATTTTCTATCCATGCACAGGACTCTTGCCTCTTTCACATTCATACATCTCGTCAGACATGCTCTCCTATTTCTCTTACTTCTTAATTTGCCATGAGTTAAAATTTCTCCAATTATCTCTTCTATTCTTCCTCGATCTACCACTTCCTCGTTCTGTATTAACGTCTTCCCCGCGGGAAGCACAAACGCCTATGATCTGACGACAACCCAAGCTTCAAACCACAAATACTTATAAAGAATGACACAAAACCGGAATAAAAATTAAACTTAAATTTAAAATAATCCTTATTCTAGCGACATCTCTCAAAACCTTGTCAAATAATATATTAGTTTATGAGATATTGTTGAATGAACAGAGCGCCGATTTTTTTTAGTTTCTCAATATTTCCAGCTATTGCGTCACATGTAACGACCTGTCGCGCGGATCGAGTCCTCCGATGAGTCACTCTTACGTAAATAAACATTACTAAGCCTCTCTTACGTAAATAAACATTACTAGTGCTATATGCATTTGATTGGGTGAGTGTAATGAATCATTGCTTTGATCGTAGCATTCCTTTGTTTATTTTACGTAATGTTTAGTTTATCTCCTTTATTTAATGAGTCTCCTTAATAGTAATGACTATTATTTATTATCAGAAAATTACTTAAGTGTCATGTTGATTTGGTATTGTAATCAAATATCAGTTGTTGTTATCAAATATGGTTCTAAACGAAATACGCGTTTAAACTTAGAAATTAAAAAACGCCGAAATTGTGCCGCGCACAGGATTCGTTGAATTTGATTTTTAACGCGGTGAACAAGTTAATGCCATAACAAATTAAATAAATCTTTATCGTTATGTTAAAGGTCTGATGATCGTTTGTTGGAATAAAAAAAAATCGACGAGAGACTATCAAGTTTTTTTTTTCATTATTCTTAACAATATTCAAATGAGTCTTTGAAAATTGGCCATGCAGAAATGGATGTAATTATGTCCGTCACAGGACCCCCGTGGGATCAGGTGACGGGTGTATTATTATGTTATTTTGTCATTAATTTTGTAAGACACAAATAACTGGTGTTGGTCCTCAAATAAATTGGTATTATTTTAATTTGACGCATAGTTTTGGAAATTCTATATCGAATTATGCTAAACGTTAAATATAATAATCACAACAAAGGTGTATGCTATATATTTATATGCGTGTATGTTCTAAAATAAACACTTGTTTAATAAAAATCAAATTAAATTGTTTGTAAGCGATCAACCAATAAAATCTACTAATTGCAGCAGATTTAAATATGTCGGTCCTCTGGCTGCAGTAAACTAAAACCTGCCAATCGTCCGGTTAAATCTGTCGATCACCGGGCTGCAGTACATTAAAACATGCCGATCGTCTGGCTGCAGTAGATTTAAATCTGTTGATCGTTTGGCAGCCGTAAATTAAAACCTGCCAAATTGTCTGACTGCAACAGATTCAAATCTGTCAATCGTTTGGCTGCAGTAAATTGAAACCTACCAATCATCTGACTGTAGCAGATTTAAACCTGTCGATCGTCTGACTGCAGTAAATTGAAACATACCAATCATCTGGCTGTAGCAGATTTAAATCTATCGATCGTTTGGCAGCAGTAAATTAAAACCTGCCAATTGTCTGGCTGCAACAGATTTAAATATGTGGATCGTCTGGCTGCAGTAAATTAAAACCTACCAATCACCTGGCTGTAGCAGATTTAAACCTGCCGATCGTCTGACTGCAGTAAATTGAAACATACCAATCATCTGGCTGTAGCAGATTTAAATATGTTGATCGTTTGGCAGCAGTAAATTAAAACCTGCCAATTGTCTGACTGCAACAGATTCAAATCTGTCGATCGTCTGGCTGCAGTAAATTGAAACCTACCAATCATCTGACTGTAGCAGATTTAAACCTGTCGATCGTCAGGCTGCAGTAAATTAAAACCTGCCAATCATCTGACTGCTGCAAATTTAAACCTATCGATCGTCTGGCTGCAATAAATTAAAACCTGCCGATCGTCTGACTGCTTCATATTTAAACATGCCGGTCGTCTGGTTGCAGTAAATTAAAATATCCTAATTGTCTGGTTGCAGCAGATTTAAACCTGTCGATCTTTTAGCTACAGCAAATTATAAACTGCCAACCGTCTGGCTGCGGCAGATTAAACCTGCCGATCATCTGGTTACAATAGATTAAAACCTGACAACCGATTATCCGATCATCTCCGAGTTTTGACCTCCTTGTCATCGAATCATATATTATGAGGTTTAAAAAGAATGTTTTATAATCACATTAATTTATTTGTCAAAAATAATTTACTCAAGTTATCTATTGTGGAACCAGATCATTGAGGATTTTGAATAGCTTTGTACCACAACTCAAATGCACATCGTAACTCCACCCTTGCGGAATACTTTACGGAGATTAATATTTTTAATAGCATGCATTAATTTCTTATTACGTTTAGTGTTTTTAATTCAAAACTTTCCCAAGGATATCAAACTATTTTGTTTGATAAATTTCAGCACATACTCTTTTTTCCCCCTGGATATGTTGAATTTCATTCCCAGTGGTGGCCAAAATAATTTGAAGTCCCAAGATTAAGGTTCTTTGCATGAAAGCCTCTTGAAATGTTTATATTGTGTTATTCTTTAATTGTATACAATACAACCTGGTGGGCTTATTGCCATGTAGTAATTAATCATGACGTTAAAGAGGCATTAAGTGAAAATTGGACCAGATTATTTTTTTTAACAAATCTGGGTTTCCGGTATGGAAAATAGGCGTCTAACCAACCAACTGGGCCAAGGATGTCGTAATCTTTCTGGTTGGTCGGAAAAAATGGGCATAAACCCACCCAATAAAATTGTTTACAATGAAATTGTAATCTAATACACTTGGCGTCATAAATAATAGCGGATGCGGTTTGTAGTTACCGTTTATTATATCAAACGGTTTATGATATATTTATAATATCTAAAAAAATATTCGCATGCAATTATTAAAAATACTTTGGATTTAGCCGACTTCCTTATCCATTAAAAAGATTTGCATTTCTCAATCCTTTTAATGTATTGTCTTTTCGCAAGTCAAGAATATCAATCAAAACCGAGACGCATTATAAAAATATCGACCTTCTACGTATGGGGCTCTCAACCGGGCTGAGGTCGTGGGCATATTCAACGTTAATAAGAAATTTATAATTTCTTATTATGTCAAATTATTACAGATAACTTATTAATTATAAAAGTTGGATATAAATAAATACACGTGTAATATTTATTATAGTCGGATTATTTAGTAAACTTCGTAATTTTTTTTAACCTAGCGAGTTTATTGCCGTGTGGCAATCTCTTCCAACCAACTAGAAATATGTTTTTATAGGCCCTAAGTGTTAACCAGACTGGAATCCTATTTAAAAAAATCTGGGTTCAAGCGGGTGTCTTACCACTAGGCCACGGAGGTCGACATTAAAAATAAACACAATTGCAAACATAAGAAATTTTTCATTAGATTTGTTAAATAATATATAACGTGTGTGTTTTTCTTGAATCTTAGAAAAGATTTTGGTTTTACTTTGTAGTGAAATGTTTATACATTTTTAATAAAATATTTTTTTATTTTTGTATTCACCACTGTTTTATTTGAGTTCACTACCTATTTCACAGGCCTCATTCTTTCTCGTCAGGTGAAGATGAACTGTTCATTTTCAGCTGACGAAGAAGACGGATGTCTGTGAAATCGGCAGTGAACTCAAATAAAACAGTGGTGAACAACGTTCCACCTAATTTTTTCATTGTGTGTGTGCGGCCCATCAACTTAACTTATATGTGCAAGAAAAAAAGAGGAAAGTGCGCAAATATGCATATTCATGCATAGATAAAACTAAGTAGTCAACATAATGCACCACGATATCATAAATTACATGTTTCAAATATGTAGGTTATGTCATATACTCAAAAACAATTTAAAACACCAATAAAATAACACGAAGACCTTTGAACAACGGATAATTCATGAAGTCTTTATTCGAAATACGTAACATAATACGAGTAGGTATATAACATAGTGTTTCCATGTTCCGCACACATCACAAAGAAAGGAACCTGAGAACTCATCACAAAATATCAAATAAAATATATAATTGCGCAAAACAAAACATGGTTCCAAGTTCCTTTCTTTGAGATGTGCGGAAGATGGAAACACATGTGCGGACAATTTTTAACAGATGTGGTCCTGTGTTGTGTTGGTAACATGTGATTTTACGATTTGATAGCTGTTTCATTCCAAATATTTTTGATGTAATTCTGTAAAATTATTTTACATTTATTTTTGTATATTCTGTCAAACTTAACGTGTTGAACACTCATAACTGGCTCTTTCATATTTTTTGTTATTTTTTTATAAGGTACATTGTACGTCATAAATAAAGAAATAAATATCACTAGTGTAACATTTTAACGTATTAACTCTTCACAGTTCATTCTTAGATTTTACTTCCTTTCCTTTAATACAATTATAAAATATATTAAAAAAAGTTTTTTTTATTGACTCAGTGAGCTTTTTAATAATTGGCAGAGGGTGTATTTGCGACCGCGGGCACCACGTTGAGAACGACTGTTTTAAGTTATAATTACCTTGGCTTAAAGCCGAACAAAAAAAAATTAGGCAACAAGCCTTTGAAAAACACATAAGTAACAATATGTTTTGAACTTAATCCCATAATTAACATACTTTATGTTAATTTTGACATTTGAAAGGTTAAGATTAATGATATAAAAGTTATTTGCTCGTAGAACGGATTTATATTTAACGTTGTTTGTTTTATTGACCTAAATTTTATGTTCGTTTTCTAACTATTTATGACTATGTGTGGGCGTCACTTAGGGAATTTAGCAATAGCTTTAGTCATACCATCATATTAACCAATAATAAGCTAATTAAATAATTCAGCTATTTGGAAAGTATTTTTTGTAGATGATGTGGATTTAAGACTGATTTATCAAATATAATTAAGAAGAACACTCTGAGATGGTTTGAACATTTATTTATTTTCTCAATACATGTTAAGCCCAATTACATTGAAAAATACAAAAAATGTTAACATTAAAAAGAAAAATACATGAAACAAAAAAATATATAAAATAAAAAATTATGTATGTATACTATATGCATACATATATACACTCAAACATACACATATATACACATACATACACACATATATTCAAAGTCACTGAAATACGTTGATGAGTGCTTTCTAATGCGCTCAATCTTAGAAGAAAATTTACTTTTGTTTTTGGTAATGTGATATGAAATATGTCAATATCCGAAACAGTCCCGTTCAGAAGAGTTAAGGCCCTTCCAACAGGCATAGCGGCTGGAAGACCCGTTCTTGCGTAAATAAACGTATGAACACTGACAATACATGTAGAACAAATGTATGAACACTGACAAAACATGTAGAACAAATGTATGAACATTGACAAAACATGTAGAACAAATGTATGAACACTGATAAAATATGTAGAATAAATGTATGAACACTGACAAAATATGTTGAATAAATGTATGAACACTGACAAAACATGTAGAACAAATGTATGAACATTGACAAAACATGTAGAACAAATGTATGAACACTGACAAAACATGTAGAACAAATAGGGGAGCACAAACAAGACTAAATTCTGTTCGAACTGGTATCGAGATACACGCTTCTAACGGCTAACTTTCGAGTTGGGGACTGGGGGTTGAGGGAGGGATGGAACAACCTCGGCGAGCAGCGGAGAGATTCTTGGCATATATGTGTTTTCGAGATGTTCACCTCGATGCACTGACTTAGAAAGGCCTCTAATCTGTCCAATTTATTTCCGTTACTACTGACATGTAAGGATTTGTCATCATCGATAAAAAACGTATGGTTTTCACGGTGACAATGCTTAGCCATTTCAGAATAAATTAGAGGATTTGTTAAGGCGGATTTATGTTCACGAAATCTCTTTTCAAATGATCTTCCTGTGTTTCTTATATAGAAATTATAACAGTCAGCACATACAAGTTTATACACACCACTGTTGCTAAGTGTTCCATTTTTTGCCTTTCCCGTTAAATATGAGTTTCCGGGGATTAAAATTAGTGTAAAAAGCTGGCTTTATGTGACTTGGAATTTTTTTGGTTATTTCGTATATGTTTTTTTATAAATAGGACTTTGCTCCATTTAACTATAAATAATATATCATAATTATTAGTTTTATATATAATATAAAGTTTAGGCGTTAACACCGTTGAGGTTTAAAGACATTGTAATTTGTTTAATAAATTAACACTATCTATTTTTCTTATTCCAGGCTGTTCCCGTATTTCCAGCATCAGCAACGACCCTCCGCGCAGACTGTTGCTGCAATATCTGGACCTCACGGATTGTGCCGCTATCGAGGACCTGGGGCTGAGGGCCATCGTCAGGGGTTGTCCACAGCTCGTGTATCTCTACTTGCGTCGCTGCGTGCAGATAACTGGTCAGTTTATATGTATTTGATATGTGACTTGAAAAGGGTTAATTCATAATAACATATTATTTTAAGAGCCGAGACGACACATGTGGTCTAGTTTGTAAAATTTTCCACTTCAATGCAAGGAAGTCAGATTCGATTCTCGTTGGTATATAAATATTGTTGTTAGTCTATTGCGATTTTTCGGACTGTCTCTGAAATATATTGCATGCCCTTTAATCCACTGTAGCTCTTGCTCAAGTTGATGCTGGGTGCAATTTTTGATTACCATTGAACTTTTTTAGTTTTCGCTTCTGATTTATCAATTTGAAATGTTCAAGTTCTTTGTATTATTTTTAGTTAAGGCATTAACACTGGAGGCTTAAAGACACTGTACATTATGTCACATAAAGTGGAATAAACAGTGTTTGATAAAATAAATTAAAATTCTTTTATAGGAAGAGCATTTGTTTTTAAAGCCTTCCTCCACCTTATTCCCACACGAAATTTAGCTTACACTTCGTACAATACGGTGTAGACTTTATGTCTTGTGAAAGTGACGACCTCCGTGGCCTGGTGATAAGACTCTTGTCTGCCGATCCGGAGGTTGCGGGTTCGATCCCCGCTGGAACACAGTTTAAAATAAAAAGGATTCCAGTCTGGTTAACACTTAGGGTCTATAAAAACATCTTTCTGGTTGGCTGGAAGAGGTCGCCACATGGCAATAAACTCGCCAGGTTTAAAAAAAATAAATAAAATAAAATTCTCAGTGGCCGTATCATTCATAATATTTTTAAGTGGCCGTATCATTCATAATATTTTTGAGTGGCCGTATCATTTAAAATATTTTGGATATTTTTGAGTGGTCGTATCATTCATAATATTTTTGAGTGGTCGTATCATTCACAATATTTTTGAGTGGCCGTATCATCCATAATATTTTTGAGTGGCCGTATTATTCATAATATTTCAATTTTATCTTACCTTTTAGCCTAAAATTGAGATGAATGAATTAGTTCTGTAGTATGCATATCTTTATTTATGATTATTTTTAACTTAGATTTTTTAACAATTTCTATTACTATGATTTGCTTACATCTCAACGTGAAAACCAATATTTCTAAAAGTATCTTCTTTTTTTTTCTAGATGACGGCCTCAAATACGTGCCATCGTTTTGTTCCGGTTTGCGAGAGCTGAGCGTCTCCGATTGTTCAAACATCACGGATTTTGGACTCTACGAACTATCAAAACTTGGAGCAACTCTTCGATATCTTTCTGTGGCCAAATGTGACCAGATCAGTGATGCAGGACTCAAGGTCATCGCAAGAAGATGTTACAAACTAAGATACCTTAACGCAAGAGGGTGTGAGGCTGTCAGTGATGACGCTATAACAGTGTTGGCTAGGTTTTGTCCAAGACTTAGAGCTTTGGATATTGGAAAGTGTGATGTGAGTGATGCGGGGTTGAGAGCTCTTGCCGAAAGCTGTCCAAATTTGAAGAAATTGAGTCTAAGAAATTGCGATCTTGTGACTGACAGAGGAGTGCAGTGTGTCGCTTACTACTGTCGAGGATTGCAGCAATTGAATATTCAAGACTGTCAGATTTCTCTGGAAGGTTACAGAGCAGTTAAAAAATATTGTAAAAGATGTGTCATCGAACATACGAATCCTGGTTTTTATTAATTTTCTTATGAATTTAAGTGGTTTTCATACAATACCCTGGCAATTAGTTAATTTTTTTACCTTAGCGTGTTCTTTTATTGGCATTGTTAAGTCATTTGAAGTTGTCGATGGCTGTAGTCTAAAGAACGCTAAGCACTTCAGGTTTGATTTCTGGCGGATTGGTTTTACTCTCAGACCATTTTACACTTTAATTTATGTTATCGTCAGCTTATAGGTTGCTTATCTTATTCTTCTGGTACTATTAAGCAACACAAAACTAACGCTGCATAAAATACTGCCTTACTATACTTCAGAAAATGTAGGATAGGTCCTGCGACGTTTTAAACGTCATGTCTCAAAGGGATGGGGTAAAATCTTTTTTTACAAATCGAATAGTTTTTTTATAAATCGAAAAATTGTTTTTCTCTAAACTGACGTTTTAATTCCTAATTTTCATTATACTGACTTTCTAATGTATTATATGATTTGTATCTATCTTTAAATAGGCCAAGATCCACTATGAATTAATAATAATTATAAACATTCAATTTTAGCTTTAAAAAATCGAAAATCCACACTAATTAAACTAAAATGCAGACTTACGTAGTGACTTTTGACAAACGTCACCAAATATTATTTGATTTTAACAAACTACCACATTTTGGCTAATTAGTAACAAGATGATTAATTTGTCATTATTGTTAGTTTTATGTAATGTATTTATCTAAATAACTTCCTATTTATTAGAATCGAGGCTTATATTAAAGTTGATAAAATAATTAAAATTACTGAACGTCGTTACAAGGTTGTATTGAGGCAAATTTGTGAACTGTCACAGGACCCGTGCTACAATTTCTGAAGTATGAAAGCTGCAGTAGATTATACCTTTCGATCGTCTTTACTTTTTAATGTCCTTCAAAACTGTAGATTTGATGTGTTAAGACTATGTGCTTGTTAAAATACAATAGATTGTGCAATACATCAAATACACGCACATGCGTATTTCTTGCAAAAGATGGCTGACAATTGTATATTGTTTGAGTTAGATTTTGTAACTGTAATTTGGTCAATAATTCAATTATAATTTTGAGATCATAAAATATAACCTATTGACCTGAAAACTTTCTACGTTATAATTCATGTCTTCAATACCATGAAAATAAAGAATTTATATTTTCAGTATAAACCCTTAAAAATGGTTTTAAATCTTATAAACAATGAGAGTAAAATTATTTATTATCTAATTTGCACCATCAATTGAATAAAAAATGTATTTGTTCCTATCGAAGTATCTTCTAACTGAAAATATATGGTTTTACTGACTGATTTTCAGCGTTCCTGAAATGAAGAAATATTTTTCTGGAACTCTTGCCATAACTTATTAAAACTCCTTTAATCAACGTGTTTTAATTAACTTTTTAGCAATCAAATTTAAAAACGGATTTTTTTTTTATTATATGTAAATTATAATTATAAAATCAGTAAAAATAACTCCATGTATACTGTTGAGACATTTTGATGATTTTATTATTAAAAAAGTAGTTTTTTAATCTTGATTTTTTAACAGTTTCAATGAAATTTTATTAGCTATATTTTCCTTTATTAAAAACGAGAATAAAGAAAAAATAAGCCGAAAACTTGTAGGTCTCAACATGAGTTAATTTCATTTTTTTGCTATACACTTTTGTTGCATACACTTTTGTTGTATACACTTTTATTGTATACACTTTTGTTGTATACGCTTTTATTGTATACACTTTTGTTGTACACGCTTTTGTTGTATACACATTTGTTGTACACACTTTTGCTGTATACACTTTTGTTGTACACACTTTTGTTGTGTACACTTTTGTTGTATACTCTTTTGTTGTGTACACTTTTGTTGTACACTTTTGTTGTATACACTTTTGTTGTATACATTTTTGCTGTATACACTTTTGTTCTATACACTTTTTTTGTACACACTTTTGCTATATACACTTTTGCTGTATACACTTTTGCTGTATACACTTTTGCTGTATACACTTTTGCTGTATACACTTTTGCTGTATACACTTTTGTTGTATACACTTTTGTTGTATACACTTTTGTTGTATACACTTTTGTTTTATACACTTTTGTTGTATACACTTTTTTTATATACACTTTTTTTGTATACACTGTATACACTTTTGTTGTATACACTTTTGTTGTACACACTTTTGCTGTATACACTTTTGTTGTACGCACTTTTGTTGTATACACTTTTGTTGTATACTATTTTGTTGTATACACTTTTGTTGTACACTTTTGTTGTTTACACTACAACATGACGGATTTATTACTATGTTGCAATCTCCTCGAGCTACGCAGAGAAGCGTTAAACAAGTCTTAAGCGAATACCAGCCTGGAAATATTTTTTTTCAATAAAAACTGGGTACCAACGAGAATCGAACCTGTTAATTCCTGTTTGGAAGAGAGGCCACAGAGATCATCCTGATGTTTGGATTTGGACTTTTAATTAAAATTATTAGAATTCGGATTATAAATTAAAAATGTAAGAATTTGGTTTATAAATTCAATTAATTGGAATTTGGACTATTAATTAAAAGTTGTTAGAATTTGGACTATTAATAAAAAAAATCAGCTTCTTTTATTTAGATTTTGTTACTTTTCATATGGTTTATGAGTCTTGTTTATCAATTAAACTTTGATTTCGAGAATATTAGCAATATTAGAATCTTAAATTTTTAAGCTGGGAACCGCTCTTTTAAAACATTAATGATTAATTTTATAGGTATACGAAAATTTGTGCCAGGATTGAAAAAAAAGCCTTTGTATTTTTATAATATATGTATTATTTGAATTTTGTAATATATCTAGAAAATTATAATGAAAATAATATAATGCATGTATTAACATAATTTTAATATTATTCCATCCGCTACTACTAATGTGAATTTTAATATCCTATTTTTATGTAAATAAATACTTTTTCACTAATTTATACATCAAATTAATATAAATATGTAATACAAAAGAGATGGAATGAAAGGTAAAGAAAAAATGTAAATTATTTGCTCATATTAGAATAAAAAATTAAATTAAATTTGGAAGAAATAATTTATTGGAAGAACAACTGTTTTTTTTTTGTTGAATTTATAGAGATTTTTTTAAAATTCATTTTGTGAACATTAATGTATTGTAATATATTGTTAAAATTAAATATTTTAATCGAAATGTGATTTGCCATTTTATTAAGGCTGGTTTAATATAAATAAACTGTTTTTGATAAAAATTATGTTGTTTTAATACATGTTTTTCTCTCTCGATAGCAATAAATATCCTCTTTTTTGTTTATAGCTCTTTTTATCTATATTCTTAACTATCTTTCTACCTTTATTTCATTCATTCAGATGCTACCTACCGAATTGTTGATGCGGACATGTTAGAAAGCGTGGCCGGGACATTATTATCAATTAATTAGACATTGTAATTTATTTTTATCAAACACTGTTTATTCCACTTTTTTTGTAACGGTATAGGCCTACCGGTTTCAAGGCTTTCACCTCATCTTCAGGGGAGCACAAACAAGACTAAATGCTGTTCGAACTTGTACCGATATACACGCTTCAACGGTTGGGTGCTGAGGGGTGAGGGAGGCATGGGACGATTTCGGCCAAGAGCGGAGAGATTTTTGGGATTTAACTGTTCACCAGATGTTTGGATCGATGTACTGACTTAGAAATTTCTAGGGCCTTTAATCTGTCCAATTTATTTCCGTTACTACTGATATGTAAGAATTTGGCATCATCGATAGAAAAAGTATGGTTTTCACGGTGACAATGATTAGCCCTTTCACTATCCTGCAAAAAAGATGATCTTTTGCCAATAACAATTTACAGCAAAGAAGGCAGTGTGATAATTTGTAATAAACTACTGTTGTATATCATACTTGAGAAATTGTAGCATGGTCCCTGTGACAATTCACAAATTTGCCCCAATAGAACCTTGTAACGATGTTCAGTAATTTTAATTATTTTATCAACTTTAATATAAGCCTCGATTCTAATAAATATCAAGTTATTTAGGTAAATATGAGTACATTACATAAAACTAACAATAATGACAAATTAATACATCTTGTTACAAATTAGAATAAATATGTCAGTTTGTTAAAATCAAATAATATTTGGTGATGTTTGTCAAAAGTCACTACCTTAGTCTGCATTGTCTAGGGATGGGGTATACGATAATTGGATTTTCAATTTTTTATACCTAAAATTAAATTTCCGTAATTAGTATTAATTCATTATGGATCTTGGTATATAAAAGATAGATTAAATCATACAATACATTAGAAAGTCAGTATAATGAAAATTAGGAATTAAAACGTCAGTTTAGAGAAAAACAATTTTTCGATTTATAAAAAAAGCTATTCGATTTGTAAAAAAAAACTAATTTTACCCCATCCCTTTGAGGCATGACATTCCATATGTCACAGGAACCATTCTACATTTTCTCAAGTATAGTCAATATAATATACAAGGAGTTTTGGACAATTAATTCAGATATGTGACTATAAATCAATAAATAATTGAGTGACATTTACAATTGAGTAAAGGTTGTATGGGGTGCGCAGAGTACACTAAAAAAAATCTCGTCCAGGGTCTCCTCAACACTTGTCTTACTGTGCTTAAAAAAAGTGCTGGACGCTTAGCGTCCACGGAAAAATTTATGTTTTAAATTTAAATAATGTAAAATCTGCTAGGTTGTTTTTTGTAATTAGCTATAAAAATCATTTTATTATGTATTAAAACGTCGAATAATCAAATAAAATATAAGTCCTGGTCACTCGCTATCCATCACAGGGTGGCGAGTGTTAATTCCACACGTGCATGTATGGCTTTATTTTATAAGGGTTTTCTAAAAAGTGACTTCCTGTCAGACAGTAGCCTATTCTTATCCTGCATATGACAGACACACTTTGTTTCAACAGGTTTCTTTTGTGGAACCAAGGGTTAGTGGGTATTTCAATCTGAATATTTCTGTAGATCTTTGATCAACTGGTGAGCGATATGGTGTTCTGGGTAGAAGTTACACAGTTTAAGGGTGGTTAGGATCAACGTTCCTCCTAATATTTTCAATGTGCGTGACGTCCATCAACTTATATGTGCAAGAAAAAAAGAAGGAAGTGCGCAAATATGTATTCATGCATGGATAAAACTAAGTAGTCAACATAATGTACCACGAAATCATAAATTATATTTTTCAAATATGTAGATTACATATCAAAAAAAAATTTTTTTTTATCCGATTATGTTCCTTCCTGTTGGAGTCCAAGAGATTCTTTCCTTACGCCGCGTGGACTCTTTATGGTGTTTCCATGTTCCGCACACATCTCAAAGAAAGGAACCTGATAACCCATCATAAAATATCAAATAAAATATATAATTACGCAAAACAAAATATGATTTCAAGTACCTTTCTTTGAGATGTGTGCGGAAGATGGAAACATGTGTGCGGACAATTTTTAATAGATGTGCGGCAGCACACGCGCACACCTTCGCCCCCAGTAATCGAGACATCCGTGTAGTTTATATATAAAAAAAAATTTTTTTTATCCGATAATGTTCCTTCCTGTTGGAGTCCAGGAGATTCTTTATTTATGCCGCGTGGACTCTTTATGGTGTATCCATGTTCCGCACATATCTCAAAGAAAGAAACACGAGAACCCATCATAAAATATCAAATAAAATATATGATTGTGCAAAACAAAATATGATTTCATGTTCCTTTCTTTGGATGTGTGCGGAAGATGGAAACATGTGTGCGGACAATTTTAAACAGATGTGCGGCAGCACACGCGCACACCTTCGCCCCCAGTAATCGACCCATCCGTGTAGTTTATATATAAAAAAAAATATTTTTTTATCCGATAATATTCCTTCCTGTTGGAGTCCAGGAGATTCTTTCTTTATGCCGCGTGGACTCTTTATGGTGTTTCCATGTTCCGCACATATCTCAAAGAAAGGAACCTGAGAACCCATCATAAAATATCAAATAAAATATATGATTGTGCAAAACAAAATATGATTTCAAGTTCCTTTCTTTGGGATGTGTGCGGAAGATGGAAACATGTGTGCGGACAATTTTTAACAGATGTGCGGCAGCACACGCGCACACCTTCGCCCCCAGTAATCGAGCCATCCGTGTAGTTTATATATCAAAAAAAATATTTTTTTATCCGATAATATTCCTTCCTGTTGGAGTCCAGGAGATTCTTTCTTTATGCCGCGTGGACTCTTTATGGTGTTTCCATGTTCCGCACATATCTCAAAGAAAGAAACACGAGAACCCATCATAAAATATCAAATAAAATATATGATTGTGCAAAACAAAATATGATTTCAAGTTCCTTTCTTTGAGATGTGTGCGGAAGATGGAAACATGTGTGCGGACAATTTTTAACAGATGTGCGGCAGCACACGCGCACACCTTCGCCCCCAGTAATCGACCCATCCGTGTAGTTTATATATAAAAAAAAATATTTTTTTATCCGATAATATTCCTTCCTGTTGGAGTCCAGGAGATTCTTTCTTTATGCCGCGTGGACTCTTTATGGTGTTTCCATGTTCCGCACATATCTCAAAGAAAGGAACCTGAGAACCCATCATAAAATATCAAATAAAATATATGATTGTGCAAAACAAAATATGATTTCAAGTTCCTTTCTTTGGGATGTGTGCGGAAGATGGAAACATGTGTGCGGACAATTTTTAACAGATGTGCGGCAGCACACGCGCACACCTTCGCCCCCAGTAATCGAGCCATCCGGCTAAGAATCACTGGAGTAGACAAGTCACAGTTTACTATAGTATTCATTGGATATACTATCATACATGGACACGCAAGATTATCCATCTATCGCGTGTGAGTATTCTTACCAGATTCTAAAAACAAGACTGGGTCCCTTTTAATTTTTTTAGAAAGCATATGGAATCGATATCAATCAGAGTGGAAGGTAAGCGTTTTAGTAGTAAGGCAACATATGTGTTGCTACCAACTAGGCCATAAAAGTCACAGCTTGGTGTTAGATTTGATTTTTTCATGTATTTCAAGAAGCAGCATAAACTATTATTTTTGGTTTTCCGCAAATTTATTTGGTATTTTAAGATTAAATTCCAAAGCAAAACTCTTGGATGGTATTTTTCGACATTTTCAGTAATCTCTCATGTCGTAGAACGCAGGTTGTTCTCGATCGAAGCTTTGATTTGGTCGTCATCAATGGTAATCGGCATTCCAAGGTGGACTCCATCTAAGAGGGTTACATGACCTTTATGGAATATTTCAAATCACATTTGACACACACGATCAATTGCTCTATCTTCATTGTACATTTTTTTAAGCAGGAGAGCTTTCGTTGTATACAGTACAACCTGGTGGGTTTATAGCCATATGGCAATATTTTACAAACAACCAGAAAGATGTTAAAGAGATCTTTAGTGAAAATCTGACAGGAATCCTTTTTACAAAAAAAAAAATAAATGCGTTTCGACGGGAATCTAGCCCGCAGCTTCAGGGTTGGCAGACAGGTTTCTTAACAACTAAGCCAAGGAGATGGTCTATTTCTTAAGTCTTCTTCTACCACGCCACCGACTTTGCTATTTCGCTATAAAAATCAACTACGTAACAATTCAAACCATTTATATTTATATACGAGAAAGTATATGTATTTATATGTTTTTTTACTAAGAATTATTTTAACTCTGCATTAATTTATTAAGAAAACCCCGCCTTTTTGAACAACTCACCATACGTTGTATTAAAAAAGTTTTTCAAGTACTGTTGAACTTTTTGATTATGAATTAATTGCTTTAATCGGAGTTTTGCTGTATTAAATTTGTATTGGATAATATTCAAATAAACTTATTCGTTTTTATGTAAAAATAAGAAAGCAAACCTGTTGGACGTTTAGATTTAAGAAATTTAACTCTATGCAGAGTGCTTTTTAGAATGCAGTACACTGACATCTATTCAAAATAAGTTAAATCACTCAACATCGACTGGTGACTTACGGCGCAAAGCTTCTAAAGCTTTTGGATAGGTGGCGAACGAAGCTTTTAAAACCAAGTAAACGAGTGTAAAAAAATTGTTGAGAAAGTCAAAGAAAACTTCCCTAAAACGCTTTATGTTAAGATAAAATCTCCGTGGCTTAGTTGGTAAAAATTTCGCTGTGTACCCGATATATTTTTGAGAAGGATTCTAATCAGAGCCGCTTAATGCATTTAAGTGCCCAGGGTTAACTATATCAGGCGCCCTTTCTCACAATTTAAAAGCATCTCATATTTACGTCAGAAAACTGGTAGGCATTTTTTAAATCGGGTTTGAACTTATGAAATTTTTTTTTTATAATATTGTGTTTTGTAATATCTTTTATTAAATCGTGTGTTTTTTATTTTAAAATATTTTTTAGTACAAAACATTTGTGATAATAAAATGTAATTTTATGTACATTGCAACCTTAATTAAATCAACGAATTTAAAACACTTTTTTTCTAAATTTAGTTTCTGCAAAATCAATAATTATAACGTTTAGATTAATAGATTCCAATGCAACTGATTCTATCGCTAAAATGCTTCAATTATTTATTTTTTACTGCCCTAATAGAGAAACGAAGATAGTTTTGCATCCTCATAAAAACAGAAAAGAGCATTTCTCTTGAACAATTATAGTTCGGAAATTCTAGGATGAATCCTGTGACAGCTCACAAATTGGCCCCAATACAACCTTGTAACGATGTTCAGTAATTTTAATTATTTTATCATCTTTAATATAAGCCTCAATTCTAATAAATAGCAAGTTATTTAGGTAAATACATTACATAAGGTTGTATTGGGGCAAGTTTGTGAGCTGTCACAGGACTCATCCTATAATTTCCGAACTATAGTGCAAGCAATACTGAAGAAAATACTTAATGCAATGGCAACATTTGGGAATGTAATTAATTATGGTTTTTAAACTAATCTCTACTTTCGATGTAATGTTGTCATCGCGTAGTATATTTACATGCTTAAAATTCATGCATTGTTCTATGAAATTCTCGTCTAAATCATTTGGTAACGTATTTTACAGAAAAGTAGCTATTTTTTTAGCGGACCCTTGTAGAGGCTGCGGGTGGCGTCCTCCGGCATGTGGAAGGGCTGCAGCTGTATTGGCTCAATGGTTAAGATGTAGTCCTTTACTGTCCATGCATTGAGACTCTGGAATCAGTTACAAACCAATATAAGACTCGCTCCGTCCTTGGCATGCTTTAAGAAGCGACTGAAAAAAACTCTTAATTTCTAGTCAGTAAAATAACGTGTTTCATTCCTGAATTTTCTTTTCCTTTACTTTCCACTATCCCTCCCTTTCCTTTTGATTGATGATATCTCACTTTATATAAAAAATAATGTTCGGGTGATTGCCCGTCTTTGTGGGGTTCGTGGGCATGTGCTCACGTATGTGTTTATGGATTTCGTGGGGATGGATAGTCATCTGAATGATTTATGCGACCACGTAACTTGATCATTTACTTTTGTCTGGTTGGCTGGAAGAAATTTCCACCTGGCAATAAGCTCGAAAGATTGTATTTGCAATAAAATTGTTAAATAAACAAATAAAATAAATAGGTTTAGGTTTTAACTTTGCGAAACTCCATATTAAAATAATTAACAATAAATTACTTTGTTGTTAATCTACGAGTAATTTCATTAATCCCTGTTATGCATGTTTCTACCTCCTATGTCAAGGCTCTCTTCAAGCAAAATGATCCGGGTTTATTATGATCATTCCGCCTGAAGATATTCTCGGAATAGGAGGCCCAAATACGTGTAAAATGGTTAAATATAATTAGTGAACAGCTAATTAATTTATTTTTAAATATTTTAACAAACACACTTCACAATTACAAGTATGTATTGTCTGTACATATTTAACTCTTTTATTAAATAAATACATAATAAAAAATTAAGAACTAAAAACAATAGTGATAATTTTAAACTTACAGTCTTTAGCATCTTTAATTTTATTTGGATGATCTTTACATCTACGAGAGACGAGGAACAGACGTAGTAACTTCGACACATCTCAGAATGTTACTGTGGAGTTCAATTAGTTATTCCTTTAGAAGATGGGGGTCCCAGAGTGGACTCCGTAGCCACTGCAAATATGAATAGAATCCTTCGGTACCACCTGATTACTTTCAAGTAAGCTAGCCCAGCAAGCTCACGAAAAAGTAGCACCTCTAAAAGATAGACGTCTTGCCAGCAAGGCTTCAGAAGAGGCTGTGGAGGGGAGAGAGAAAAAATAAGATAAAAGAAATGTATCTTTCTTTTAAAGTTTCTAATTAACCAAAGGATCGCCCTAAGGAGCTAAGGGCTAAGTGTGATCCTTTGATCAATTAAAAACTTAAAAAAATAATTTCAAAATAAAGAACTTAAAAGTAAATTGATACAATTTGACTGATTCAAAAGAAATCTCCGGAATGGTTTTAAATTTTTGAGTAAAACACCGATGTGGATAAACCCTTCGTTATAGGCACATGGCAATTAGGATTTTTTACGGTTAAATGTAAAATTTGAAAACAGTTTAACCCAAATTAAACTAAATATTATCCATCTAATCAGTAGAAGTTATAGATTATAAAAACAAATACAAATAAGCAACTGCAAAAAAAATCTTCTTGAATATGTAAGCATAGAAGTAACTACATATGTTATGTCATACTTTAATAACTACACATGTCATGGTCACCAATAAAGGATCTTTCAAATTGAGCGTTTTTTTTAATTCTTGGATAAAACACACATGGCGTCGCGAACTTGCCTGGGTCTTGTGACATTTGAGAAGTGTAATGTATGACATTTATAAAAATGGAGTCGTATACAATACTACAACGCGTTCAAATTGTTGGATTATTTTACGTATTGTAATCTCCGGAAACGGTAATGTTAATTGGCCACCAAGATCATGTGATCTGACACCGTTGGACTATTTTCTCTTGTGTTACGTGAAAAGTCAGGTCTAAAAGAATGACCCCCAATCAATTCTCGAGCTGAAGGATGAAATTATTCGCGTTATTGGTGAGTTAGAACCGCAATTATGCCAAAATGTCATCGAAAATTTTGACAAAAGAGTGGACATCTGTGGCGCTGCAAGAGGTAAATATTTGGCGGATATTGTTTTTTTTGTGTTTAAATGTAATACATTATACTTTAATAACCAATAAAAAGTTTTTTGAAATCAAAGCAAATTGTGTTTCATTCAAGAATTAAAAAAAATAGAACAAAAAAAAACCGCTCAATTTGAAAGACCCTTTATAATACAGGAACGTCCAAAGGCGGACTGTTCGCACTGCACCAAACTGGACGTCACTATTGACATATACGTGAAAGGAGAATATAAATGCGTATCTCCCTTTCACATGGATCCCACCACCAAACACATAGTTTCATACCACCACTAAATAGTCAGGATCCGTGTGAAAGAGGAATACAAACAAAAATCAACATGCGCATAAGACAAACGCAATCAAAAGTTTAAATTTTGATATTTAATGTAAAAAGTGAACTAGGAATTCAGGTCACGTTATTAAATTGATGACAAGCCCACTAATCTATTGTTTAGAATATTATTCCGGGTATTGCGAAAATGTCTGAGAAAAAAAATCATATATATTTTCCTTCCACGGGACATTCAACTCAATTAGAAAATGATAAGGGAAACGGTACTTCAGCTGAAATAGAGGACACCGTGTCACCTTCAGGATCGATTACCCTTATCACACAATCATATGACATTCCGTTTCATATGTCATCCATTAATATTTACAAAGGGTGCTGCTAAATTTCTTCAGAAACTGTTTTTATTAATTTTTTTGAGAACAGATTACAATCAAGTAGATTTTGATAGAAATACTATCTACGAGTACTACAGATGATCTAATATCGCAACTTTCAGCAAATTTCAATTCGCTTCTTCGATCAAGACCAGGAAATTCTGAAACTACCCTCATTTAAAAGTTAATCTATATTTTTATTTAACACCGACATATAATGAAATGTTTCCAATAGAATAATGCAATTTGCTCGAGTGAAATGGTATAGTACCTACATGTATAGATCATTCAGCCGGCAGAGTCATTTGGCAATAGTGTGAGTAACACTCTCTGTATTACACAACTTATGTCATAGTATTGGTTTTAGAATGCCACACGGTTGGTTCGCGCAGAGCGCACGTTTGTATTGTTGTTAAAATACTCGGTGATTAGAAAAACACTACCATGTCAAAATAAGGAGTGAGATTTTTGTCTAATGTAATGTATAATTCAAAATTTTTCGAAAGCTTAGAATATAGGTTCTTTGTTATAACTTAAAGTTTCCTAGAATTTAGTATCACTCCATCTACTATTATTTTCAAACTTTATTATTTGGCATTGTAATTATGATATATGAATATGTTAAATAATCTTACATTCATTTTATTTTTATGTGCAATCTAATTAAAGCTGACGAACATTTTTACTTTATAATACTTGTACATACTTCCATCTTGAAAAATTTCATTCTTGTTATTTAATGTTTCCTAGAATTTGCCATGCCTAAACAATTAATATATGAAATAAACGTGTGTGTTCATTTCAATGTTTGAATATAAAATACATTTTTTATATTTTTTTTGCTTTTTCACTTCATTAAAAAAATAAAGTGACAAGTATTTGTAAACGCATTGTTACTCACACTATTGCAAAATGACTCTTCTGGCTGAACAATCTTTACCACGAAACGAGAAGTATCCTTTCATTTCGCAGACAAATCTGCCTGATTGCTTCTACAGTAACGGAAGAGCAAACGATTCAATTGAAATATTATTCGAGAAAACGAACATTAATTAAAAGTAATGATTATTGATTATTAAAATCAAACGCAATAATAATATGCCTGTTGCAATACAAAAGTAAACTCGTTAAAATGAAGAAAATCACAGTATTATAGGATAAAACCGTCAAGAAATAGTTTATAAAAATAATGGAATATTGTACTCGTACACTGATTACGAATACCCAAATAGCCAAACATATAAATCAAAATTTATTGTAATTTGTTCAATCAAACACTGTTTATTCCAATTTATGTAACGCTCATTGATTCACTTTTAAAAAACAAAACAAGAAAGAAACTCATAAAATATCACATATGTATTCTTCACATAGGATCTTCATGAACATGGTTTAACCGGTTCTCGTCGAAGTCCACTGGTCGTCCGGAACGCTCCGTCTTTCAGGTCGAAATTACCATCTTTGAAATGCAAAAACCATCGACAAGCTGTCCTTTAATTCATAGCATCTTTACTGTACACTTCGCAAATATCGCGAGCTGCTTTGGCAGCTTTATTCCCTCGATTGAACGCGAACAGAAGGAAGTGTCGAAAATGCTCACTTTCGTCTACGTGACATTCCATTTTGAACACTTGTAATCAAATAAAATAATATATGTAACGTAAAAGCAAACACAATATCTTGAAGAGCAGAAAATTTTCTTTCGAATTACGTATAACCTTTACCATTTGGTTTAACTTTTGGTGCTCATTTTTAAATTGAAAAAAAAAAACGGACACAACTTACGAGTATGTTAATACCTAATACATATTTATCGACACCTATAAATGAAACAAAGTTCTATTTATTAAAAAAAACATATCACAAGAAAAACAGTTCATAAAATCAGCTATTCACATTAATTTTAATATCCAGAAACTCTTATTTAATGGATAAGACAAAAATGGAATACTTAGCAACAGTTGAGTGTAAATGTTTATGTGCTGACTGCCATAATTTCTATATAGAAAATACAAGACGATACTTTGAAAAGAGATTTTGTGAACACAAACGCGACTTAACAAATCCTCTAATATATTCTAAAATAGCTTACCATCGTCACTGGAGTTCTATGTGATCCGAAAATGCCAGGAAAGTTAAAAGGAAAAGTATACCAAACGATTGTCAGACCCGCACTTCTCTATGGCTCTGAATGCTGGACGATGTATAACTCTTTCTCTAGGCAACTAGAAACTGCTGAAATGCGCATGCTAAGATGGTCAGCTGGTGTGTCCCTAAGAGAAAAAAATAAAAAGCTCACGCATTCGTGGAAGCCTAGGTGTTACAGACATCAACAGTAAGATGGAGGAGAGGCGATAGAGATGGTATGGGCATGTTGGACGCAGAACACCCGATCACATTGTGAACCAGGCAATTTCCATGGATCTTCCTCGAATAACAACCAGAGGAAGACCAAAGAATTCATAGGTGGTGCAAAAAGATAATCTGATGCAGAGGCACGGCCTGGGGGACGTAGTCCGAGACAGAAGAGCATACAACCTGAGGACGAGGAGAGCTGACCCCTACAGTCTTCGCAGATAGTGAGCTGGGATGGAGCCAAGGGGGAGATTAGAGGCCCTGGAAATATCCAAGTCAGTGCATAGAGATGAAAATCAGGCAAACACATATATTCCCAGGATCTCGTAGCTGCTTGCTGAGGTTGTCTCCTGTATCCCTCACCCACAACCCATAACTCGAATTTCAACACTTAGAAGCGTGTATGTCAGTACCAGTTCAAACAGAATATAGCCTTGTTTGTGCTCCCCTGTTGAAAGCATTGAAACTGGTAGGGTAATATCGTTCTTTTAACAATGTGAATATTTGTTCAAGAGATGGTTTATGCTGGAAAGCACTAATTTTTTTTGCTAGTTCAAACAACAGTCCCCTATCTCTATGTGATATAATGTAAGTACGTCACAAGTAGTTATTATCCTGGCATTAATTAAAATGAAGCTTTAATAGACATATCCCATCGAGTTACCACAGCTGAAGTGCTTGCTGAAGCATATGGCGACACTTCACGAGTTTAATTAACCATATTAGTATTATCAGCAATAAACAGGATGCAGAGGGAAACGTATAGTAGATTGAGAGTTGTTTTTCTCCATTAGTTTGTTTGCCAAACTTTTTCAGTTCATATTTGATGTTCCGATTCTTTTCAAATATTTAAGTATTTATCATATTGGAATGTTTTCAAACTTCGTGGAATAACATCAATCACTAATTGCATTATTGGATTACATTAATCAAATAGTATTAGGTGTTAACATCAGTTGTGTTCGTTTTTTTTTTCAAATTTAAAAATGAGCACCAAAAGTAAAAGAAAATGGTAAAGGTTATGCGTTATTCGAAAGAAAATTTTCTACTCTACAAGATATTGTGTTTGCTTTTACGTTACATATATTATTTTATTTGATTACAAGCCCTCAAAATGGAATGTGAAGTATACGAAAGCGAGCATTTTCGACAATTCCTTCTGTTAGTTATGTTCAATTGTCGAACGTTGATTTATGTTGTTTTCACTCAAAACAAGTGGGACCCAAGCGCCAAACTTCTGGACTTTTCCCATTGATTTAAGATGGCTGTTTACAGTCATGTGACTACAATTCATCTGCTCAGCCAATACTACGGTGGTTTGAAGGGGATCTTCATGAATAATATGCTTTAAGCGGTCCTCATCGAAGTACACTGGTCGTCCGGAACGCTCCATGTCATTCAGGTCGAAATTACCGTCTTTAAAACGCAAAAACCACCGACGAGCTGTCATTTTACTCATAGCATCTTCACTGTACACTTCTCAAATATCGCGAGCAGCTTTGGCAGCTTTATTCCCTTGATTGAATGCGAACAGAAAGAGGGGTTGAAAATGCTTACTTTCGTCTACTTGACATTCCATTTGGAAGGCTTGTAATCAAATAAAATAATATATGTAACGTAAAAGCAAACACAATATCTTGTAGAGCAGAAAAATTTCTTTCGAATGACGTATAACCTTTACCATTTTGTTTTACTTTTGGTGCTCATTTTTAAATTAGGATAAAATGAACAAAACTTATGTTAACACCCAATATATAACATATTTTTATATATCCTCATTTTATTTCAGCTAATAAATTCATATGTAATATGTTTTGGTGCAGCGCGACTTTTCCTTTGATGAGAAATCCAGGAAAGTACAGTACCCGGCGATAAGTAATACACACCGGACTTAAACTTAAAACGTATGAATGTTTAGGGATATGTCCTTGAAGGGAAGAGATGATGAGGATGATTTGTTGACAAATAATAAAACACGTTAGATCGCAATGCGGAAAGAGAGTGGAATTTTATTAGTAACGTAGGTATTTATATCTTTTTAGAATGTGCGCGAGAATGCGCTCGCGATATGCCTACGTCTCGTTTCTGTGAATGCAAAACGATTAATTGTTGTATGTAGGTAACAATCTATTTACGGAACCGGCGAGACAGCGTGGTGCGTTCTCTCTCTAGTATGGAGTGCGGTCCGCTCGGCTATGGGATGAATGGCCGGCGGGTGAACTTTGGACTCGCTTATTTAAAATTGTCGAGGAGTGCGAAGGTCATCTCATCGGTCATTGACCGTATGTATGAACGCCCACAGTATTCGAGTGGGCGACCGCCACAAATGACAGAGACGACGTTCTTCAAAGCAAAAGTTAGCCGATTATGGCCGACAGTCGCTTTCTTAAATAACGTCATTCATATGTGAGCTATTTCTTCTTCTTCCCAGTGTCATGTCAGGTACCCCCAACGTTGAATATCACCTGAGAGTAGGCATCTTTGTCCTCGTGAGCTATTTAGTGTATTCCAAATGATGATAATTCCAGATTTATTTTGAGTTATTGATGTATTTTTATATTTCTATCCACAACACACCCAATACACAATACGTTGGTAAGATGCCTGTCTCTCAGCTCGGAGGATGCGAGTTGAAATTCCGCTGGAATACAGATATTTTTAAAAAGGATTCCAGTAAAGTTTTCACTTGGGTCTCTTTAACATCTTCCCGGTTGGTTGGATGAGATTGCCACATGGCAATAAGCCCATCATGTAATACAATAAAATACACCCTTTTAAGTTTACTTCTTTTAGTTGGGAAGGTGAACTAAAATATAAATACACAATAAAGCTTAACACTTTATGTTTCCTCCACCCACAGTCCCCAATCCGAATGTTTACCGTAAGAAACTAGCATGTCAGTACCAGTTCGAACAGAATTCAGTCTTGTTTGTGCTCCCCTGATGATGACGTGAAAACCTTGGAACCGGCAGGGTTATACCATTACAAAAAGTGGAATAAACAGTGTTTGATAAAAACAAATTACAATGTCTTTTAAGGGGTTTAATATAAGCCATTATAAGACATTGTATAAAGGAAAACTGAGTTCGTAAAAAAATCAGACATATTTATAACTTGGTTTCATGAAGCAATTGAGTTACTTCTTAAGAAAAGAAAAAAATCTACGCAAAAAATATTATCAAGAACTCTAAATTACAACATTTTTGACTTATTTCCTTAAAATCTTTGCTCGTTTTCTTGTTTACATGTATAGTAACGAAAATATTTTATGCACAAATACTTAAAAAAAATCCTCAGATATCTACGATACAGAACAAAGGGCGATTACCCAAAATATGCTCACCATGTCGAACTTCTCACGGTGTGTAACTATAGAAACTATGTGTAACACGAAACAAGAAATCAAGAATCCATTGCGATATTCCTACTTAAGGTTTTTCAAGATTGCTTTAACTGCCCCGCGATTCTAGAAGCACTAAGTTTATACGAGTATGTACCCAATAAATATAGCCGTGCAAGGAATCACCCTCTGTTCTACATACCAACTTACAGGACGAATATCATGGCTAAACACTCAATCACGCGTGGTATAGAGATATTGAACCAACTGAATGACACTGTTGATATATTCTCGGTACCCGCTTAGCAGTATGAGAAGAATCCTGGCTGATATTATTCCTAAAGAATAAGCTAACGCTAGAAGCAGACCCTCTTTGTGTATGCAGGAGAAAACCGTGCCAAGTGGATAAAAAAAATGAAACAATTTTTGCTTAAAAACGTATAAACCGACAGTTTGAGCATGTGAAACGAATGAATGCAAGAATACTAACAAAATAAATGTTTAGTGCATGGTTAAATCAAGTCAATAATATTTAGAGAGAAAAAAACGTAGAAAGTAAAAAAAAATAAAAAAATATGAGAATGTGTATAGAGATGTGGAAGAGGCGAAGAATGTGTGTCGAGGTAGAAAAGTTTAGCGCTCTGTCCTCTCTGCTGACCCCAACAGGAAATTATTATGGTGTGATGGTATGTATGTATGTAAACCATAACATATCTAAAGAGTTAGCCAATTAGAAACATTCGTTTCATTGAGTGTTATTCATATTTGTTTGGCCCTCTGGTCCGCTGGGGGCGAGAAATCATGTATCGATCATTCTCTGTAGGTTTATAAATTATTTCGATAATATAGGGATTTTAGTGTCCGCTTCAAGAGCGGTCTAATCTGTTGCCCAGCCCTTGATAGAGGCTCTCCAGGGATGTTTATTAATCTACTCCCTTAACTGGAGCTCCCACCCTCGTGGCCCTCGCCCTTGATCTGTGGACTTAGGTTGTTATATATTGCCTTAATTGCTTTTGGCTTTAAGGACTTTTGTAAAGCCACATTAACGATATTAAATTCAAAGTATTTTTTATTTCTTGTTTGAAGTTGTTTCTATTGTATTACACTTTTGTCGTATACTGTAAGATCTGATATGTGGCAATATTTTCCGAACAACCAAAACTATGTTAGAGGCCTTAAGGGAAAGTCTGACTGGAATCCCTTTAGGAAAATTTGGGTGTCTAATAGATATTAAACCCGTTATTCCGGATCATCAGAAGAGTTATCAACTAGGTCGCATAAACAATTTGCATCGTTTTAATGTCTTTCAGCTCGGAAGTTACGGGTTTGATTCCCATTGACACTCAGATTAAAAAAAATGGTTCCAAGCAGCTTTTTACTTAGGTTTGTTGAATATTTATTTTTAGTTGTATGCTCGTACATAACAAACTTATCGTCATTTGGAAATGCATTTTAAATGTACAGAATATGTTAGGTGGTCAAGAAGATGCATTCATTTTTTGGGCCAATTTTAACCTTCAAATTCCAACATACTCGTAACTTTAGAGCTAATAATCTTTATTGATCAAAGTATGAGTCATTTGGTACATCGCAATTTGGCCAACGAATTCGCTTGTTTACAGGCGATTAAACTGATAAGAATCCAATAATTCTTAAAAGTTATTGATTTTTCTGCCATAAATAGCTATTGAAGTGCTTGAAAAGATGGAAATCAGTTGGCGATAGATCAGGTGAATAAGGTGAATGAGGCAGTGTTTCGTAATCCATTTCGGTTTTTAATTGTCAATTACGTAATGTGTTATTGCCGTGAAGCAAGATGTGTCATCTTTAATAAATCATTAGAGGTTGTTTGTCGTGTATTTTCGGCGCAGAGCTTTCAATTCTTCACTGTGCAACTGGGCATTGATGATTGCCCCTAGTTGAGAAACTAACATCGATCGCAGATTTCCATACAGTAACTATTAACTTCTTTTGTTCCAATTTTGGTTTTAAAGAATGCTTAGGTGTTTTACAGATTATTTACGATTATCATACAGAATCTATTTCTAGTCGCATATCACAATACGATTAAGAAATGTATTATTACGATTATGTAACACAAACACACGTCAAAGCGAGATCTTTTTTGGTAACTCACTTATCAAGCTTTTTTGGTTATCATTCAGTTCATATAGAACTCACTTATCAAGTTTTTTTGGTTATCATTCAATTCATATGGAACTCACTTATCAAGCTTTTTTGGTTATCATTCAATTCATATGGAACTCACTTATCAAGCTTTTTTGGTTATCATTCAATTCTTATGGAACTCACTTATCAAGCTTTTTTGGTTATCATTCAATTCATATGGAACTCACTTATCAATCTTTTTTGATTATCATTCAATTCATATGGAACTCACATATCAAGCTTTTTTGGTTATCATTCAATTCATATAGAACTCACTTATCAAGCTTTTTTGGTTATCATTCAATTCATATGGAACTCACTTATCAAGCTTTTTTGGTAATCATTCAATTCATATGAAACTCCTTTATCAAGCTTTTTAGGTTATCATTTAATTCATATGGAACTCATTTATCAAGCTTTTTTGGTTATCATTCAATTCAAGTGGAACTCACTTATCAAGCTTTTTTGGTTATCATTCAATTCATATGGAACTCACTTATCAAGCTTTTTTGGTTATCATTCAATTCATATGGAACTCACTTACCAAGCTTTTTTGGTTATCATTCAATTCATATGGATCTCACTTATCAAGCTTTTTTGGTTATCATTCAATTCATACGGAACTCAATTATCAAGCTTTTCGCCTATCCAATTTACTTTAATTGTACAAATGATTAAATTATTGATTTAAAGTAATGCCAAATTAACATCAGATTTTATTTTCAAATTGAGTACATTATCTTCACATGAAGAAGCACTTTGAGGATATAAAACACCGTTTCACTTTTCGTGACGTTCAGCCCGATTTGCCCTACCGCTCCTATAGAAGTTTGATTAAAAAAAAACAAAATTAGAGAAAAAAATCGAAATTAACATTAAAAAAATGAAAATACTGAGAAACACTATTCATTATTTTAGTGTGTATTTAAAAATATACATGAAAAGTTTTATAATTGAAAAATACACAGACGTGTATTTTGTGACTTATTCAGTTAAGTTTAAGTAAAATATTATATGCAATCGAAGTATTTCAGGACTGTTTTCCAAGTCAGCATGAAAAAAATGGGTTGTGTTTTTTGACGTCACCCTGAAGATGAAAACTACAACACCCTCGAAACTTTGACAATCATTTAAGCAAACTCAACACTGTAACAACATCAATAAAAAAATTAAACTAGTAGATATATCACATATTCTGTCCTCATTAGCAAAAACGCAGCTAATGACAAAAGTTAATTTTTAAGTAAACTGTACTTGCATGTTTTTCATTGCGTCTTAAAAATTTCGTTATTGATAAACAAAAAAGCAGTAAAATATGATTCATAAGCAAAAACGCAGCAAACGCATAAGCATTTGCTATCTTTTTGCTTACGAATCACATTTTCCTGCTTTTTTGTTTAGAAAAACCTAGTATTTTGTAAAATTAAAGAAGACATTATGCCGATTTTTGTATTGAAATAAATGGTTTTCTGATTTTTTTTTATGGATTATTTTCAGAATTTGATATGGAATATTGCCTCATACTTAGTTAAATTTCAGATTTTTCCCGTTAGCTGCGTTTTTGCTTATGAGGGCAGTATTTGAATGACGTGGAAAAATATAAACTAAAAAAAACATTTTGTGTGTTTTTGTTCGTGGATTAGAAAACGTTTTATATTTTAATTAATGACATATAAATTCTCTTGAACATCCAATTTGAATTGCAGGATTAAACACTTAGGATTTGAGTGGATGTTTCACACAAAGTAGAATCAACTATGTAAATCTTGGTTAAGAAAACACGTACGTATTCGTTTATCTCAGTGCTATCGTGAATAATTATTCGAACTACAATGCTTTCAAAACTTTTAGAAAATAGTGTTGGTCGGGAAAGAAGGAATAGTTCATCTACGAGTATTTTTTTATTTTCCAAGAAAAAATTAATACAACGTAAGTAATAGCGAAATTTCACTAAGCGTAGCACGCTGATAGTGTCAAAAAATATGAATCAATACAAGTATGTAAATGATATTTATTTATTTAACGATGATTTGGGAAGAATATATAATTTATTCGTAATTACAATTAAATATTTTTTTAAATTTGTATTTTCTTTTTTTTTTGTTTGTTTGTCACCTAAAACCTCAACCACATGTGTAAATTATGTCTGGTTGGTTGAAAGTGGTTTTCATCAGGTAATAAACCTATCAATCGAACTCTAGTTAAATGAAATGCTAAATTAATCAATAAATATGTAATAACAAAAGATTCCACAAAACATGTTTCTACAAAAATAAAAAAAAAAGTGAATATATCCACTTTTTGTCATTTTGTGTTTATTCTCTCAATTTATAGAAAATATTTCTCAGCATGTTGTGGCAAAATTTGGTGTGTCAGTCATTATCCAAACAAAATATATATTGTTTGGAAAAACTTAAAAAATGCTTATTTGTACTGATTTAGACAGATTATCAAAGTTAATATTTCTTCTCCTGTAAACTAAGGTAAAACTGACATATCAACTTGTGCTATAACGCCACAGATTTAATTTAGTTCATTTTACCATCATCGTATACTGAGAAAATCGAAGAAAACATTTAGAATTACAAAACAGATTTCTTATCTCCACAATTTTGAAAAAATGAAATATGTATATGAATAAATGAAACCAAATAATCTCCATCCCTAAAAACCCAGTTCCATTTCGTCTTAATGGACTTGAATGGAATATTTCCATCAGCGTCAATTGCTTTGGGGAGCTTCTTTACGATCTTAATGTGAAATTGAGTTGAAATATGACCATTGGAATATGTAATTTTAATTTATTTTGGGCCTCTTTTTTAGGTGTACGTGCGCTGGAATTAAAATGCATTTATTTCTTTATGTACAAAATAAAATAGCCTTTATATATAAGAGTGAAAATTGTAAAACAAAAAATAAAGCATCAATATCTGCAAAAAAATTAACAGTTCAGCATATATATGTAAATGTTTCAATGTATGATGCTTGAAAATATAAGTGTACAGTACAACAAAAAAAGTTAAAATAAATATCCTATACTACGAGGGTTGCTACTTAAGTTTTGAGATATGGCAACACCAGTGTAGATACGTCAAATCTGACATCAGCATCGTAAAGTTACGGTTGATGCGTTGATGAAGAAGCGGTACCGCATTCGAAGTGGAAAAAGTGCTTCGAAAATTGGTTCAAACGCATGCAAAAGTGTATTGATCTTCATGGAGAGTATTTTGAAAAACAATAAAGCCATTTTCGATGATAAATATTTGTTTTTACTCGTCTGTCTCAAAACTAAAGTAGCGACCCTCGTATTCATAAAATTTTATCAATACTACAAGACTTGAGCAAGAAAAAAATTATATCAAGATAAACGAGACAAGTTTAAGCACAGGTGTCGCAGTTTTTTTGTAAATATAATGAGAAGTACACTAATAATTCGATCATAAAATTCAAATAACTTATTTTCATCCACACCCTGAAGAATTGTTGAATAAATAATTGTCGCAAGGAAATATTTTGTTTTGATATTCAGCTATCGGTTGATGTGTCGGGGTGGTATTATTGTGTTAATGTTGTCTTTTGTTTAGGAAAATGATACAAAATGTGTTTATACGAACAGTAATTCCATATAATTATTGTAATATTGTGTTATATATTGAAGTGCGTAGCGAATGTAGCAATTTTTGTGTGTGTGAATTATGATTCACTATATATAGTGGCACCTCTAGCTGGTAAGTAGATAATGTTGGGTTTGATTTGTGAACATTTGCTATAGTGAAAACCACAATAGATTAAAAATAAAAACAGTAAGTTATGCGCAGTATATGCCAAAAACAATAAAATACTTATAATTTTAAAGGGCACATATAAAACAATGTTCCGATTCTCTATTTTAAGGAGAGTTGTTTTTTTTCGTTTTATGAATTAATTACGTACATTTTTCGTTTGTTTGCACCCAATCACCATTTTATAATAGTTAAGAAACACTAAAAAAATTATGGAGACGTGAATAACACCGGTTAATCGTCTTATATATAATATTGTAGGAACTACAGTCGTCGCTGAAATATTGTCAACATACACGGTCAACGACCGACGAAACGACCTTTGGATATGTCCAAAGGTCGCAAACCAAAACATTGAAATTGTTTACCCGCAAATACTATTTACGATACATTCCACAGTAGAAAGAGAACGCATCACGCTGTCTCGCCGTTTTCCCAAACAAATCGTCTACCCACAACACTAATTGCGATGTCTGCAATATTTCAATCGACCGTCTCTGCACGCACAGAAGCGAGATAAAAATATATTGCGGGCGCACTCCCGCGCCCGTTCTGAAATGTATAAATGCCTACTTACCGATAAATAAAGCATCATTAATTATTATTCATTGATTCATTCACTCTCTGCTTCCGCATTGCTAACTGACGTATTTTATTTAAATACCAAACGATCAAAATCATCAGCGCGTCCCACCAGAACCATTCCGCTAAAATATTATAAAATTGTTCGCAAAGAGATCTCTTTATAATTTCCTGGTTCGCAGTAAATTAGCTTGCGGCACAATAATATAGAATCCAAGAGAAATCGTTGATGGTTGAGAGTCCCAAAGAAAATTTCTGTAACACCTTTAGTCCAAGGAATATGGATTTTACTCATGCTTCTCTATCAACATTTTTAATGGGTATAACATACATGTCTACTTCGGATTATGTGTTATACTCGTAAGTGATTTATGCACACGTATATGAATATGTGTATCTGGGCCAACTTATTTCCTTTGTAGGTGGCATATCGGAGGAAAAAGCATGAAGGACAAAACTAGCATGGAACTCATTTGGACGTTTGAACAACATCTTCAAAAGTAATCTCCCAATATCCTTGAAGCGAAGGGTCGACAACGAGTGTATTCTCTCAATACTTACGTACGGCTGCGAGATATGGACGCTCACAGTAAAGAACACACAAAAGCTCCAGACCGCACAAAGGGACATGGAGAGATGCATGTTGGGATATACTAAAAGAGACCGTAAACAAAACACCTGGATTCGCAATATAACAAAGGTAGAAGACGTTATAAAGGTGTGCAAATGAATTAAGTGGCAATGGGCAGGATACATAGCTAGAATGTCAGACTCCCGATGGACATCCGAAATAATTAAATAGTACACAAGAGGCATAAAGAAGCCCAGAAGAAGACCGAAGGTACGCTGGATAGATGACAGGAAGCATCACCTGGCATCAACGAGCAAAAAACCGAACTATTTGGAGTCAACTTGGGGAGACCTTCATCCAGCAGTGGATCGACCCTTGTTGACAATAATGATGATGATGATGTGAACATATCAATTACTAACAGGAAAAGTACCAAACCTCTTGTTAATTGACAACACTTAGTTAAATAAACTTGACAAGTTACGAGTATAAGTAATTCTGATATTAGATTTTTTTCGTGTCGTATCCATGTTTGTCCATTCGCACACGGAATAACCTTTGTGCATGAGTTTTTCAAAATCGATATCACCCATATCACGGTGGAAAAATTGTGGATTTAGTTTCTTAATATTTTTTTGTAAACATAACTGAACCACTTCAAAGAAAATCACCAGTGATAATTATATCTCGTATTGTTATTAATTTAAGACTTGACATTTAAAATTTTCTTGTATCATAATGTGAATTTTGCTTTATTTAGCTTGAATCAGATATAAAACAAAAAAAATAACTAGTACAATGGTTCAATACCTGCCACGACGTATAAAATCAATAAAACTAAATAGGTTTTGGGGGTTTACTAATCGAATCATATTTTTCCGTGATTAGTTTATCATATTCGAGTTCAGAATAATGTTGAAGTAATGAACTATCTGTCTGATTTGAGAAGCTCTTGAGTATAGATTAGGGTATTTTTAGGTAAATTAATTAGATAAATATAAATATTTATAAAGGCTTTCATGGTTTTGAATATCAATGCGACCTTGCGTATTAATTATTGCTGAATATGGGGAGCCCTAAATTTTTAAAGACATATTATTGTAGTATGATCACGACTCTAACATGTGTTATGTGAAGGAAGTTTTATTTTAAAATAATAATACAATAAAAAGACAATTTGTACACCGATATGTGGATGAAATATACAAAAATAAATAAATATTGTTTTATTTATAGCAACATGTATGTATATATATAATATATACACGTATATACTCGTATGTCGAGTCCACGCGTCGTAAGGAAATAATCTGTGACTGTATTATATAGTACTATAGCGTAGGTACACAGAACGTGTGATTGTGTTAGTCAACTTCTGTGTGCTGATTGGTCAGTTTCAAATATCAGTGTGTCATGCAGCAAGAAAATAGTGTCACCATGATTTCTAGTAATAATTCAAACTCTAGTGACATTGCAACGCTAGGATTCTATATATATATATATATATATATATATATATATATATATATATATATATATATATATATATATATATATATCCGGAAAATAACATGTTTATTTTAGAGCAATGTCGAAGAAAATACATTAAAGAGAGAAACTATTAAAAGGGCTAATCTTATAACATCTCCCCAGTCAAGGTACACCCCACCAATAAAGGGCGAGCCCGACTGCGAAGATATCGGATGTTTTTCAACCCACACCCTATAAGAGCAAGTTGAAGAATTCTGCTATTTAGTATGGAAGAGTCACGAGCGATATCGAACGGCGTATAGCGATAGGGAAAAAGTTTAGAGCTACGCTGCGAGCTAGGTGACATACCCTAGCTAACCAACGCACCCCATACTATCGCAATGACCACACTGCACGCTTTGCGCCAAGCTATATGACTATTATAGTCACCTAGTAGCGTAGCTCTAAGTAGCAAGCGAGTCTTCTACCTGTGTGGCCGAGGCCTTACAGTTTTAAAGCATGATATGTCAAAATTCTAGTTTGAAGACCCTTAAGTACACAAGTACTTAACGGTTGAAAATAACACAGGACGGTTTTAAAGGTACAAAAGTGATTATGTGGTATTTAAGCCGCACGATAATAAATGACACGTATCGGTCTTAAAGGCATTTGTCATTTTAGTCCATTGTGTGTCTGAAGACACTTGTCTGCCGATACGGAGGTTGCGGGTTCGATCCCCGCTGGAACCCAGATTTTTTTTAATAGGATTACAGTCTGGTTAACACTTAGGGCCTATAAAAACATCTTTCTGGATGGTTGGAAGAGATTGCCACATGGCAATAAACTCGCCAGGTAAAAAAAAAAAAAAAAAAGTGGTATTTTTGTACTTTTAAGACTATATACTATAGTAGAGACACACTCTTGTGTCTGCAATCACAACGAGGTATTCTTGACACTTGAAAAAAGTAAAGTTTCAAATTTAATACGTTTTATCCTTAACCATGAAGAGGCACTTTTAAATCTTTGATGCCATTAGAACCATAAAGCGACGGTTTTGACACATCCCCGATATCTTCTACTTTAGAAGATTTGCATGAAATGCTATAATAGAAAGTGAAATAATTCAAATCCATGAGATGAAAGTGTGCTAAGTACATTAAGCTAAGTTTATTTTACATTTCACTTTAGATGAGATGTTTCTAATTTACATAAGAATACAATAATCCTTTGGCAGTTTGAGGGGCGTATAAATCGACGCAATTGAGGAAAATTTCCAACTCACGTTTTACCTGTATTGATATATTTACAAAAACAAAACATCGTCTTGTATGTATACAATTTAAGAGTTCAAAAAAATAATAACGGAATTTAAATTATTAATAAGTACTATACTACTCGTAGTTTGATTTTTTCTTCCCCTGTTACGCCTTCTTTTCAATTTATACTGTATACATGTTTTGTAAGACTATTGTCATTAATTTATTCCACACACCCAAACCATTTCAAAGTGCTATATTTTGTATTACTTAACACATCAGCCTTAAGGTCATATTCATCCCTAATCACAGAATCATATTCATCCCTAAATTTCAGAATTTCGTTTTTCAGTAGTTTTGAAAAATTAATTCATCTTTCTGAAATGTGCATTGAACTACAGGGTGACTACACTGAATTTTATTTTTTTATTTCATTCTAACACCTCTTTATTTCCTTAGGCCGGAAACTACGTAGCAGTGGCATATATATTTTTATCTGGGATATGGGTGTTACTTTATTTGTGGTAAATAATAACTTTTTACTGAGGATACTAGGATATTATAAGATGTTTAAAATAAGGACATTTCATCAAACCTATTGTTTGCATCCTGTTTTTTGTCGATCAGTTCTCTCTAATCAGACATGTTTCTCAGTGTAGTTATTATTTTATTAATATTAGGTAAAACACATTCAGAATAAACTAGAACCCAGCGAGAAATTTTACTCTAGTTATGGAAGTCATCTAAATATATTTATTTTAGATTTAATTAAGATTATTTTTATCTAACACTCTTTATTTATTTTTAATCTGAACGTAAGAGATAAACTTTTAATTAAAATCTAAAGCAAAGGAACATTATAAACGCTTTTCAAGGAATATCAAAGCTTTAGCTAAAATATCCTTTCATTATGTAATTAAATATGCAAGATGTTTTTGGAGAATATCAACAAATAGCTTTAAGTATTTCATGTTTGTTGTGAAATTACACTGAAAATTAAAGAATACTTTGATTATGTTAAATCCTTTTTGGCACTGGCCGGTAAGAATCAGGAGAAATTCGTCTGAGAAAGAAAAATATATTTACCCATTAAAAAAAGCCCTTAATTATTTTCTGCTTTTGACGTTTGCAAAAATATAATATATTGTTATTTTTTTTAACGAGGGGTGCTTTGTCTTGATCGTAACTGAAGAATGTGCATCGAAAGTTACGACATGAGACCCTCAGCAATAGGGAGTAAAGATTGAAAGCTCTCTTGTAAATGACAATGTTCAATAGTTTTGTCTATGCTAATAAGTCGAAACGCGTCGATGGTTAAAAAAACGATGTAGAATAATCTTTGTCATTGTTTTTATTTTATTGTTCTAGAAAGCAAATTATATTTTGGAAGATGGATACGTAAAGAAACCGAAGGAGTTATATGAGAAGGTATATGGTTATGAAAGAGGCGAATAATGTTTGTCGAGATGTTAAAGTCTGACGCTCTGTTCTCTCTACCTCCAAGAACAGAAAACTGGCATGATGGTAATTTTGTGTAGAATATAATTTTCATGTGTTGCCTTGAAATTTTTTGTGAATATTTGAAATATTTATCAAACAGTTTTTATAACGCCTTTGTAATTTTTCATACTCGTCTACTTTCGTGCGCCAATCGGGTGTCATTTTCATGGAGCTAATACAGTAGGTACAAAATATAAATACAAGTACCTACTGTGATCATTACATCGAGAATGCAATATGTCGAAATTGCATGGCAACACCAAGCACTACATACAGTTGAAACTAATCGAGCATAAAAAAATATTAATACGCGATAAAAACGGCAAATTTTGAAACAATCCTTACTTTCAAACATCCCCCTATTCGGTTTAATATAATAAAAAAACGTAACGTTCTTGGGTTGACGTATTATTACGAAACAGCGATATAAAAGTAATATTTTAGTTATTAAAATTAAAACTCTTATATTTAAATAATTTTCAACATATTAAGAAATGTTTGCAATATTTTCTTAAAATAGAAATGTTTACTATATTTTCTTAAAATAGAAATGTTCTTTGAGGTATATATAAATTTCTACGAGATTCTATGAGAAATGAAAAACATAAATGGAATTCACAGGATTCCACCGGAAGCTTTTAATGCCATTCGACATTTCAGAATTTCCCAGCTGAAAACCCGTTTATTAGAAAATGATTTTTCCTTTCCTGTGTTGTATTTTTTTTATAATAATACATCTTAAAAATGAAGAAGACGTGCTAAAAAAAAGCTGAAAGAAAAACGGTTTTCGAAAATAACCCTGATATAAATAAGATATAAATGGACTTTTGTGAGAAGAAGGAGAAATACGAGATTGACCCAAGTCCATCGGACACGGTTTTAAGGAAAAAACTTGACGTTACCTTATGTATAATTATTAATCGAGGCTTTAATCAAGATATTATGAAATAATGAAAAATATATGGAGACCAATGCATGAATTTAAAAAAATAAAATGGTTAATAAAAATTAGTCACTATCTCAATTTTGTTACTGAATCTCATAGACAAGAATCGCCTCGCCATTTCAGCTTCAATTCCGTCGGAAAGCTAAGCTGTGCCATGGAGTTTTTTTAACATTTTTTTTCTTCTTTTAAGTATTAGCAAACTCACCTGCTAGACAGCTGTACTGGACCCGATGGTACACCGAAGGGAGACGATCGAAGCACATTGGCATGTTTTGTTTTTCTCTTTTTTGAAAGAATAGATATGACGGAAGTCATAGGTATCGTTATACCATCAAATACTTGACCGAAAAATACCTGTGCTATTCGAGGGGAGTAATACAGTAGGGGGTTGAAACGGCAGCCTTTCGCACGAATGTCCAATGCATTACCGCGCGACCATGAATCATCAATCTTTTATAATACGACAAAAGGATAACTAAAACAAAATATTATTTTGATACATGTATGTTAACCAAACTGTGACTCCTTTAAGTATCTTAGGTCACTCATCCATAGCGATGGAGGATGTGCAGCAGACGTAACACATAGAATTAGTGTGGGATAGATGAAGTTTAGATCAATGACGGGAGTTCTATGTGATCCGAAAATGCCAGTAAAGTTAAAAGGAAAAGTATACCATACGATTGACAGACCCACACTCTCCTCTATGGCTCTGAATGCTGGACGATGTATAACTCTTACTCCAGGTAACTAGAAACTGCTGAAATGCGCATGCTAAGAGGGTCAGCTGGTGTGCCCCTAAGAGACAAAATAAAAAGCTCACGCATTCGTGGAAGCCTAGGTGTTACAGACATCAACAGTAAGATAGATGAGAGGCGATTGAGATGGTGTGGGCATGTTGGACGCAGAGCACCCGATCACATTGTGAACCAGGCAATCTCCATGGATCTTCCTCGAATAACAACCAGAGGAAGACCAAAGAATTCATGGGTGGTGCAAAAAGATAACCTGATGCAGAGGCACGGCCTGGGGGACGTAGTCCGGGACAGAAGAGCATACAACCTGAAGACGAGGAGAGCTGACCCCAACAGTCTTCGCAGACAGGGAGTTGGGATGGAGCCAGGGAGAAGAAGAAGATACATGTATGTTAATATATTATATAATATATATAGCCCTGTAACTGACAAACAAAAGAGTAATAAAATATACTAGATTATGGTACTTTCAACATATCCAAACTGGCGTTTAAAAGTTTTAAGTCTGAAAAAGGAGTGTACATGTACATATATTATATCCCGCTGGTCAGACCTTCACATGGTGAGGTGATGCTGCAGTCAAAATTAGATATTTCTACCCTCTCAATAACATGTTAACTAGAACTAGTACAATAAAGGTGCTTGTTCATATTTTGAAATGTTTATAAACTACAGTGCTTCGACTTCTGCACGACCATCTCAGCATGAAAAGGTGAGTCCAAGATTGGTGCCAAAACACTTGAGTGGTGTCCAAAGACAACGATGTGTTAAATATTGCAACGATTTTTGATTGCTCTGCAATGAGAAAGAAAAAAAAAAGAAACTATGAAGTTAATTGTCAGTTGAAATTATGATTTTGTATTGTGACCATCTGTTAATAAAGGACTCGATGAAGTGGCGCCGTTCGGGATCACCACGGCTTAAAAAAGTCAAGGTGATACAAACTCGAGAGGCGTGATATTATTGCACAACAACGTAGCACATGTTTGTTACTGCTATGATTGCCATTCAACAATGGTTTCTTTGAAATTAATTACCTACCCCATAGTGCTCTAGTGATTCTTATTTATTTTCAAAATTGAAATCGAAATTGCGTAGGTAAAAAATTAAAATGACGAATAAATGATATGCGCAGTGTTACACCATTAGAGAACGAAACTTCAGAAAAAACATTTCCAGCGTTATTGAAAAAATAATTCGTCGTTTTAAAAAATGTACTGGACTACAGGTGACTACGACATATTGAAAAATAGTATTTTTGTTTAATTCTATTACCATTTTTAATCTTTGGACCGGAAACTTTTAGAACTAACCACGTAAGAGCATATCCGGGAGACAATGTTAGAAACTATCGATCGTTCAGGGAATACTAACATACGTAAAGATAATACTAATACACATCTATTACACGCAAGTATTGTAACCGAACGATTTCTCTTGCCAGATTGAAGTGAAACTTCTAACATATGTGTTAGGTGCGGTAAGGCAAATTGGCCTGAACGTCACGAAAAGTGAAACGGTGTATTATATTATAATTTTATTATTATTAAATTATTATTTATTAATATTAAATATTTTATTTATTAATAAATTATTATTTTTAAGTGTATTATATTCTTATTAAAATTATTATTAAAATAATGATAATTTATTATTAAAAATAAAATATTTTTTGTTACATATTATTTTTATGTTAATATATTTAATAATCATAAATGTTATTTTATATTAATTTATTTTGTTTTATTTTATTTAATATTTATTTTAATATTTATTTAATATATAATTTATATTTAATATATAATTATAATAATATACGAGTATATATGTTATTATAATATTAATAATTATATTAATATTATATTATAAATAATTATAATATAATTAATCAACAATATAATAGTATTATTAATAACATAATAAAAATAATAAATAAATAATTATTTAAAAATAATTAATAATAACATAAAAATATTAATATATTTAATATTAAAAAATATAAATTTAATATTATGAAATGTATTATATTACTATTAAAATTATTAGTTATTATTAAAATTATAATTATTTATTATTAAAAATTAAAAAAAGAATATTTTTTTATTTAATTAAGAGAGATTTTCTTGAATTAAATTCCATATAACCAATTTTTGTTTAATTAAGAGAGATTTTCTTGAATTAAATTCCATATAACCAATTTTTTTAAATTAAGAGATTTTCTTGAATTAATTTATACATAACCATTTCCTAATCATAAAAAATCGTTAACAAATGGAAAAAAAATAATGCATAAAATCAACTTTTCCTAGGAGCTAAGGAGTTTCACTTCTACCACGCGAGAGTCTCACGCATCTTTTTCTTCAGTCTAGTAACAGAGTTTTTCTGGCAACAAAATTATACTGAACACTTGTGCTAGTGCTGTAGTCACTTCACTTGTTTGCTGTAATATCTAGTTTCGAGCCTACTCAAGTGGTTCTATATCCGGAGGTTTGATTAATGGGGTGAAAGAGAATGTTGTCTCCCAGCAACGCTCTTCAATATGTTCGAATCAGCAGTTCGGATATATTTAAGAGTACCATAGGAATAAAAATTAAAATGTTGTATTGGTTTTCTCGTTAAAAAAATATCTTAAGAGACAATTGAAAGGAGCAAACAAAATACTTGTCAAGAAATGAAAGCTAATTTAAAGTTAATATATTCCCATTAATTTCCATCAATTGTTTTTGTGATTTTCTTTTTGAAAAGTACTTCAGTCTTGTCGACATATACAGGGTGTTGTAAAAAATGTATTCACACTTTAATAGCTGATAACTTGCTGATTTTTTTGTTTTAGATTTAACCGTTAAGAAATAATGGTTGAAACCAAACTATTTTTAACAAAGAAAGTTTATTTTGAAGTGCTACTAGAAGTACAAAAACGCGGTAGTAGTGCAAAGATGATTTAGGAGACAATTTTAATCTGATTCGCTTACTAGACTTAAATATATATTATTTAAAATTAAGGCATCAACCTTGAGAAGGTTTAAAGACATTGTAATTTGTTTTGTGTATACACTTTTATGTGCTGACTGTGATAATTTCTATATAGGAAAGACAGTAAGATCATTTGAAAAGAGATTTCGTAAACACAAATCCACCGTAACAAATTCTCTAATTTATTTTGAAATGGCTAATCATTGTCACCGTGAAGACCATACAATTTATATCGATGATGCCAAATTCTTAAATATCAGTAGTAATGGAAATAAATTGGACAGATTAGAGCCCCTAGAAATATCTAAGTCAGTGCAACGGGGTGAACATCTGGCAAACACATATATTCCAAGAATCTTGCCGCTATTCGCTGAAGTTATCTCCTGCCTTTCTCCACCCATAATCCAACCCGAAAGATTATCGTTAGATGTGTGTATGTCAGTACCAGTTAGAAGATAATTTAGTCGTGTTTGTGATCCCCTGATAATGAGGTGAAAACCTTAAAACCGGTACGGTTATACCGTTACATAAAGTGGAATAAACAGTGTTTGATATAACGAATTAGAGATATTGTAATTTTTTTTATCAAACACTGTTGTTTCCATTTTTTGTAACGGTATAACCCTACTGGTTTCATTCCAGTGTTTCATAAAACAAATTACAATATCTTTAAACCTTCACAATATTAATTAATGCCTTAACTATAAATAATATAATGAATTAGAGATAAGTTTGAAGCAGATGGAACTGTTCAGAATGTCCATGAACAACATTCCTGAAGACCAAGAACATCGACGAATGCTGTCTTGAAAAAAAGGGTGTTGGAAACGTATCGTCAAAATCCATACTAACTTGATGTTGGTTGATGCCATGCCACGTATTCACGAAAGTTTTCATGATGGTTGATGCCATGCCACGTGTTCACAAAAGTTTTCATGATGGTTGATGCCATGCCACGTATTCACGAAAGTTTTCATGATGGTTGATGCCATGCCACGTATTCACGAAAGTTTTCATGATGAGGGCTTTTATTTCCTACAAGATGGAGCGCCGCTACATTACCATAGTGATGTAAGGGCCTATCTTAATTAGGACCTGCCAAACAGATGGACCAAACGAAGAGGTCATGTAGCCTGCGCGTTCACCAGACCTCACACCACTAGACTTTTTCTTTTCAGTATTTCTCAAGAATAAAGTTTATGCTAAAAAACCTGAAATCATTGATGAATTACGAGTAGCCATTGAAAGACAATGTGCCCAAATACCAAATTAAATGATTCTCGATGTTCGTGACTCCGTTGCTTCGCGTTGCCAACAATGTTTAGACCAGAATGGTCATCAGTTTGAAAACCGGCGCTAAGTGTAAAAAAATACGTTTGTGTAGTTTATTGTGAACGTTGAAAGGGAACTAACTGTATGCTAATAAATACAGACTTTATAATCATTAAAACTGTGGATACATTTTTTGCGACAACCTTTACAATATAAATATAATGGGTTGTTTATAGTTCAGGCATTAACGTTGTGGAGGTTTAAAGACATTGTAATTTATTTTTATCAAACACTGTTTATTCCACTTTTTTGTGACGGTATAACCCTACCGATTTCAAGGCTTTCACCTCATCTTCAGTCTTGTTTGCGTTCCCCTGGAATAAACAGTGTTTGATAAAAATAAATTACAATATAATGGGTTTAGATGATACCGGAAACTCGTATGTGTCAAACTTTCAAAGTATATAATTTCTCCTAAGGCATTTTAATGAAATTAATTATACATTATTTGTACAATATATATGAATCTGATAGAAATGAGATGTCACGGAGGAATATAATAAGAAATTACTCAATGTGTGAAACCCTAAAAGTAAAACTTTCGATTTATTGTATTGATAAATTTCATCTTAGATGTCATCCAGAAATAACATATTTTGGAAACTTACTGGGATGTCATGGGAGCACAACCATAGACACTAAAGGGGTCAGCTCTTGCTCTTTGCTGTTCAGCAGTGGAATGTGTAGCTCCAGTTTGGAGTGGCTCCTCACATGATAGACAGGTTGACGTCGCCACAAATGAAACCGTGAGGATAATAACATGATGCTTAAAAGTGGAGAGAATATACCAATTGATCGATATCGTCCCACTTTTGATCTGTAGAAGTATTGCAGTTGACAAAGAAAGAACAATTGAAAATTGATGGCTGTACCGTGAATTGTCACTCAATCTGGAGTTGGGCTGCGGAGCAGCCAGAGGTGAGGCCTCAATTATATGATATATTTAGTACAATAAATGAAAGAACGTTAAAAAACAGAGACATTCCGTCATCTCTGTTGAAGATGTTTATAAATTTTGATTGCTTTTTTGATGAGCCGTGACGTTCTCGACCGTCGTTGGCGTTATTGAAATCTATCGGCCATTGACGCCCAATATTTTGAAAATTATTTGATACGATTGGAAAACAACTGAAAGTTTTCGAACATTTATGTTTCAAACAACTGAAAGTTTTCGAACATTTATGTTTAAAACAATTGAAAATTCTCGAACATTTATGACAAATTTATTTGAATTCCATGTACGAGTATAATTCATAACTAAAGTTTTACTAAGCAAGCTGGAACCCCAGGTTGGATTCCTGATGATCCCAATTAGTTTCACTTTTAGACCACTTATGTGTTTATCTGAATTGGTTTTATCTATATGCTGCTTATGTATTCTTATAGTACTATGAAGCAACACAAATAGAAACTCTTTATAAAAATGATTAAATCTACAGATCATTTTGGAAGATTAATCTCTTTGTCACTGAAATTTTGGGTTCGATCTGTCAAGTGTGTGCTTGCCGAAGTGTAACATCATATACAAATACACCAATTCACGCACAGACGTCTTCAATCTACAGGACGGTTGCAAATCACACTTAATCACGAGGGATAGCTTAAATAACCTTCCTTTGAAGTTTCGAGGCTGAGACGCCTTTTTGAGGTGTCTTACGAGTAAGTTAACATTTTTGTACAGAAAGAAAGAAAGCGATCTTACAGTGTCTTTAGTAGTTAAAAGTCGCTTAAGGCTTATTTTTTTTCATTAAGTTTTATGAGACTCTCCGTGGCCTAGTTGTTAAGACACCTATCTTCCAGCTCGGAGTGGCGGGTTTGATTCCCGTTGATGTATGGCTTTCATTAAGTTACCCACACTTTTTTAGTTGGTTAGAAGACATTACTACAAAAATTTAAACCCATCAAGTTATACACGAGTATAATCACTTTCTTACCTTTGATTGTTCGGACATCATTAAAGAAAGTCTGATCTCTAAACGGCGTTGCATAAATTGTGCCTATATTGGTGGGGTGAGAGCCCTTTGGCGGTTTGGTTGTAGTGGGACGTGTTGATGATTTTGATTGTTTGGTATTTAAATAAAATACATCAATTAGCAATGCGGAAGGAGAGAGTGAATGAATGTTTTATTTATCGGTAAGTGGGTATTTATACATTTCAGAATGGGCGCGGGAGTGCGCCCGCGATATATTTTTATCTCGCTTCTGTGCGTGCCGAAATGGTCGATTGCAGTATTGCAGACATCGCAAATAGTATTGTGGGTAAACAATTTGTTTGCGGGATCGGCGAGACAGCGTGATGCGTTCTCTTTCTACTGTGGAATGTATCGTAAATAGTATTGTGGGTAAACAATTTGTTTACGGAAACGGCGCGATGTCCGGCCGCGTCAATGTTTTGGTATGTGACCTTTGGACATATCCAAAGGTCGTTTCGTCGGTCGTTGACCGTATGTGTTGACAATATTCAGCGACGACCGTGGTTCCCACAGCCCTGACTTTTAAATAGCTTCTCCCTTAAAATGTTTTTTTTTGCCATTTATATCGAAATATATGTGTGGTTTCTATGCATACTATGTTGCTATCAATAAATATATATTTATTTTTATTATAAAACATAAATATTTTTAATGCGTTAATACATTTTCTCGTATATGTAGTATTCCTATATTTAGAAAATTCAATAGCTTATTATGAATAATACCAAATGTAGAATTTATGGATGGAAATGAAATTAGAATTTACGTGTATACGAAACACTCTTGAGAATTTTCTCCAATCTCTGTGAAGTCATATTCCCGATTATACCTGGAGAAATGGATCTTGTCAGACCAAGTAGAGGGTCTCTGAGGAGGAAAGAAGGAATTTGTAGAGGAAAATCAGAATGGTTTTTGACAACTCTCTTAGATTCGAGAACATATAGAAAAATTTGCACAATTCTAAAGAGTTTTATTTTTTCAATTAAGTCATATCATATCTTTATTTTCAAAAGTTTGATATTTAAATAAATTTATTTAACTGGCGCCAGTTCTAATATAATTCAGTCTTGTTTGTGCTCCCCTGAAGATGAGGTAAACGTCTTGTAACCGGTAGGGTTATACCGTTACAAAAAGTGGAATAAACAGTGTTGGATAAAAACAAATTACAATGTTGGTTTTTTGTTTCAGTCTACTTCACGAATAGTAAAGGATGGTGTTAAAAATAACGATGAAATGAGAAAATTAATTTTTTTGCTGAAGCGTATCTGAGTCCATGATCGAAAGATGCTTAATATCTTTAAGCGGAATTTGAGGTATTTACAATATACTCGTATATAGGTATGTATGAGATCTTCTTCGTCGTGACCTGAACGCTAAGGAACGTGATTTATAAACTGTTGACATATTCATGTGGTTTTCTTGAGAAAAAAATTGCGATAGTTTCCCATTGCCTTCCGCCCAACAGGAAATGTTATAGGAATGATGTATTTTTTATTGTAAGCCCACACACAGTATTTTGGGGTGTTTGACTAGATCCTAGGTGTAATTTGCACTTGTGGATATTAAGTGAAAGCGGGAGGGTTCCTGGGATATACTAATGTGGGTAGGAATTAGAAGTATTAGGAGATACGAGAGGGAAAATACAGAATCAGAAGTCACCTGTCTCTGTAGTTCTCCACCAACTTTAGCCAGTGGCCGCACAGTTTCTGGGGGGAGGACGCTGTCCGTATACTGAGGGTTTCTTGAAGCCAAAGGTGAAGAGTTAGAGATGTCCGCGAATTTGGGGCTGAGTACTTTTTAGGTGACCCTGGACTAGTTAGTATTGTTTACTAGGTTTTACCGCTTAGCATCTTCGAGATAAAACGATGTAAAAATTAATTTACATGAGTCAAAAAACTATTAATTATATATTTATGATTGTGAGATTTTTTATCGTGTTGTTAGAGACATGTACCTTATTCAGATGACCAAACAAACTTTCTCCAATCCAAGTCCATAAATATTTTTCATGTGCTTCCATATGTTTTTTTTTGTTATATATTAACTGAATTAAATTGAAACTGTTTATTTAATCAGTTTCTATTGAAACGTGTGAACAAAAACTGATTCAAGTCGTAATCAACTTTTATTGATCAACTTTAATCGGCCAACTAAACTTGAACCGTGAGAACGGGCCTGTATTCAACTTTTGTTGATCAACTTTAATCGGTCAACTAAACTTGAACCGTGAGAACGGGCCTGTATTCAACTTTTGTTGATCAACTTTAATCGGTCAACTAAATTTGAACCGTGATAACGGGCCTTTATTCAACTTTTGTTGATCAACTTTAATCGGTCAACTAAACTTGAACCGTGAGAACGGGCCTTTATTCAACTTTTGTTGATCAACTATACTCGGTCAATTAAACTGTTATGTATGATTATGATATTTTGAAATTAAGAGTTTTTCAATCATTTTTTGAAATATTTCAATAACGGAGTGTGAGAAATATTAATTGTTTTTTTTTATATATTTTATTGTACTATTTAAAGTTAAGGCATTAACGTTATGTAAGATCATACATGGTATTTAACGACACCTATAAGCATACTTATAAATGGAGCAAAGTGCAATCTATAAAAAAAAATCTTACAAAATATCCAAAACAAAAGCCAAAAAAGTCACATAAAGCCAGCTTTTTACACTAATTTAAATATCTGGAAACTCTTATTTAACGGGAAAGGCAAAGATGGAATACTTAGCAACAGTGGTGTGCATAAATTAGAGCGGTGTAAAAATTAATTTACATCAAAAAACTATTAATTATATATTTATGATTGTGAGATTTTTTATCGTGTTCTTAGAAACATGTACCTTATTCAGATGGCCAAACAAACTTTCTCCAAACCAAGTCCATAAATATTTTTCGATTTCGACGATTTCACTCCATGCCAAGTCCTGGACGATTTTTGTCCAATCCAAGTCCCTTAAGATTATTTTCCAAGCCAATCAGTCTCCTCCCAGTTTCTGCCTACTCTAGTGAATATGTGGTAACAACTTGCGTTGTCTAGGTTGACAATTTTAGTCCCTTGCCTTAAGACACGTTGTTAAAAGTGTACTTTGAATTACGGGTGTTTTAAAATGAAAAATTGCAATTATTTATTTTCATTTTTTTTAAATTTTATTTTATTAGGGAGTATCAGAAAGTGTGTTTAAATCACATGCTATCAATGCACATCAGTATCTCTTCCCTATTCCAACATGTTTTAGATCCAGACGATTTCTCTGAATTGTAAGACAACAACAAGCTAAGAGAAACCATGAACTTACCAGATAGGTGATGACATATATGGAATCGTTCCTCGGCTAGAAATTTCTAGCTTGTGAGTAATCCTACAGCGTCTTCAAAACGTGTGTCTAAGATTTATTTTCAACCTACGAAAGTACGATCATATAACTTCATACCAGAAGGCATTGAACTGGATGAATGTTAGAAATACACGCCAAATTCACATACTGTCTCTATTGTATAATATCCTTAACTGCCCACCACCCTCTCTTATCTCACCGAAAATTTTCAGCGTCTTTTCAATCATGGATTAGCGCTACGTTCAAACGGAGATTTTCTATTGGCCTTTCTAGTTCACCGCTCCTCTTTCTTTACGTCGTCCAATACTGTCCATGCAGTGAGACTCTGGAATCAGTTACAAACCAATATAAGACTCGCTCCATTTTAGGCATGCTTTAAGAAGCGACTGAAAAAACTCTCAATTTCTAGTCAGTAAAATAACGTGTTTCATTCCTGATTTTTCTTTTCCTTTCCTCTCCACCATCCCTTTTTTTCCTTTTGATTGATGATATCTCACTTTATATGAAAAAGAATGTTCGGGTGATTGTCCGTCCTTGTGGGGTTCGTGGGCATATGCTCACGTATATGTTTATGGATTTCGTGGGGATGGATCGTCATTTTAATGATTTGTGCGATCACGTAACTTGCTTAATTTACTTTTGTCTGGTTGGCTGGAAGAAATTTCCGCCAGGCAATAAGCTCGCTAGATTGTATTTGCAATAAAAGTGTTAAATAAAAAAATAAATAAAAATATTCCTAAATTTTTATCCCTACAGGGATTCGAACTGGGGTGCTGATTTTAGTGTACCCAGAATCATCTTAGGTGTATCCATGGTTGCAGAGCACACGCCTTGCATAGGTAGGGTTTGATTTATTCCCCGTTGTGATCGGGTAAATTGGTGCAGACTGTCACATCGTGGTGGAAAATCAAATAAGAAGAAAATTCATCAAAAAACTGTTGAGGCTGTATCATAGACGAAAAGCTAGAAAATCTGGCTTTGAGATAGTGACTACATAAAAGTAAAAGATTTTTAAGTTATTATTAAGTTTGTGAAATGAGGAACTAAGAGAGATTTGTCAACATAGGAAACACTTAATTCCCTTTGAGATTTCGATTCCGTAAATTTAATCGAAAATCAATGTATGTATGTCTGACAGACGCTCTTCATATCATTTGTGTGCTAAGGGAGCAGTTAAGCTCGTCTGGTTATTGGATTGACTGTTGCCGCATCATTGACACTGAAGGAATATTGTCACAACTAATTGGATCTCTTCCTCGTACCCTCTCATCCCCTGTCTCTTAGTACGATTGTATTATACGACATATTTATTATGTAAAATATAACCTGATGGATTTATGTTGTTGGTAAACCTTTAAAATCAATCATAAAACATGTGAATGCATAAGACTGATATTAAAACTTAATATTTTCAGGATTTTTTATTTACATTTGTTATTTTACTGGCGCTTCGTAGCTTTGTTACTTTACATAAATATTCTTGAAACCTTTATTTTTTTATTTAATACTTTTATTGCAAATACACCTGGCTTATTGCCAGGTGCCAATCTCTTCCAATCAACCAGATAAAAGTAAATGAAGCAAGTTAACTTACGTGGTCGCATAAATCATTCAAATAACTGTCCATCCCCACGAAATCCATAAACATATACGTGAGCACATGCCCACTAACCCCACAAAGACGGACAATCACCTGAATATTCTTTTTCATATAAAGTGAGATATCATCAATCAAAAGGAAAGGAATGAATGGTGGAGAGGAAAGGAAAAAAAAAATCAGGCAAACAGAAAAATCAAACCTTCTTGGCGTGACAGGTATTGTTAAACATCGCTATTTAAAATTCTATGTTTGTTTGTGTGATCGAATAAAGCCCTCGCAGAGGAACATAATATTTCCATTAACGATGAAGTCAGATTAAATGCTGGAAAAAGTGTACTCGTATATTATAGACTGAAGATTCCTCTTATAACAGAAGTACCTATCCAGAAAACTGAAGTTTTCAATTTAGATATAATAAAATCCCATATTTCCACTATTATATATGTTAGTATCCTTCATTATCTTAATGCCCCCTTTCATCTCGCCGAAAATATTCAACGACTTTTCGATTTTCGACTTATGCTTTGCTCAATCAGATATAGTTGATTAGATTTCCTAGATTATTCATTCTTTACATCCTTAACAGTCCATGCAGTAAGATTTTACAATCAGTTAACAACTAATCTAAGACTTACAGATTAGAGGTCTTAGAAATTTCTAAGTCAGTACATCGATCCGAACATCTGATAAACAGTTAAATCCCAAAAATCTCTCCGCTCTTGGCCGAAATCATCCCATGCCTCCCTCACTCCTCAGCCCCCAACCGTTGAAGCGTGTATATCGGTACCAGTTCGAACAGAATTTAGTCTTGTTTGTGCTCCCCTGAAGATTAGGTGAAAGTCTTGAAACCGGTAGGGTTATACCGTTACAAAAAAGTGGAATAAATAGTGTTTGATAAAAATAAATTACAAAATCTAAGACATACTTCGTTATTGGCATGTTTCAAAAAGCGATTAAAAACTCTTAACTTAAAGTAAGTATTGTTAGGTCTTTCATTCTTAATTTTGATTTTGTCTCCACCATCTCATTATTTTTCCTTTAATTGATAACAACTCACTTTTATTGTACGAGTATTAATTATATTTTTCATGATTTTTTTGACAAATTAAACATATGTGAATATTTTTTAAAACCATCCATCTTTATTATTATTTACTTTTGTCCGCTGATTGGTTAGTAAATATTGCCACTTGGCGATATGGTGGCCTGATTTTAATCAAATAAAACGTTAATAAATAAATTTAAAAAACATAATGTCATAATAAAGCCAATTGTGTTGAATCCATAAAAGGCTTGAAGCTCAAAAAAATACGCTTCAAGTTTTCGAAAATTGGATATCGAAGAGAATGCTTACATGAGTGAGGGAAGTAACACCCATTTATGTATGTTATATATTCATGAATAAAAAATGAGAGAGGCTCGAAGCACATTACCTTCGTATCCGAGTCTCGGTATCAAGATCAGAGCCGCGGGATTTCATCCCTTATTCAATTATACGAGGATACTAGCAAATCACGAATTGGCTAAATAAACCTTTTGTCAAATTGATAATTTTATTGTTTTAAGATATTGTATATAAAATTGATGACTTTCGTGGTCTAATTGGTGTCACTTGTCTTCTAATACAGCCTTGGTATATACATACGAGTATATATCTTCTTCCTCCTCGCCAACTTCTTCACACAATATGAGTTGACTTTAATTGTGTCATTTGTGTTTTCTTTTCTGTTTAATCCTCCCTTCCCTGTGATGTGTAACTAGTACACATTGCTTCTAAAAACTTTACTATCTCTATAAATATAATAAATACTGGGTTCAGGTTTTTAGGTATTCCTCCGTAATACATTTACGCATTGAATGAAAAATATAATATTAATAATAATAATGAGCACTTTTCGGCCACATCAGAGATATTTTGTGAAAATTGGGAATAAATTCACCAATACAATCAAACGGGTGCCAGTGTGCGATGTAGGTATATTCATTCTAAAAAAAGCGCTAAAGGTGAGGAAGCAACGCTATTCACGTCTCACTCTCACTCTACTTCGGTATATGGGAAGGCAAGAATAGAATCTCAGTTCGCTCGCTTCAGTAGCTTTCGGGCATCCATTTGAGGTGGTCGCTTCACCTGTTTTGTGAATGTCGGCCGATGTTTTTTTCATGTTTTCAGCAATTAAATTTCAATTATTATCACTTTTGACTTCAAATTTAATTAATTTAAGCGATTAGCTACGAATATTCTTATTTTTCCGATTTTAAATCGCTCATTTTTACATGTGTATTGAATATACAGCACCGGAACGCGCGAATTTTTTTACACTTGTAAAGGTTAACCAAATGACTATGTTTCTAATTATCGTATGGAACTTGATTATTGGTTTTTTGCTAAACATATTTTTTTACGAATTGTATTGTACTGTTTCCTATTTAAAAAAATCTGGTTTCCAGCGGGGATCGAACCCGCAACCTCCGGATCGGCAGACAAGTGTCTTACCACCAGGCCAACGCTCATTGGACACGGTAAATATACGGCTTTTAGTAAATCGAGTCTCGCAAAAGACAACCGAAAAATACAGGGTCTATAGTTTCATCATCCAGACTACATTTGCAGCTGGAATTCTCCACAATACTCATTCTATAAAGGGGACAAGTCACCACGCAGTGCCCCGTCCGCAAACGACACACGACAGAAACTTTCATCTTGCTTATTTTTATTATATTACAACCAACTATTTCTTAGAAACTCTATGCAATTAAAATGTAACATAATATTAAAATTAAAAGTTCACTTTTTTTAAACATTTTCCTTTTTATCCCCTAAACTTTCAAGGGGTGAGATTCCACCCCGTATACAAGGTACTGCCACCAGTTTATGTCCTGCGGCAATTCAGTCGCTGTAATAATTCATTATTATAATAATACACGTATATAATAATGAATTAGTAATTCATTATTATATATAATATTATATATTGTAATTTATTTTTATCAAACATTGTTTATTCCACTTTTTTGTGACGGTATAACCCTACCGGTTTCAAGGCTTTCACCTCATCTTCAGGGGAGCGCAAACAAGACTTGTCTTGTTTGCGCTCCCTTGAAGATGAGATGAAAGCCTTGAAACTGATAGGGTTATACCGTCATAAAAAAGTGGATTAAACAGTGTTTGATAAAAATAAATTACACTGTCTTTAAACCTCCACAACGTTAATGCCTTAACTATAAACAACATAATATTATATACTAATAGGTTAGTCAATAAGTTTTGAAAGCGACATCTATGGAGCAGTAGAAAAACCAAAATTTCTACGCTATTTTAATATTTCATCTTTCATAAGAACGTACTCAAAATTTTATTTTGATCTGTCAATTCATTCTTTGTTTACAAGCCATTTGAAGTTGACGTGTCAGTGTATTTTTTAACAATGGAAAAATCCGAATATCGTGCAGTGATTAAATTCTTTGATTTGGAAGGTTTATCGGCTACTGAGATCCATGCAAAGATGGTGAAAGTATTAAAGGAGTCTTCTCCTTCATTTCCAACCGTTCACCGATGGGTTTTGGAGTTTAAGCGTGGCCGTACAAGCTTTGAAGACAATCCACGCTCAGGACGTCCAAAAAGTGCATCAACACCAGAAATCATAGCGAAAATACAGGATATGGTTTTGGAACATCATCGATCGACTGTGAATGTGATAGCTGACATCATAGGCATCTCACATGGAACAACATGGCATATTTTGGCTGAAGTTTTGGGTTTTAAAAAACTGTGTGCAAAATGGGTGCCGCATTTGCTAACAATGCAACAAAAACACGTTCGAATGCGACTTTCTGAGCAACATTTGGAACAATTTCGAAAGGATAAAAAGGATTTTCTGCGTCGATTCATCACTATGGATGAGACTTGGGTCTTGAATCAAAACAAGAGGCTAAGGAGTGGTGTGAACCAGGCACTTTGGCTCCGAAGCGAGTTCGTGTCCAGAAATCGGCCAAAAAGGTGTTAGCGTCAGTTTTTTGGGATGCAAAAGGAATTTTATTGATAGATTATCTCCAAACTGGTAAGACAATCAACTCTGATTTTTATTGTGACCTTTTGGACCAGTTGGATGAAAAAAATTGTGAAAAAAGACCCGGTTTGCAGAAGAAAAAAATCATTTTCCATCAAGACAATGCACCTGCTCACACAGCTCAAAAAACCATCGCGAAAATCGGTGAATTGGGGTACGAATTGTTGCAGTATCCACCCTATTCGCCAGATTTAGCTCCCTCTGACTTCTGGCTGTTCTCACACATCAAAAAATTCCTTCGTGGAAAACATTTTTCATCAAACGAAGAGGTTATAGCCGTCGTAGAGGAGTATTTTGCAGGCCTTCCCTTAAGTCACTTCCGTGATGGGACAACAAAGTTGGAAGATCGTTGGACCAAGTGTATTGATCTTATGGGAGACTATACTGAGCAAGAAAAGTGATTTCCCCCCCAAAAAAATGTATTTTCATTTCCGCTTTCAAAACTTTTTGACTAACCTAAGTAATAATCCGCCTATAATTAGATAAGTTAAGTGCTTATCTTCTTGTTGTAGTCGTGTTTCTTCTTTTCTCGTGTCTCAATTGCTTACTCTGGTTGACGCGATCATCTCTTTCTGTTGGCAACTGCAGCTCTTTTGGAGTCGTCGCATCATTTTGATCTACAATAATTAATCCACAAAACTTAAAATTTAAAAAATGTCCAGCAGAAGTATTAAAAAACTTACATTTTAAGGTTACTTTCACCAAAAATATGAGTTAAAACTGTATCTTGAATGAAACGAAACACAGAACAGGGTAAATATCATATTGACAGAACACTTAATATAAAACATACAAATTAATTTATTTACAAAGCAGCAGTGTCAGGTGAGTGATATGTGAATCTGTCAATGTGATATTTGTCCTCAGAACTGGGTAAATATCATATTGACAGAACACTTAATATTAAACAAACTTTTAACATACAAATTAATTTATTTACAAAGCAACAGTGTGAAGTGAGTGATATGTGAATCTGTCAATGTGATGTTTGTCCTCAGAACCGGGTAAATGTATTGACAGAACACTTAATATTAAACAAACTTTGAACATACAAAGCAACAGTATAACGTGAGTGATATGTGAATCTGTCAATATTATATTTATCCTCAGAACAGGGTGAATATCATATTGACAGAAGACTTAATATTAAACAAACTTTTAACATACAAATTAATTTATTTACAAAACAACAGTATAAAGTGGGGGATATGTCTCTCTCTCCCTCCCTGGCTCCATCCCAACTCATTGTCTGCGAAGACTGTTGGGGTCAGCTCTCCTCGTCCTCAGGTTGTATGCTCTTCTGTCCCGGACTACGTCCCCCAGGCCGTGCCTCTGCATCAGGTTATCTTTTTGCACCACCCATTATTTCTTTGGTCTTCCTCTGGTTGTTTTTCGAGGAAGATCCATGGAGATTGCCTGGTTCACAATTTGATCGGGTGCTCTGCGTCCAACGTGCCCATACCATCTCAATCGCCTCTCCTCCATCTTGCTGTTGATGTCTGTAACACCCAGGCTTCCACGAGTGTGAGGGATATGTGAATCTGTCAATATTATATTTACCCTCAAAACAGGGTGAATATCATATTGACAGAAAACTTAATATTTAACAAACTTTTAACATACAAATTAATTTATTTACAAAGCAACAGTATAAAGTGAGTGATATGTGAATCTAATTATTGAGTGTAAATATCATAAATATTAGAATAATAAAGTATTCTCATTCATTATTAACTGCTTTTTTGATATTTATATTTTGCGTTTCAACAGTAAAGTCATCTTTTCTTAGTAAATACATTATTTGGCATTGTTATGGCATGTCCTTTAATCATATCATAATTAGAGGACATACCATAACAACAAATATAAATGTTCTAAAATATGTTTTGAATATGGAATTCATTGTACTCGTATTTTATACCGTGCAGTTTCAACATGTTTTCTGATATTTTTTCAATCTTATATCCCCATAAATGACTAGAACAAACCACAAGACGTCTTTTCTTGAGTTGCAACAATAATATAATCTGCAATCGTTCGGCAATAATATATTCGGCAATCGTTCAATGAAGAGTGACAGAGGTTCCATATTGAGTGAATCTGTAATTTACGTAGTTCTAATTCGATTAATTTGCGTCAACCACTCCTCTAAAACACTTGTCAGCCACTCCTCAAAACCACTCATCTAAAATACTTGTTGAGCACTCATCTAAAACACTTGTTAACCACTCCTATAAAAAATTACAAACATTAATATTATTTGCAATATAAATACCATTCATTGTATTGAATATCACTTTCGTTGTTTACAGTGGCACCTAGTGGGCTTATTGCCATGTGGCCATATCTTCCAATCAACCAGAAACATGTTAAAGAGATCTTAAATGAAAACCAGACTGGAAGCCTTTTTTAAAAAGATCTGGGTTCCAACGGGAATCGCACACGCAACCTCCGGGCTGAGACACAAGCGTCTTACCAATTACGCCACGGAGGTCGTCTTCGAAAGTAAGATTTAAAAGTGTTATCTACGCACACTAAAGCTTATCTCCCAAGTATTCTGCGAAGAATGTAGCCATACAAAGGTATATTTATAAATCTCTTTGCAAAAGTTTTAACTGGCCAAAATATTTTGAGAAAACTTTGGTCATCGTTTTTTACTTCATCTGTTTATTGAAGGACTTGTTGCATCATTAATTGAAATGTTGTAATAAGTTTATTGAAGGACTTGTTGCATCATTAATTGAAATGTTGTAATGAGTTTATTGAAGGACTTGTTGCATCATTAATTGAAATGTTGTAATAAGTTTATTGAAGGACTTGTTGCATCATTAATTGAAATGTTGTAATAAGTTTATTGAAGGACTTGTTGAATCATTAATTGAAATGTTGTAATAAGTTTGTATTGAGAGACGTTTTTTTAGACATGTTGTATTGTTTGACATTACATTTTTGTTGTACACAAAATCAAATGGATGTCTGCAAATCGGTGTCGGTTGGTAGATTACCATGCTTCGGTGATAACTGTAGTAGGGGTTGACCATCACCTTTGTGAGGTTGAACTATTTACATATTGCATTTAATTGAAAACCATAACTATTAATATTTACAAAAATTTCTCAATATCCCACAATTTTATGAAAATGACACTGAAAGATACATTAAACCGCCCCATGGAAAAGTTTCAGTAGCACTGGTAAACTGTAAAGGTCAGCATATTTATTACCATGTGGGAATCTTTTCCAGCTTACAAGAATTTTTTTGTTAAAATCGTTTATGGAATTTAAAGTGGTCTATAATGTTGTATACGTGCCATCATTATTTAACTAAATTGCTAATCGTACCATGCACTTTTACAAATTTTTCTTGTGTAACGTTTCTGATATATTATAAAATTGTTATGTTTCAAAACGATTTTTGTTTTTCAAATATTCACGGACTTACTTACTCTTTACCCCTATAAATAAATTTTAAATTCACATAGTAAAAAAATCATTAAACACAACAATATCACCTCAGCATATCAACTGACAGCTGAATGTTAAAACTATAAATGTATTATTTTGACATTTTTTTTATTCAAGACTCCTCAGGACGTAAATAAAACGAATTTGTTTCAGCTGTATAAACACAAATTGCCCATTTAATATGATTGAAAAATAAAATATTCGTCATATTGGGTATAGTATCGCCAATGTGAGGAGAAAAGATGGACTCAATAAAAAACAAAAAGAAAGCGGAATTAAAAATAACCTACTTTTTTAACAACCCCTCGCAGTATAATAAATGTCCATAAATAATTATATGTATTTTTCAGGTTTTTATTCATAATGTCTTTTTTTCTGAAATTGATTTTTTATAAATTATTAATATAACACGTCAGAAATTATTTAACCGTTAAGAAACTGTATATAAAACTTTGAGGTACGTGTGGAACGTAGTATCAACTAAAAAAATGCGAACAGAAAAATGAAAATAGTGCTATTAAAACACTTTTAAAAATAACGACTGAACCCTAAAACATCAAAACTAAAAGTTTCTGATTAAAAACACAGATTTTATTTCATACGAATAAAGACTAATCTGTAGAGAAGAGTACAGTACCCGGCGGTAAGTAATACACATGTGCAAATGCAAATGCTAGCCGTGTGCAAATGTTGTCTTTTCAACAGCGGTATTTGAGTTTTGTGCGTCCTTCACTAATTTCTAAACCCTATAAATGAGGTCGAATAAAAAATGTGGTCTCCCAGCCACCCCATTCAATATTTTATAGGCTACTATAAAATTGAATGAATTAATGATCAACAGTGGTAAAGTTATATTATTCAATGGTATGCCCGAGACAGAAGAATACTATGAATACGATACAGGGTTTCACTCTGTTTTTTTACGTAATGCCACTTTAACATATTTCTGGGTGGTTGGAAGATATTGAAACTTCATTCAAAATAATACTACATACAAAACACATACATAAAAAAATAAGTATTGTATTAGGTTGTCTGGAAAGTAATTTCGTATTTTAGGTAAATATCAAACCCAAAATTGCATGAGGAGGACGATGTTTTTTGATATTCTCTGTATTTAAATCATATCTCATATAGTATTGTAGAACCCTGATTTGTGTCGATAAAAGCCTAGATTTTTTGTCATCAGTGTTAATCGTGGACATCGTGGATTCTAGAGTGGACACTATCTTCAATTCACCTCACGACTGTGCACAGTTACAGCAGGACCTAGATTCCCTAGTCTCCTGGAGTGAGCAAAATAATCTTCTGTTCAACATTAATAAATGTGTCTGTGTATCTTATAGTCAATCGTTTTCACCAATCCACCATCAGTATACTATACAGGGAGTGGCACTAAACAGAGTTTCTGAATTCAAAGATTTGGACGTAAACTTTGATGTACGACTCACGTTCGTTAACCATATCTCATGTTTGATATCAGACTGTTACAAACTACTCGGTTTTATAATGAGAATATCAAGAGAATTTAACAGCACCGATATCTTCCGAAACTTATGTAATTATCTCATTAGAACCAAATTAGAATATGCATCTACGGTTTGGGCTCCGCATCAGTTTAAATATAAAAACAATATAGAACAAATACAAAAAAAATCCTCAGATATCTATGGTACAGAACAAAGGGCGATTACCCAAAATATGCTCACCATGCCAAACTTCTCACGGTGTGTAACTATAGAAGCCTCGAAACAAGAAGGCAAGAATCCATTGCGATGTTCCTAATAAAGGTTTTCCAAGGTTCCTTTAACTGTCCCGCGATTCTAGAAGCACTAAGTTTATATGTACCCAATAAATATAGCCGTGCAAGGAATCACCCTTTGTTCTACATACCAACTTACAGGATGAATATCATGGCTAAACACTCAGTCACGCGTGGTATAGAGATATTGAACCAACTGAATGACACTGTTGATATATTCTCGGTACCGTCTAGCAGTATGAGAAGAATCCTGGCTGAAATTATTCCTAACGAATAAGCTAATGCTAGAAGCAGACCCTCTTTGTGTAACAGGAGAAATCCGTGCCAAGTGGATAAAAAAAAAGTATCAACATTATGTTTTTTTTTACCACATTTGACACACACCCTCGCGTACTGTGTCGTCGTCATACACCATATATATTTTTTAGGTTTGTGTCGTAATTTTCCTTTGTGATAGTAAAAAAGTATCAAGCATCGAAAATATAATAAATTTTCACCCATCTTCAAAATTACGTCAAAAAACACTCAAGCAATTTATGTAAACAATGTCCAAAAATGCGCTTAATTATTACTTTTCATAAGAATACCATATATTTTCAGAATATTTGGAATGAAGTTAGCAATGAAGATTTTGTACTAACGACATCTATGCACAAATGCGAAACTACTTTCCAGACAAATTATTACACGTCACATAGATGGAGGGTTTATTGCCACGAGGCAATTTTTTTCTAACGAACTAGTGTGATATTAAAGAAAACTAACCAGTACAAAGTTTAAAAAAAAGTCTTCCAATGTGTTTCAAATCCGCTACTCTCAGGTTGCAAAGAGGCGTCTTACCAACCAGTCATAGGAGATCGTCTAAACGATAGTTTTAAAAAGTACTTAAATATTTTTTTGAATTATAATTATATTATATCTATCTAAAAAAGGCTTGAAAATAAACGTGGTCTTAATCACACAAGCGATTAACTAATTTAGTGTTTACAAACATTTGTGGTTCATTTTCTTCCTTAAATTAGATCGAACAGCTTTAAAAAAAAAAAACGTTGAAACTGAAAAAAAAACGCAGTCAAGAGTGGCAATGAATAAAAAAAAACTGATTTTTCCACACTTTTTTCCTTGAATAATCTCAATTTTTGTAAACGTTCATAGCTTATCTCTAAAGTGATCCCTCTCTAGATGTTCCCTTATCTATACGAGTGTTCAGATAGACGGGCAAAGTAATTTTCAGTAGCGTTCGGGATACCGTATCTCGAGGTCGGGTTTTTTGCGCGTTCGTGAATTTTCGCCTTTCATTTTACGTCGGTTTTCACGATCTTTTAAAAAAATTATTTCAAAGTTTTGAAATATTATAAACTTTTCTTGATATATTAACGTCAAGTGCAGTTCGTAAGTTTGTGAAAATTATCAAGTGAAAATATTAGAAAAGTTTCTTGCAATGTGATGTTTGGGTAAAAAATAAATAACAGCTTTAAACTGGGTTATTGTTCGTTTAACTAAGTGAAATTACTAAGAGAAAACACGTGAAAAACATGAACATGTGTTGGAAAAGTGGTTTTTGAATAATTTATATAAATCTCATTTTCCAAAAGGAAAAAATTTTCGACCCTGGTTGATTTTCTCTCTCATCAATTGAACGGTATGTTTAAATTAATTTTGCTAACTAAATTTTCTATCGAACAATCGACTATTAATAATTTTGAATGAAAATATGTTTTACGAAAAAAAGTATAGTCTATTAAAACGAAAAAAAGTAGAGTTACGTTTTACGAAAAAAAGTAGAGTTATATCTTAAAAATAGGTAATTTTTCGCAAAAGAATTATCCTCATCAAAAACTTAGAATGAGTGATAGACTTTTTCTATCCATTGAACTTTCTTAACGTGTATATTTTTTTAACAATTTGGTTGAAAATATTTCTATCACTTTTTTATTGACGAGTGCATTTCAATATTTATACATAAAATAACTTAATTTATTTCCGATAATATGTTTTACTCCAAAATTTATAAATTTGCACAATTTTATACGAGAATATTATTTATTTATTGTAAAATCATACAGCATTTAAGTGTCCTTTATATATCACAGTCAAAATTATAAAACAAAAGATAACTATCAGGACACATTTCTTTCAGACAAAAAAAAAATGTTTGCATATTTCTTTCAGACAAAAGACATATTCACGATATATATTCTTTCAGACAAAATACAAATTAACGATACATATTTCTTTCAGGCAAAAGACATATTCGCGATACATATTTTTTTCAGGCAAAAGGCAAATTCACGTTTAATATTTCTTTCAGACAAAAGAAAATTCAGGATACATTTTTCTTTCAAGCAAAGTACAAATTCACGATACATATTCCTTTCAGACAAAATACATATTTGCGATACATAACATATTTATTTCAGGCAAAATACAAATTCACAATAAATATTTCTTTCAGACAAAAGCGAATTCAGGATACATATTTCTTTCAGGCAAAATACAAATTCACGATACATATTCCTTTCAGACAAAATACATATTTGCGATACATAACATATTTATTTCAGGCAAAATACAAATTCACAATAAATATTACTTTCAGACAAAAGCGAATTCAGGATGCATATTTCTTTCAGACGAAATACAAATTCAGGATACATATTTGTTTCAAAATATATATTGAATGAAAATACCTATGTTTAAAATTGTACAACACGAAAGGAAAGAAATAATTAAATCTTACCAATTCAAACAACAAAATAAGATTTGAGTAGGAAAAAAGAAAATCTATCCCAGGAGCAGCAAAATACGTTATAGGGCCAATTACAAAAAAAAAACTTAGCATGGAATGGAGCAACTAAGCTCCCAAAAATCGTCAAGGCAAAATATTGGAAACAAGCTGCATAAAAAGTTATTTTAAGTTCCTTATGCAGAATTTTCTTTTTAATTTTGTTGTAAATAATTAAGTCAAAAATTTCATTCTTCAATATTAAAATCCATTCAAGATTTGGACTTATTGAAACATATTTAAAACAATCTGAAAATAATGTATTTTTAATGCCTTGATTATTTTGTGTTAACATGGCTTCGAATGAAATAAATAGCTTACGTTTTACATAATTCATAAAGAGAATCTTGTTAAATTTTTTATAAAAGTTGTATTTAATAAGTATAAAAACACCTGCATTTTAGGATTAAATAAAATAATTAAATTCGTATGATGAATGTAATTTAAATTAAAAACGTTATAATAGTATATAGTTGTATACTAATTGCCATGTGGCATTTCTTTCAAACATACAGATCTTTTGTATAACACCCTTCAATATATTCGAATCGGCGTTTCGGATATATTAAAGAGTGTGGCGGGTAGACAATAATGTATTAAATCCTAGAAATCGAGTACTTGGGTTTAAAACCATTGAAGCTGGAAAATTACTAACAGTTTATCATTATATGTCATGGTAATACTACTTCATGTGAAGAGATAACAAAACTCACACAAAAACAGTTTATAATTACATGTGATGGTAATACTTCATGTGAAGAGATAACAAAACTCACACAAAAACAGTTTATCATTACATGTGATGGTAATACTACTTCATGTGAAGAGATAACAAAACTCACACAAAAACAGTTTATCATTACATGTGATGGTAATACTACTTCATGTGAAGAGATAACAAAACTCACACAAAAACTCGACACGTGCGAGTATAGTTACCTGTCGAAATCTTTTATCAGACTGAAACACTTTTTTTTTGGTTTCTATCGGGAATCGAACAAGAAGCCGTCAGATGGAAGTCAAGCATGTTATCTTCTGAACTATGAAGGTCTTCGTTGATTTAAAACATAATTTAGATGTGGTAACATGTATACATTTTGTGCTTTCTTCTCTTTTTTTGTAAGTACTCTTTTTAAATCTTATCGAAATCTTTGCCACGAATGCGTCAATTTAAGTCAATTTTTTCTCCTAAATCTATTTATTGCTTTCAAGATGTTTTACATTTTTTTGTTACTCGATATATAGTTTATTTGGTGTCATTTGTGACATAAGGTGGAGAAATTTATACAATAAGTCTTATTGGGGGCAGTTTGAATGTCGTGTTGAGAAATAAAAATCATAATTAGTCCTTCTTCTTGACAGTATTGAATCAAGCGATCACCTATTTCCTAGTTCATACAAACATACTTTCAGGAGGCTCCCACAATGATATTCAGTTTCTATTTCGTCGTTAATTTTTCAACTTCTCCATGCACAGTGTGCAGTATAGTGGAATTGCTAAGTGTTAATATTTTCCAATCCATCATACAATAGTGTTTTTTAAATTTTGAGTGAAAGGCTAGGGATTTATACGAGTATATTATTATTGACGTAGAGAAGAAAATTATGCAATAACGAAATCCAAAAAAAATAAATACAAATTTGATAAGGTCATTAATGACCGGTAGAATGAAAAAATAAGAATAACACGCTATGTCACTAGATAGAGGTTTAATATTCTTAAATTCGCTTGTAATTGTTAAATCAAATCAAATGAATAATGATTCAGTCAACTTTTAATGTGATCAGATTTAAAGAAAGAGATTTTTTTATTAAATTACTGGACTTTTTTCTCAATGAGTATTTTCACCATTACAAAACACGATTATTTTACTACACTTTCGTTGTATTCGACACTACTTCAATGGTTTATTGCCATGTGACAACTTCTCCAAACAAGCCATAAAAGTGTTATGTCATTTTTTTACAAAGTTAATGGGAATTTTACCCGCAGCCTCCAAGTCAGACATAATATTTAGCTCCTTGGTCAATTCCAAATATAACCGATGATAAAAAAAAAAACGTGTAAAATTTTTATTAAAATAAAAAAAATGTATTGGGTATTTGAGGACGTTGATAAAAAATACTTGAAAATAATAGAACACAAAATCATATCTCGACGTGATTAATTTATCTGTAAAAATCTCAGCGATAAAAATGTTTAATATTGATCACGTTTTCGAGCATGTATTTTCGATTCAAAATATTTCTCATTGATAAATAATTTATACATTTTTAGACACATTTCTTATGATTGTGTGCGGTATATTATGGGATGAACACTTTTTGTCTTTCTGGAGTGATGATGTGTGAGGAGTTTGATTTCGCATGATGTTTCCAGTTGTAATTGAGTGTCACTGTTTGTCAAGTTGATGAGAACGTGCAACGGAGTTTTGTTTTTGTGTAATCAAAAATCGGAAAGAAGTATCTATTTATTTTTTCACGCTAAATATCCTCAGTGAGATACAGGCAAAATCTAATGGGGATGCGACAAATGAAATGCAACAAACCCAGATCCATTAAAATTGTATGTCTAAATTAAATTACCTGTTGTTTTTTCGCAAATTATGTATATTTATTGTCATGTGTAAAAATAAATAAAAAATAAATAAATTTTGTTGGAATACATAGACGAAGAAATTTTAAGTCTCTAAGACTATAGAAGTCCGATGAAACGGTAACCTAGCAGTCTTCAACCTATGTGCACTGTAAAGCCACTTTTTTTAATATTGGCAGTATAATTTCATGGAGGAGGATTTTTTTAAAGAATAATCTACCTATAAGAAATCGTACATTTCTCTAATTATTATTTAATATATATTACTTCATTATAATTCAAATTACTTACATGGGCCATAGCCCCAGGTACAATATAAATTAGAGGCCCTGTTCAAAATAAATGTGAGCTTTTGTGTAGCAACATTTTTGAATTTTCCCCTCAAAAACTGATAATTTAGCGTAAGAAAACGACCCTTTTTTTAAAGTAATTATGCATGTAGTTTTGAAATCTTATGGGGAGGGGGGGGGGGTGATCACCCCCAATGCCATTGAAATCAAACTTTAGTTCGGAAGTTCCAGGATGAGTCCTGTGACAGCTCACAAATTTGCCCCAATACAACCTTGTAACGATGTTCAGTATTTTTTTTATTATTTTATCAACTGGAATATAAGCCTCCATTCTAATAAATAGCAAGTTATTTAGGTAAATACATTACATTAGGTTGTATTTGGGCAAATTTGTGAGCTGTCACATGACTCATCCTAGAATTTCCGAACTATAGTGTAACTATAATAAGAAACATTTATTTAACTATAATAATACATATTATTCACGCTGAAAAAACACAATACACATTAAATGTAAAAAAATAATGACTTCCTTGAAGTTAAACTTTTGAAGCCAGCAAAATTATATTAGATTCATAATTTGACGTTTTTAACTTAATGCAAATTTTGAACAAACATACTGGCAGTTCTCTCGCGTACATTTGTAAGAAGTCAGTGGTGTACTAAAATTTAATATGCATTAGAATTTTTTTTAAAGTTTTTTTTTATTATGTATGACGGTTGTATAATCTATTAAACTTACTTGACAGTATCTATGACAGCTGGTATAATCTATTTAAAAACTGAACTAGAATAAATACAATTAAAATAATCCAGATGCATTGTTATCAGTAGAACAATTGAACACTTGAAATTAGTGAACACAGGTGGCGGGAGTGGACCAATATACAACAGAATATGGAGATGACATTTTACTCGCGAAATTATGATATCAGTTATTTTATACGGGGTGGTTTTTCTGTTCAATAGAAATGTAGCAAAATTACTTAAACACTTTTTACCTCTGTTAGAGTTATGTTCCAACGATTAAAAGTAAAACGTTTTGATATTAACATATTTCAAATGTACGCTTCTACTGTTGATAAAGATGAGGAGGTTATAGTATATTTTTAAAAAGAAATAAAACAAATCGTGATACTAATAAAGACGTAAGAAGTGGACATTATTGTGAGAGATTTCAATGCTAAGATTGTTAAATAAACCTCCGAAAGGCTTATGAACTGGGAAATCGAAACGAAAGACGTTATCGCTTGTTTCAATACTTTCAAGAAGAAACATTTGTTGATAATGATTTTTATTTCTCAATACTACATTCAAATTTCCTTCAAGAAGACTCAACACGTGAAACTCTCCACTTGATATCACAGACGACATCATCGTCTAACATGTGCTGGGCCTCGTAGTCGAGGATCCCCTCGCCATTCCAACGTCAATTCAGTTACAAAGCGAAGTTGTGCCGTGGAAATTTCGTTTCTTTTTCCTTTTTTTTTTCTCCTTTTTATGTGAGTGAGTTGTTGCACACCAGTGTACAGTGTTCAAACTCACCAGTGTACTGCATTTGATGGCACACCTAAAGGGAAACGATCGTATCACACCGATTTGTTTCCCATATTTTTTTAAATAGATATGCTCGAAGTCATAGGTAGCCTTATACCCCAAATACTATGCGGAAAAAATGTCAGTGTCATTCGAAACCGGCTACCTTACACACGGAGTTTCAGTGCGTTATCGCGCTGCTATGTACCTCCATGAAGACTCACGTAGATCTCTCTACTAGATATCACAGACGACATCGAATAGACTAGATATTGAATAACGTAATATGTAGAAACAGTGTTAAGTAGAAACACATATTTATATTTTTTGTATAAATGTATTTTTTTGCTTTATGATTGTGTGCGGTATATTGTGGGACGAATGTTTTGGTCTGTCTGAAGTGATGAAGTGTGAAGAGTTTGATTTCACGTGATGTATACATATGTAATTGAGTGTCACTATTTGTCAGGTTGATGAGAATGTGCAACGGGGTTTTACGTAATCCGAAATCGGAAAGAAGTATCGATTTATTTTTTCATGCTATATGTCCTCAGTGAGATACAGGCAAAGGCCTTGTTTACTGGGGACACGACAAATGAAAGGCAACAAACCCAGATCCATTGAAATTGTGAGTCCGAATTAATTATCTATTGTTTTTCGCAAATTATGTGTATTTCTTGTCATGTGTAAAATAAATAAAATTAAAAAAATATCTCAAGTACTACTAAGCAACGTATTATATCACGTATTATGATGATCCAAAAGCTTTATGCTTTCCAAAGCTAATATCATAACTTTAAAAAAACATTAACATAAATAAATGTGTTACATTTAGATAAAACGTTACTCGATACAAAAAATGGCCTCGTAAAAAAAATCAGGGTGAAATATTGCACATCCTACCTTAAAAAAATATACAGTAACCACACATTTTTAACAATAATAACAAAAACATAATTTATAAAAGCATCGTTTAGAAAGTAAGCTCTCCTACAGTGCGCTATAACTCAGGATTCGAACCCACAAACACATTTTGATAAAACCTTCCAAAATGGGTTGTCTTTAAGTGATTCCTAAAGCTGCACACCCCAACTATGTCTCTGACACGAGAATGTAGACCAGCCACGTCAAAATCTCCATTAGAATCCCCCACCCTATTGGATTGATTTGGAACAACCAATTTATTAGATGGAAAATAAATCAACCTACAAGTTCTACTCCTTTCCCAATCAACCTCTATTGTATAATATCCTTAACTGTCCCACCGCTCCCTATTATTTCACCGAAAATTTTCAGCGTCTTTTCAATCATGGATTAGCGCTACGCTGAAACAGAGATTGTTTATTGGCCTTTATGGTTTGCCGCTCCTCTTTTTTATGTCATCCTTTACTGTCCATGCAGTGAGACTCTGGAATCAGTTACAAACCCATATAAGACTCGCTCCGTCCTTGGCATGCTTTAAGAAGCGACTGAAAAAACTCTTAATTTCTAGTCAGTAAAATAATGTGTTTCATTCCCAATTTTTCTTTACCTTTCCTCTCCAACATCCCTTCCTTTTCTTTTGATTGATGATATCTCACTTTATATGAAAAACAATATTCGGGTGATTGTCCGTCTTGTGCGGTTCGAGAGTATATGCTCACGTATGTGTTTATGGATTTTGTGGGCATGGATAGTCACTTGAATGATTTATGCGACCATGTAACTTGCTTCATTTACTTTTATCTGGTTGGCTGGAAGAAACTGCCACCTGGAAATAAACTTGATTGTATTTGCAATAAAAGTGTTAAATAAGTAAATAAACCTCCCACAGACACAGATTCGAAAGATATAAAGAAAAATAATAAAGTTAAAATATATATTCAAGTCTAAAACAACCGAAAGTCCTTAATGCATATACAAATAATACAACAAAATCATTTTTAAACTTGTAAATTCCCTAACTTTGGTATGTTATTGATATCAAATTTCAATTTTCATTTCCTGAAATTCAGTTTTCATGGCAAGCAATACCTGTGCTTTTTTAGAACTCATTTATTTACATATTTGACTGCTCATTTCGTGCTTTTTTATACTTTAGAGAAGGGGTTTTTAAATTAAATTATTTAGATATTTAAAGCTTTGTTCTTTATTCACAAAAATAATATTGTTTGAAAAGTGTGAAACATCGTTTTCCAACTTGTGGGTCGCGGCACCCAGGAGGTTGCGATGAAATATCAAGGAAGCTGCAAATATAAAAATAATACGTTTTCTGAGAAAAACGAAAACTTATATTTTGAAAAGATACTGTCTAGTCATTGTTATACATTGTTTATTCCAATGTTGAACTAATTTTGATAGTTTCACAATGTTAGCGGATAGGGGCTGAAAGCAGGGAGTCGCAAAATTTTGCAGTAAGGTCGTAAAGGCTTATTTTTTATCGTTAAAGAAGAAAAAAATGCTGTAAAAGCTGCTTTTCATTATTTTTTTCATAAAATATTCACTTAATATTATAAAATTGTACTTGTGTTTTTGTATCAACGAGGCGAGGACGTTAAATAAGGTTCTTATTTAAGACATCGCAAAAGAACGTGATGTTTTTTAAGGAAATAATGTATTGTATTGTTTTGCACTTTACCTGGTATTTTTATTGTTACATGGCAATCTTATCCAACCAACCGGAAATGTGTTAAAGAAGGTGTAAATGAAAATCACTCTGGAATCCCTTTCATAAAAAAAACTGGATACCAACGGGAATCAAACATGCGACCCCCGAGTATAAAAAAGGCGTCTTGTTAACCCTGAGGAATTGGCACACTACAATAGCAGTGGAAGAAAAGTGTCCGTATTGTACTACACACTACAATAGCAGTAATATTCTACTAGACCACAGAGGTTGCGATATTAATTAAGTAGAATTGTACATGTGTTTTTTTAGAAATATATTTTAACTATGTAGTCTGATTAAATTCTCAAGCTAGATATTGCAAAATCACGTAATTGGTACGGAATAGATTTCTTTTAAATATTGTATACAGTACTACCAGGCGTGTTTATTGCCATATTTTCCAACCAACCATATTTTTTTTCAAATATACCTTAAGTGAAACCACACGTTTTAAAATAAATTTGATTCCAACTGAAATAGTACCCGTAACTCCCGGGTCGAAAGAAAGGCGTCTTGCTGACTAAGCAACCGAGATTACCAAGTTTTATTTAGAATTATACAAAAACAATAATCATTTGAAAAATATAATAAAATCAATATTCAGTGATGGAAATTAGTAAGGAAATATCCATTTTTATTTGAAGTTTTTAAAATTCAATGATTGTAAAGAAAAACCGATTAAGTTTTTTTTTTTCACTTAATAAAACTTTCTCAAGTAATTCAATATTCATTTCAAGCTCTATTGGACTTGAAGAGAAATTAAATTAACGAACTGAACAAAGTTATCAAAAGTAAAATGAATAAAACTTATTATTTGCCTTTTTAATATTGACTCCTAGCATATAAATCATATTTATATGAATTAAAATTGTTTGAATAAAAATAATTGTTATGTTTCAAATTATATAATAGATCCATAAAAGTATTAGGTGCAGTAAAAATTTTCTTGGGACTCGCTGATAGTTATCAGGGAATTATTGATTATTTTTTGACTCCATCTGATTGAGCCGCACTCTAACCTACTACGAACCAGTTAATTGTAAAGATATCTCATAACAATACCACCACAAAATGTCCTAGAGGCTCTTATTATATATTAGAACCAAATTCTTCTGACAGTTAACCTGAGGTGGTATATGTGGGTTTACTTTTTATTTTGTTTTCTGTCATATACGAGTATTTTTTTTTTAAATCTAGATATACGGGGGTGTGGGCTGAAAGTCCCCGATGCCCTTGCGGTCGGACTCGCCCTACATTAGTGGGGTGTATCTCGGCCGGGGGAATGTTTGTGGGATGAGCCCGGACTTTTTAATGTCTTCTATCTTAAATGTGTTTTCTACGGTTTATTTTGAGATGTATATGCGACACTCGGGATGAATTTATTACATATATACGAGTATGTTATTTACACATTGTGTTGCTGTCAAGGGGGGGAAACCTTTATTTGTTTGTTTGAATTAATCTGAGGCGGTATTTGTGGATTTGTTTATTTTTCTGCCATCTATTTATTTTCTGTTTTTTCTTCTATTTTTTTTTTTTTTTTTTTTTTGCCTGGCGAGTTTATTGCCATGTGGCAATCTCTTCCAACCAACCAGAAATATGTTTTTATAAGCCCTAAGTGTTAACCAGACTGGAATCCTATTTTAAAAAAATCTGGGTTCCAGCGGGGATCGAACCCTCAACCTTCGGATCGGCAGACAATTGTCTTACCACCAGGCCACGGAGGTCGTCTTCTTATTCTACATGTGCAAATGTATATTCAGGGTGTGGGCTGAAAAAACATCTGGTTTCCCTGTGGCTGGGCTAGCCCTATATTGATGGGGTGTATCTTGGCCGAGGGGATGTTATTAGATGAGTCCAGACCTTTTGATAGCTTTTGTCTTTAACGTATTCTCTGCAATTTGTGTGTTTTTGAAGTGTTATTCAAATATATTATGTACATGCTATGTTGCTATCAAATAAACCTATATTTATTTATTAATTATTTATTCAAATGTCAGTTACTGTTAAACATGATGCTAAGGCCTTTGATAGTGTCGACATGAAGAAATATTTTTTTAAATCTTAAAAAATTTAAATAAACCTTAGCGACAACTCCAAGAATAATGAGACGCATTAGTAAGGAACACGTTGAAACTCATCTAGCGAGATGTAAAAATGTGTTAAAATTAGGGCGGCTGTGTTTAATTAATTCCACCACATAGAAAGGCTTTGTTCAACTTTTTTAACTTAATTAAAATCAGGCTCGAAATTTTTTTTTGTTTTTGACGTTTTGAGGGAAATAAAAAAATACGAAAATAATGTTTTTATAATGAAAAAATAGAGATAAAGAATCATCATCAACATCACAGTTTTTTAGATGAAGAATGTATTGGCGTGGTTAGGCTTAGGTTAACTTGATTAGGGTGTGGGCTGAAAAACATGTGGTGTCCCCGTGGCTGGGCTCACCCTATATTGGTGGGGTGTATCTTGGCCGAGGGGGTGTTATTAGATGAACTCAGACCTTTTGATAGCTTCTGTCTTTAATGTATTTTCTGCAATTTATGTGTTTTTTAAGTGTATTTAAATATATTGTATACATACTATGTTGCTTTCAATAAACCTATATTTATTTATCCCAATCAGGTTTAAAAATGGGTTTTCTATTTTTGACGTGTTATGGAAAATTAAAATACTTATGGAATCAAATTTATATCATTATCATCATAGATCTTTACATAAAGAAAGAAGCATTGAGATGATAAGACCACTTAAAGAAGCATTCAGATGATTAAACCACTTAAAGAAACATTGAGATGATTAGACCACTTAAAGAAGCATTGAGATGATTATACCACTTAAAGAAGCATTGAGATGATTAGACCACTCAAAGAAGCATTGAGATGATTAGACCACTTAAAGAAGCATTGAGATGATTAGACCATTCAAAGAAGCATTGAGATGATTAGACCACTCAAGGAAGCATTGAGATGATTATACCACTTAAAGAAGCATTGAGATGATTAGACCACTCAAAGAAGCATTGAGATGATTAGACCACTTAAAGAAGCATTGAGATGATTAGACCACTCAAGGAAGCATTGAGATGATTATACCACTCAAAGAAGCATTGAGATGATTAGACCACTTAAAGAAGCATTGAGATGATTAGACCACTTCAAAAGAACGAATGAAGTATAGAATGCACGAAAGTTTAAAAAGAGGTGGAAAAACGTGGCATGACCAAATTAATCAAATTCTAAAAAAGGAATTAATGAAGTCTTAACAGGAGAGTACGTATAATGAGGTATATGGACATAGCAGAAGCGAAACATATGTGCCAGTATAAAATAAGTCACGATCTGCCCTCTGCCTACCCCGACAAGAACATGGCGTGATAGTGATGATGAATTTGATAATGATCACTATCACGTCATGTTCCTATTGGGGATATGCGTAATTAATCTTCGTTTATTAAGAAAATAACGACTTGTGAAATCTTCATAGCATTATCATCAACATCACAGTTTTAAAGATGGAGAAAGGAATGTTGAGATAGTTCGGCTACGTAAAAAGAATGAACGATAATAGATTTACTAAAATAATCTATACAATTAGTATATAAGTTATGAGAAGTTTGAGAAGATGTAGTAAATGTGCCTTTATAAAAAAGCACTTAATAAGAAAACACTTAATATAAACACAATTAATAAGAAAACTCTTAATAAGAAAACACTTAAAAATAAAACACTAAATAAGAAAACACTTAATAAGAAAACACTTAATAAGAAAACACTTAATAAGAAGAAAAAAAATGCGTTGTGAGTCATTTCCTTTTTCCTGTGATGCCGGACCCTTGGTCCGTCATCACCATGATTCTTTTCACACTGTGGTGTATCGTCACTGGAGAAGGAATCCCTTTGAGCAGTCCCTTATTAGTCACTACGCGACATCGCGTTAAAAAAATAAAGATTTCGATCTTCGGGACTAATTTTGTCCCCATAACAGCTTGGGTGGAGGGGGGATTGAACTGAACTGAACTGAAGTGAAACGTACTACGACCAAATGAATCAAATTCTAAAAGAGAGGCGAGTAAAAAGTCTGTATAATAGGAAAATATGTGTGACTGGGGCATGTACGAAATATGTGTGACACGATAGAATAAGTAGAGATTTGTTCTCTCTGTCTACTCCAACAAGAATATGGCATGATGATGATCACTATTACGCCATGTCCATATTGTGGTAGGACTAGAGAACATATTTCCTCCTCGTTATGTCTTGGCAAAAAATCTTCGTTTTTGAAACGTCCATATTAAAAATATTTTCAGTATTCTCTCTTACAGAACCTGATTAATTTGGACGTGTCACATTTTCAAGGTCTTCTTTACGGAAATGAGAGAACCACCACCCCTCCATCTTACCTCTCGTCGTCCACTGTGTAAGACTTTGGAGCAAACAGACAACATGCTGATTAATGGCGGTCCCGCTGGACGTAGCATGACGTAAAAAAACAGGCCTCTTGCTGGCGATCTGACGATGGGGTTACTGAGTTTTGCCTATTTTGAAAATAGTGGTGAACTCTAAATATGATCAGATGCGGAGTGGACCGCACTACTAATGATATGCACAAGGGGGGTCGAGCGGAGTCACCTTTCTATGAGTACGAGGAAATCCAGACCATGGATCACATCGTACAACGCTGCCTACTGTACGCGTGTTCTTAAGGCGTGCAGAAGCCACACAACCATAAACCGGACTCTGTGATCTGGTTGGTGTGAGCAGTAATCCACTAAAATCAAGGCAAAAGGAATTGCGTATGAAAGACTTCTTTATTGCGGGATTTTGAACTTTCTTCTTCTTCCTCTTCTTTTAGGCCTGTTGGCCTATTATGGTCCTGCATCATCGTTTCCCTCTTATGACGTCGATTTCCAGCTGTCTTTGCATCTTTTGGGAGGTCGTCCTAGAGGTCTGCTTGCTTAGGGGAAACTGTCCCTGGCCATTCTTACGGCTCTTGGTTCTATCATTCTGGATACATGTTCGTTCCAGAACCTTCTTCTCTGTCGTCCCCATCTGACAATATCTTCAACTTCGCACATCCTTCGGATTTCTTTGTTTCGTACTCTATCATGAAAGGTTTTGCCAGCGATACTTCTGAGTACCTTCATTTCGCTGGTTCGAAGGAGATTTTTGGTTCTGACAGTGTCAGCTCTGGACTCTATGATGTATGTCATTATGGGGCGGACACAGGTGTTGTATATTCTCACCGCAACTTTGGATGTTCATATACTTGTTTTTTTCCAGATAGTGTTCTTTAAACATCTGGAGATTTTGAACCAACTTTAGTTATCGTCTGATGTTGACGTATCTCTTACTAAATCTGGTCTCATTTCAAGAAGCCATTTTTAAATTTAAGTTTTACATTTCAATATCTCGTATGGCTAAGTGATGCATTAAATAACTTAAGAGTCAAGTACAAGTAACATCTCTGTCAAAAGGCCGCTCGCATATACGCGTATATGGTAATTTTATTTATCTAAAATTTCAGCCTCTCTTTTATATATTACTGTCATTATTTATAGGTCTTTCATTTTTTTCCTTTTAGAATAGATTTTTTGAGATTTACATGAAGGAAAATTAAAAAAAATGGTTACAGGCATGACTTGATCCTTACCTTAAAAAGAAAAATGTTTCCATTATCCTAGTTATATGCCCTAAGTCTAGATTGATGCGTTACTTGTGGTGTGAGTTAAGACGGAGTGATTTGGATTAGGTTTTGGGTACAGGTGTTTTCAAACCTCTTAATTCAGTTTTTTTAAATATTTTTATACAGACCTCTAAAATATCTACTTTTCGCCAATGTTTGGTCTTGTGATTAACTCCTTAAGCTCTTTGAAGAAGCACGCTAGTTCACAACCCACGCTGACCTTATCTCGACCGAATTCCGTTCATAATAGTACCTATCGCTAAGTTTCTGTCGTCGATGGTTTTGATTAAATTTATCTGTTTTGGAAATATCACTAAATATTTGCATTTAAATAATAATTTGATATTTCTAAATAAGAATGAAATACGCATATAAAATATTTAATATAATGTTAATCAATAATACACTTTGTTACACCACTAATAATTTTCATCCCTGTGACAAGTGCTCCCATCCCCTATCTCAAGACTGTCTTTAGGCGGAATTATCCCGGAAGACGAGAGACAGACTTAGGCCAAACTGATGTCAGATTTAATTGGAAGAGTATGTTGTTTATAGATCAAAATGAGTTTTTGAAGAGGGTTGAATTTCTTGCATTCGTTGGTAATTTATTATTTCTTCTTGATTGCTTTATATAAGTTTTGAAACAAACGTAAAATTTTAATTTCACTTTCATAAACATTACGAATTGTCTTTACAATCCATCTTGTCGCGTATCTCATAATTCAACATCGTGAATTTCATGATAGCCTCTGACGACTCCCCTCCATTCATCCCTGCTCTCCGCGACTCTTGAAGGGCAGTTGTTAAGGGTAGTCCAGTTGCACCTCTCACTTGGTCAGTCCAACGTATTGGAATTCTTTTTCTTGTGTGTCGTACTTCCACGCCTTCAATAATCACAAAACTCTTCAAACTGTCTCCTTGGCCACGAGCAATGTGCCTAAAGAATTATAGGACTCGTCGAAGGCATATTGTCGACAATCTGTCGGTGACTCTCAGTTCTTTGATAATGGAGGCGTTATTTTGCCTTGCTGACTATATATCAAATGCATCTATTTCTCAAAGTCCAAGTCTCCGTGCCATACAAGAAAAATTTGCTAAAACGAGAGACTTACCTAGGTGTATTTTCGTCACGATGGTCATAATTTTGCTCTTCCATATCTTTTCCAGCTAAATACAGTGTGCAATGACTTGCGAATTCTGCAAAATTGTTAGTGTAAAGAAAACGCTTATGTTCTTATCTCCTAGTGCCTCTATTTCTTAATGTCATTCCAATATATACTTTCACAAGTACATTCTATTTCATATACGCCGTTCTTATATTCAATAGTTTATCTACCTTATCTTTGGATGTGAAAATACTTTGACTTTTATTGTTGTTTGTGTAATATACACGTGCGTCTTATTCTTTCAGGAAGTAACCTTTGAAAACAAAAAAAAAATATTTAACAATATGTATTTAACATAATTATCTAACATGCGTACCATACCATAACTACCATGTTGAAAATAATGAAATAGCCACCAGCATGTTATGCTCGAGGGATGAATGTAAACTTAAAGCTGATATATTGAGTTGAGTAACAAGAACAATCTGATATGGCTTGGGCACGTGGAATGAATGAATGAAGGAAGACTATCAAAACAAATATACAGTGCAAATTTGAGTTGAAGGCATGATAGAGGAAGACCAAGATCAATATGGTTGGATCAAGTCAATTATATTTTGAAAAAAAAAAGGAAAAGTTAGAAGGAAGAGAAATCGTAGGAGTTGTATGAGAAGGTGTATGAATGTGGAAGAGGCAAAATAAGTATATCGAGACAGAAAAGTCTAGTCTATCCTCTTTGCATATTCCAACAGCGAAAACGCTTGTTGATATATATGTGTGCACTCGTTATGTAAAACGACATTTTGATGCCATTTTATGAAATTTTCCCTTTCGTGGAAAAAGTGCAAAAGGAAGATTAAAGACAGTGTTGTTGGATCAAGTGAAAGAAAGATACGTAGAAAATCAAATAAATCATAGGAGTTGTATGCGAAGTTGCATGGATGTGGAAGAGGCGAAATATGAGTGTCAAGAAGGGTAAGTCTGGCGCTCTGTTCTCCCTGCATATACCATTAAGGAAACGGCGTGATGGTATGTAGGTAAGTATAGCCACATAATTCTAATACGTTCTTTTATTAGGTGTTAAAATAAGTTGTGTCAGTTTTTTTCCAAATTTAGAAATGAGCACCAAAAGTAAAACAAAATGGTAAACGTTATACGTCAATCGAAAGAAAATTATCTGTTCTTCAAGATATTGTGTTTGCTTTTACGTTACATATATTATTTTATTTGATTACAAGCCTTCAAAATGGAATGCCAAGTAGACGAAAGTGAGTATTTTCGACACCTCCTTCTGTTCGCGTTCAATCGAGGGAATAAAGCTGCTCGCGATATTTGTCAAGTGTACGGTGAAGATGCTATGAATGAAAGGACAGCTCGTCGATGGTTTTTCCTTCAATAATGACGTCGAATTGCGGACATGGTTGGACGAATTCTTCAAGTCAAGACTGGATGGTTTTTATCGCACAGGCATTGAAAAACTTGTAGAACGTTGGCAAGAAGTTGTAAATAATGAAGGATAATACATTATTGATTCATTTGTTGTAATTTTTTTTTGTTGTGTCCTCTTGTCCTCTTCATTTGAAAAAAACGGACAAAACTTATGTTAACACGCAATATATTGTGTACACGTAATTTATGATAATTTCTCAAAAAGTTAATTTACCTAATTTACCATTAGTACGTAACATGTTTACGCACCAACAGCAGAGAAACGGAGACTCTCTCTTACGTTAATTTGTTTTACGGTCTATAAATAAAGAAATATTCCGCAGCGTGCTATCGACTATCAGGTTGGCCTGCCACGTAAAAATAAAATAGACACCCATATACATTGATTACGTGACCTTATCAGTCGAACTGATAAGAGACCAGAGTATCTGTAAGGCCGTTATCAGTCGAGATAAATTAAATCGATATAAACAATCGTTGATAGTGAGACCTGTAAAGTTTAGTTCAAACAAGACAGACAGCCGAATAATTGTCCAAGAGCTATCTGCATTAGTTTTACTGCTGTAGAATATATGATTTAATAATTTTGCTGAGATAAATGAATGAGTATAAACAATTGTTTATTTTTAAAAAAAAATTTGTACGAATACTTTATCAACAAAAACAATCGTTAATAATGAGAACTGTAAAGTTTGATTCAAACAATACAGACAGTTGAATAATTTACTTTGAGTTACCTTATGAAGCGGAATACGTGATTTTAGAATTTCGCTGAGTTTAATGAATGAATATACAAAAGTAGTTTCTTTTTTATTACTTTTTTGGACGCTTTATCAATATAAACAATCGTTGATAGTGAGAACTGTAAAGTTAGATTCAAACAACACAGACAGCGGAATTATTGGCTTAGAACTATCTGCGTTGGTCTAAATGCAGCCGAATATTAGATTTTAGAATTTTGCTGAGTTCAATGAATAAACACACACACACAAAAAGTGGTTTCTTCTTTAGGACGTTATTGTAAAGTATACAATATGACTCGACATGGATAAGACATAATATTGAATAAATAATGGTATTAAGCGTAAATTAATACGTGGTATTAGGAAGTTAGAAGATGAATTAGAGTTAACGGTGCCTTGACTGAATGGTTAAATATTTCGAAAGGGGTACAACAAGGATGGAGTATCTCACCCTGGTTGTTTAATATTTAGATATATCAATATGTAAAGAAACTACAGAGGTCAATGGGTGTCATATGAATGTCAAATTATAATGCATATCGATTGATGTGTGCTGATGACATGGTAGTGTAAGTAGATAATGATGTTGCATGACAAAATTTAATGATTAAATTGTATGGAGATGCCAAAAAAAAAGATTTGAGAATGAAAGTTTCAATGTTATGGTAATGGAAAAGTGTGAACGGAAAAGTAAAGGTGATATGTGGGTGAGTAATGAAAAGTTGGAGCAAGTCGAGGAATTCACTGATTTTAGTAGTATTTTTACGGATGATAGAAGGGTTATGAAAGGTAGCGAACGATGTGAAGAGGTAGAAAACAAAGTCGACGTGACACTAAAACATATATACACTCGAACCGGACAAAATCAAAATATGTTAAAATGCTGCACGCATTATAAATAAAACTAGGTCTGATGAAATTATTTATCTGATTTATTTCATTGAATAACGACCAACATGGTCTTGGTAAAGCGCCTGTCTTTTAGCCCGGGAGAGGCGGACTTCATTTTCATTTTTGGAAATTTTATTTACACTAGCAATAAATTATACACAATTTTCGAAAAAAAAAAATAACACGAAATTTAATTCGGACACACAATTTTAATAGATCTGGGTTTGTTTCCTTTCATTTGTCGTGTCCGCAGTAAACTAGGCTTACATATAATTTGTGTCCCCAGTAAACTGGGCTTACATAGAAATACATCTAATTTGCGAAAAAACAACAGGTTATTTAATTTGGACACACAATTTTAATAGATCTGGGTTTATTGCCTTTCATTTGTCGTGTCCCCAGTAAACTAGGCTTTTGTCTGTATCTCACTGAGGACATATATCATGAAAAAATATATCGATATTTTTTTACGATTTTTGATTATATAAAACCCCGTTGCACATTCTCATCAACCTGACAAACAGTTACACTCATTTACATATGTATACATCACGTGAATCAAACCACTTACACTTCATCACTCCAGATAAACCAAAACGTTCATCCCACAATATACCACACACAATAAAAAAAAAATACCACACTCAAGAGTTCACACAAACCCTTGCAACGAGTCATTCCTCCTGCAAGCCCAAGTAATCCAACTCTTGTCGCAACAACAACCACGCTCTGATCGACTTCCGAATTTTTTCCCCTTTTGCCTTTATTAAATTCGGCACCCCATTGTATGTCATGGGAGCCAAATAGGCATATTGCCTTTGGGCAAAATATATTTTAACTTTAGGGATGGTGAACATTTGATCAGTTTCATGCGTGTCATGTGTCTCTGCTGCAACAGCATCTTCCTCTCCTCTCGATGATAGTGCCAGAGAATGGACTTGAAATGTAAGTTGGCTATATCTAGGACACGATACTCCCTGAAAAGCTCCATTGGAACCCAGTTTTAAAAAAAAGTTAGCAGCCTTGTTTTCACCCTGACCCTATTTTGATTGTAGGACGAGATTACCACGTGGATTTAAGTCTATCAGATTAAACGACATACCAGATTAAACGACATACAATGAAAGTGTAATACAATAATACGAGTATCCAAACAAATTAATCCGCTTATCGATCAGATTTTTTTTACATTTCTTAAATTTTTAATAACCAAGATATATCACCATAATTAATACTGTACATTTTCTTTCTTTTGTTGAATTAAACTTATTAACATTAAAAGAAATGAAATGTAAATTACACAATATTTTATTAAATTTCAAAATTAAGAAAAGGTAGACGTTTTATCATCTGGCTGTCTCATCTACACTTGACATATTTTACCTCTGTCTGGAATAAGTGTGACAATTTAAAGCCATTTGAGTTGGGAGATGTCGTCTTCAATTGTTATCTGCTCCATATTGCTGGATCTGGATATGTCTCTCCTGTAATGACAGCCTTCATTACACGGTGATATTTCAGGAGAAAATTCCATTCATTGATGTTCAAGATTGAATCGTATTTTAAACCTTCAAATTACACCCGTCTCTTATAGTATTCGTATTTTCTCTTTTCATAATGATTTTTTTCTGACAGACTCAGCAGATATCTTCGAATATTTGGGAAATGAAAATATTACTCTTTTTAAGTTCATTAATTTCGTGACACTAATTCTTGTTTCCTTGACATTTTATAAAACATTTTATTTTAATTTTAAGAAATGTTGTTAAGATTATAGAATTCAGTTGTTATTGTTTATTGTAATTTATTTTTATCAAACATTGTTCATTCCACTTTTTTGTAACGGTATAACCCTCCCGGTTTCAAGGCTTTCACCTCATATTCAGGTTTGTGCTCCCCTGAAGATGAGGTGAAAGACTTGAAACCGGTAGGGTTATACCGTTACAAAAAAAGTGGAATAAACAGTGTTTGATAAAAATAAATTACAATGTCTTTAAACCTCCACAACGTTAATGCCTTAACTATAAACATGTTATAATTTATATAAAGGGTCTTTCAAATTGAGCGTTTTTCAATTCTTGGATAAAACACAGATGGCGTCGCGAACTTGCCTGAGTCTTGTGTCATTTGAGAAGTGTAATGTATGATATTTATAAAAATGGAGTCGTCTACAGTAGAGCCGTCTACAATACAACAACGCGTTCAAATTGTTGAATTATTTTATATATTATAATCTCAGGAAACTGTTAAGTTAATTGGCCACCAACATCGTGTGATCTGACACCATCGGTCTATTTTCTTTGGGGCTACGTAAAAAACCAGGTCTATAAGAATTACCCTGAATCAATTCCTGAGCTGAAGGACCAAATTATTCTCGTTGTTGGTGAGTTAGAACCGCAATTATGCCAAAATGTCATCGAAAATTTTGACAAAAGAGTGGACATCTGTGGAGCTGCAGGAAGTAGACATTTGGTGGATATTGATTTTTGTGTTTAAATTTCATGCATTATAAATCTAAAATAAAAATCATACACAATTTCTTAATAAGAAATAATGTCGTTATAGTTGGTATAAAAAAAACGTAAAATGACGGCATTTAAAAAAAAAACTATTTTTTCCCCTTTTTTTCCAATTATTTAATTTTTTTTAAAATTTTACAAAGGAGGAACGATGGAAAAACATCTATCAAATTTTCATACTAAATTTGAAGGCAATCGGTTTGATAATACTTGAGATGTAATGTCGACCAGGTCGAAAAAACTAGTTTCGAGAAAAACGCGTTTAAAGTTTTGAGATTATTGTTCCACTGATTCTGGTGGGGTGTAACTCCTGTCTCATTTATAGCTGGTTTCAAACTTCGTAAATATTAAGAATTTAAAAATTTTCCTTTTGATAACATATTTTTCAATGTTTTAACTTTAATAATATGCAAAAAATAAAAAAACTATTTTTTTAAATTTTTAGTCTAGAATACCCCATTTTAAGTAAAAACCGAATATAAATCCTTCTTAAATAAAAAATGTGGGTTCCAACGGGAATTAAAACCGAACCCCCGAGGTGGAAGACAGCTGTCTTATCAACTAAAGTTTGTTTGTAGTTTATCATCTCTTGGTAAAATTTCTGCGGTTTTCTTACCAAATAATATTATCCGGGGAAGTACCTTTCTTAATTCACTACCCGTATATTCTTACACTCAACTTATATGAGTTTCATTTTATAATATTTTTAATCTTCCAATAATAGTGAATTCGAGTCCCGACTTGGAGCGTTCCTGAGGCGAGTTTTCTCTCTAAACGGCACTGTATTAATTGTTCTTTTCTTATTATTATTAAAGAAAGGAAGTCTAAAATAGGTAGAGGTGAACCATTGCCATTGGCAAAGTTAGGCAGATGTAACATACTGAAGATATCACCACTCCCAGTCATGCTCATAAGGAATCAACCAACAAAAAAGATTTCCTTCATTCTTCGCAGTGATCGTGGTGAATGTCTATCATTTCGGTTCAGCAGTGCTCTATTTTTTCTTTCTCATAACATATACCTTTGTATGGCTACATTCTTCGCATAATGCTTGGAAGATACGTTTTAGAGTGCGTAGATAACTCTTTTAAATTTTACTTCCGAAAACGACCTCAGTGGCGTAGTTGGTAAAATGCTTGTCTCCCACCCCGGAGGTTGCATGTGCGATTCCCGTTGGAACCCAGATCTTTTAAAAAAAGAATTCCAGTCTGGTTTTCACTTAAGATCTATTTAACATCTTTCTGGTTGATTGGAAGATATTCCCACATAGTAATAAGCCCACCAGGTGGCACTGTAGTCAACGAAAGTGATATACAATACAATGAATTGCAAATAATATTAATGTTTGTATTTTTTTATAGGAGTGGTTAACAAGTGTTTTAGAGGAGTGGTTAACAAGTATTTTAGATGAGTGGCTGACAAGTGGTTTTAAGGAGTGGCTGACAAGTGTTTTAGAGGAGTGGTTGACGCAAATAGTTCGAATCAGAACTACGTAAATTACATATTCAATCAGCATGAAACCTCTGTCACTCTTCATTGAACGCAGACCTCAAAAAGATGTTCCAGGGAAAGAGATTTTCAATGAAGAAGTGATTGCCGAAACTAACGCCTATTTTGAAACCAACGATAAATCGTTCTATACGGCTGGCATAGAAAAGTTAGGAAAGCGTTGGAATGAATGTATCGCTCTTGAATGAGACTATGTTGATGAATAAAGAAGAATTTTGGCAAACAAATGTTGTTTTAGTAGTTAGTCCAGGGACTTATTGATCGATGTGTTATGTTGTGGTCAGCCTCATGGGTGTTGGAGATCATTCTTGAGAAAATATCTCTGTTTTTTTTGTGGCTAACTATTTATAATGCATAAAACCTTTTGTTTCTTACAAAATGATAGTTTTTATGATGATTAAAAAGTCACCAATTTTTCATATTAGCAAATACACAAGTCTTTTATATTAATTAAACTCCAAGAAATTTTGTCTTTTTCAAAAGCACGTCTTTCGTTAAGCTCCGATGAAACGGCGAGTGACAGAACAATTCACAAATAAAAATATCAACAAAAAAGTAATTTTTCCTCTTTTTATCTGGTACGTTATATCTTCAAATTAAGGCGGAACGTGATGTCTGTTTTCGTTCCTTCATTCTTATTTTACTTGTCAACATATTAGAATTGGTTCTGCGAGACAGTATTATCATCGGTCCTGGTGATCGAGCTTTTGAATTCATTGTCATTGAAGTATCTACTTCAATGACAATGAATTCAAAAGCTCGATGTATCTACATACACATAATTCTCCTTTCTTCGTTATGGTGTTGGTAATAATTACTACTGAACGTTAAAAGATGATATCAATCGATTAAAATTTATAAAACGAAAGTTATAACTCTTCAACAGTGTTGTATTCAAAGACGCGATATTAATTACAATGATTTCCTCTCTTGAACCAAAATGATTTTATTTAAATATTTTCTATATTTGTAACTTGTTAAGAAGTTTAATTCTGTCAAAAAAAGTTTGTTTTCGTATGCGTGCATTACTTTGATTGTTTAAAAAACAAACGTTATCAATCGATGGTAATCCATAAAACGAAAGTTATAACTCTTCAAAAGTATTGTATTCAAAGACGTGATATTAATTACAATGATTTCCTCTCTTGAACCAACATTATTTTATTTAAATATTTTCTATATCTGTGACTTATTTAGAATTTTAATTCTGTCAAAAAAAGTTTGTTTTCATATGCGTGCATTACTTTGATTGTTTAAAAAACAAACGTTATCAATCGATTGTAATCGATAAAACGAAAGTTATAACTCTTCAACAGTGTTGTATTCAAAGAATCGATATTAATTACAATGATTTCCTCTCTTGAACCTAAATTATTTTATTTAAATATTTTCTATATCTGTAACTTGTTAAGAATTTTAATTCTGCCATAAAAAGTTTGTTTTCGTATGCGTGCATTACTTTGAATGCTTAAAAAATGTATGATACATGCCATCAAAAAATATACTAGGAATTTGGTAATACCTAAACAAACTGTGGTCTGGTAGAATTAATCTAATTTAAGAATTAATCTAAAAATGGGTGAGCTTTTGTTTTTTTTTATACATTTTACTTCTTTATAAAATTAATTCTGTCACAAGTAGGTTGACTTATATTATGCATATATTTATTAAATTTTCCATGACAGTAATTTTTTTATTTTTTTTAATCCACTTTGCACGGAATTCTCCTGTTACATAAATACGGTCTGCTTCTAACGTTAGCTTATTCGTTTGAAAAAATATCAGCCAGGTTTTTTCTCATATTGCTAGGCGGTACCGACAATATATCAACAGTGTCATTCAGTTGGTTCAATATCTCTATACCACGTGTGACTGAGTGTTTAGCCATGATATTCGTTGTAGAACAGAGGGTGATTTCTTGCACGGCTATATTTATTAGATACATAATATATAAACTTAGTGTTTCTAGAATCGCGGGACAGTTAAAGTAACCTTTAAAAACCTTAAGTAGGAATATCGCAATGGATTCTTGCCTTCTTGTTTGGCGGTTTTTATAGTTACACACCGTGAGAAGTTCGACATGGTGAGCATATTTTGGGTAATCGCCCTTTGTTATCTACCACAGATATCTGTGGATTTTTTATGTCTTTGTTCTATATTGTTTTTATATTTGAGCTGATGAGGAGCCCAAACCGTAGATGCATATTCTAATTTGGTTCTTATTAGATAATTATATAAGTTTCGGAGAATATCGGTGCTGTTAAATTCTCTTGATATTCTCATTATAAAACCGAGTAGTTTGTAACAGTCCAGTATCAAACGTTATCTTTTGGATATCATTATATTATAACGTGGCTAGCGTTATGTTAGGTTTATTGCTTCGTTGAAATTTCTTCCAACCAATTAGACATATATTGAATAATTCTTAGGTGGTAAAATAACCAAAATTATTTTTTAGAATTGGATACCAAGTGCAATTAGATGCATAATCCCTAGTCGTAGAGAGCCATCCTACCAAGTAGGTAGAGAGGTTTTTTTACATTTCAAGCAAATAAGCTGGTTTCAGCGAGTTGGCTTACGGAGTTGTTTATACTTCTGAATTCTGTACTCTACTAATTATTTTACAGAAACTTGATGTGGTTTTTACGGAGAAAAATAATAATTCGCTATTTAAAAAATGCCCGATGAAAGACTGTTACTTCAAATTGATATTATGTACTCAAAAACTTGAATGCTTTTACCATGTTTGAAGGTTTTAACAGCTTTTGTCCTGCTGAAAAGAATATTCGAATGTATTGCAAATGTTTGAAAGCGTTAGTCCTAATCCACAATGTGTTGTTAAGTTAACACCACTAAATAAATTATTTGGTGTTGGTGGGTTTGATTATGAAATTGCAGCACCATAAAAATGTTGGTCATCTCCTTAGGCAACCAAATACGACGGCATATTCCTATCACCCTATTTCATAATAATTTATCTACTTTTGTAGCTAAGCTACTGAACGTGAATTCATATGAAAGGCGTCAGTTCATTAAACTTACCGATTACCTTGGAATTTGGATATTCTTGACTTCGGATCTATTTTGATTTGTCGAAACAGTCTGCTTTTTACAGTGCAACAGGTTGCAGATCACTTATCAATACAAACACAGGGGCCACCAGTCAAATAGTAGGCAAAAACTTCTCCAATCTGAAGGAATCGTCATTTTGATATGGCATCAAGAGTTTAGTGTGGAATAAGATACAAATTAAGTGTCTTAAAACTTGGATATTTTGCAATTGGAACTTCTATTTTGATCGTGTGTTGGTTTCCATGTAACAGGTTGCAGATAGTCGGTCAATTCATGTCATGTGCCATCCATCAAGTAGTGGATAGAAAAACCTCTCTAATCTCAAATCATCATCATTTAGTTATGTAATAAATGCATTACCTCCCAAATATTGACATATTAAATTGACTTAGAGGCAGAACATAGTTTTCTGTTTCAATAGTTCATAAGCCATCCCCTTCCTTCTACGTCATTCATCCTTAATATATATCAAAATCATACAATGCAGAAACATTCCTTGTGCAGTTCTCTTTTCGTTCAATTTTTTTGTGAATTATTAAATTACAATTTCATAAATACCATTAAGTGAATAATAATTTGAAAAGAAATGATTCCATTTTAAATAATGGAGCTGTGAAAGAAAAAAAAAATTATGCTACTTTATTTAATGCTAATGATTTTTCAAATTTTATACATGTTTGTTTAGTATTTTATTTTGATTTGCCTTTATAATATGTTTTGTTATTTGTGGTAGGTTGTCTTAACAATCAAGCCACGAGAGTCATTTTGTTGATACGAAACCTATCGAACGTTGAATATAAATGAACAAAACAATAATGGTATTCAAAAAGTCTGGCACCGTTTTCATTTGCAACAAATTTTATTAAAACCATCGATTTAAATGAGAAAGACAGGTTTATGAGACAAACGAAAGGAAACATAAAAAATAAATAGAAATGTGTTTTTGATTTCGTAAAAAAGTATTTTATTATAGATACCAACATAAAGCACTAAATTTTAACAAAGTTTTTTTTTGTAAATTTAATATGGTACAAGAATATTTTCGATGTAACAATTTATTTGTTTTCTAAGAAAAGAACAACATAACATAACGTGATACAAGTACCAGATTTAGTGCATATAACTAGTTGGAGAGAATAAATATATGTCATTAATTTTAAATCAACTGCTAATACAGTGATACAAAAATATATTGGAAATTGGTCTGTGATTGTTCATAAACTGGCCTACAATAATCACACTAAAGATCATTCCTAAATACCACGAACCAGAGGCGATCCGTCCAGGAACGGTGGTCCCATGCGGTAGGCGTACGCGCCACTTAACAATTGGGCAATATACATCGTGATAGTTTGCACGCCAATCTGTGGAGGAAAAAAAATATAAGGACATGCTTCAGCCATCTTCTATAGCTCATTGTAGATTTCTGAGCTTAAGTTTAAAATAAATATGTCTTTGTAAAAATATTAGGACATGCTTCAGCCATCTTCTATAGCTCATTGTAGATTTCTGAGCTTAAGTTTAAAATAAATATGTCTTTGTAAAAAGGTTAATTCTCTCACAGAGTCAGAGAATAAATATTATGTGTCTTGTCTATGTCTATTATATATTTTTCCTTTTCTACTTTTCCAAACTTCTCGTGCCCCCGTCGTACCTTCGGATATATCATTTTTGGAAAAGTTTGGCATTTTCTATCAATCTACAAACTTTTATAATGTACTCATCCTGTATGTAATACATTGTTTTTCTGCATGTTTTACATATTTGATCTAATTAATTTTTTTTGACACCGTGATATCTATTGAAAACTTATTTGTATTTCAAATGTATCAAAATGTAAAATACTGACATTTCTTCTTTCTACAATACACAAAAAAATAAAGATCTCACCAATGTATTGGGTGTTTAAACTGATTTACATTAGGTCTTAACATAAGTTGTGTCCGTTTTTTTCCAAATTAAAAATGAGCACCAAAAGTAAAACAATATGGTTAAAGTTATACGTCATTCGAAAGAAAATTTTCTGCTCTACAAGATATTGTGTTAGCTTTTACGTTACATATATTATTTTATTTGATTACAAGCCTTCCAAATGGAATGTCAAGTAGACGAAAGTGAGCATTTTTGACACCTCCTTCTGTTCGTGTTCAATTAAGGGAATAAAGCTACCAAATCTGCTCGCGATATTTGCGAAGTGTACGGTGAAGATGCTATGAATAAAAGGACAGCTCGTCGGTGGTTTTTGCGTTTCAAAGACGGTAATTTGGACCTGAATGACATGGAGCGTTTCAGACGACCAGTGTACTTCGACGAGGACCGCTTAAAGCATATTATTCATGAAGATCCCCTTCAAACCACCGTAGAATTGGCTGAGCAGATGAATTGTAGTCACATGACTATATACAGTCATCTTAAATCAATGAGAAAAGTCCAGAAGTTCGGCGCTTGGGTCCCACGTGTTTTGAGTGAAAACAACAAAAATCAACGTTCGACAATTGAACAGAACTAACAGAAGGAACTGTCGAAAATGCTCGCTTTCGTCTACTTGACATTCCATTTTGAGGGATTGTAATCAAATAAAATAATATATGTAACGTAAAAGCAAACACAATATCTTGTAGAGCAGATAATTTTCTTTCGATTGACGTATAACTTTTACCATTTTGTTTTACTTTTCGTGCTCATTTTTAATTTGGAAAAAAACGGACACAACTTATGTTAACACCTAATATTATTCCTCTTTGGTCATAAAAATAAATAATCTTCACTCTTTGGCAATATTTTACGTGAATTGTAGAATATCTTTTACGTATTTTAGTAAAAAAGCTAAATCAATCTGTTAATGGAAGGACAATGAGAATATGGAATTTAATTTACTTACAGCTCGTGCAGCCGCCAACTCCCTGGTTTCGTCGGCCTCTATGGCATCTTCAGCTTCACTCTCAGTCATCCCATCATATGCGTCTGGAAAGTTATCCACCAGCTCTTCCCATATCTCAGGCATGAGTTCTGTGGGAGGTGGATCCAAATGCGCCAAGAACGTACAAGCCCTCGACACGGCGGTTACTAATACGGACCACCGATATCCTATAACACGTCCGTCAATGATCTGCGAAACAAATAAATCAATCATTAAAAATATTTTCACTGTCAAAAATATGCGAATCTTTGTAGTATGGGTGGTGAGATGCCTTTATTTCAATTTGTAGATTATGGGTTCGATTTTGATTTCTTTAGAAAATTATTATAGTACAGATTATTTGAATGAATTAAATAGTTTGGTGAATCATCCCCAATTTGATTAAATTAAAGAAAGATTTATTTTAAAGACGATAGAGACACAACATTATTTTATTAACGTATATCATGCTTCTTTTTATTCCGTAATCTAGTATTCTTCTACTATCATCTGAATTGGCTATGAGCCACGGATGCCACTAAGCAATGTGCTGGGTATGCGTGGAAACAGTAGACATGTGTAAATGTTGCTGGATCTTAAGCGTAAGATTTTAAAAGAACTTGGAGAAGAATTAGCAATATAAAAATACTTAAAAGCAAATAAATAAACAAGTAAAATAAAGTATTTATTATTTAATTCCGTTATTGAGTATCTTTACGTAGCAGCATTATTTTTTTAAATATTTTAAATAACACAATATAAGTTGATTTTATCATACTAAAAATCAAAACGATTTTACAAAATAATTCCCGTTTTTAAAATACATGGAAAAACAAGTAAAATCTTAAAAAATAAAATAACGTTTATACTTACAACAGCCATTATATCGGAAAAAAGTGAAAAAAAAATACGAAAAAATGTTTTCTACAGCAAGCTCACAAAGAATTCTTTCACCAAACAATTTAATTTGACTTTTAATCACAGAAAATATAAACTGCACTTTTCAGTAAACTGTACGGAACAGCGTTCACTCGAACTAGATGATTAATGATGTGAAGTTTGTGTAGAGTACCCTTTTTATCCCCTCATCCCCTCTACTAGGGTTGAGGGCAGGGCCTTGGGATAGCTGCAATTAAAAAAAGGAAATATACAAAAAGGATCTAATCTACATTTCACGTCTTCTCACAAAAGGGTGCACTATGCACTATTTTTTTAAGATGTAACCAAGAATAACTTTTTTGACTGGTAGATACTTTCGCATAAAGAAGACATGAAGATACATGATATGAAGATAGGTTTTCCCATACTTTATCATAACCACCATCACGTCGTGCCTCTATTGGCGCGGTCAGAGAAAATATATATTCTATTGATTCTGTCCTGGCACGGTTTACATTGCATTAACGACAATGCATGACATAATGTGGAAGGTATTGATTTAGAATGAATGTGAATTTAAAGCTGATGTATTAATTAAGATGAAGAAAAGCACGCGGAGATAGTTTGGGCATGTGGAATGAGTAAATTAAAAGATATATAAGATCAAATGGGAGAGGAAGACCAAATAGAGTATGTTGGGATCAATGGAATGATATTCTGAAAGTAGGATACGTGGAAAGTCAGAGAAATCATAGATGTTGTGTTGATGTAGAAGATGCTAAAGATGTATGTCAAGACAGGAAATACTACAGCTTTATCCTCTCTGCCTACCGCAACGAGGAAATGGCGAGATGCTATGTGTGTATGATTTATACCTTTTCTCCATTATGTGACTGTGAGCCACTTGAAATTAATTGGCGATTAGTTTTATATACATATACCATTTGGGTTTGAAGGGATGGTGATGATATATAAGTCTAATAAATGGTCCGTTTATTTATTACTATTTTTAATGCGACCCCAATCCTAAATATTTGACAAGGCCTGCCAGAAGTAAAGTTTTTAAATAACAGGGATAGTAACGAGGAAATAATCTGACTATTTTAAAATATTTGAGTATTAATACTCAGTTCAGACTTTCTCTTCTTTTTAATACATAATTGTTTCTTTTCATGTGTCAATTACTAGGAATTAACCCAAACAGAATAGTGTCTGGGATTTCCAGGTTCATTGTTTGAATAAAAAAAACACAATTAAAATTTTATCAGCTATCTGTGATATTTTATCTAATTATTCTTTTTTTCAGAATTGACGTAAAAACCCATGTCAGAAATGAATTTCAAATAAAACAAAACCCACTTCGATGACTTTGGGATTAGGTTTTAGAACAGAAGTGGTTAATATACGCAATACGTATATTAACCACTTCTGTGGTCAACCTCTTGGAAATTAGTGGGTCAAAAAAAGCCACCCTTTTTTTTCACTATTATGTTTTTTTATCATATTTTGAAATGTAATAAATCAGTATAAAACATAAATAAACAATATTAGGAAAGAAAAAAAAACAAAGGAAAAAAAATGTTTCATTTTCATCAAACATATTTTATTTGAATCGAACATTGCCTAAAAACTGAAACTTACATAAAAAATTAGTATTCTTTTTTGTATGGAATATTTGGAAACATTCCAGATATAACCCTACATTACAATCAGGGCAGTAGGTTTGGGTTTCTCTTCTTATTCTTTTGCCACTCGCGTCCTTCCGCGAGCAACAAACTTTGCACTCTCTGGTAGGTTTATCTTTTTTCATACCGCCGTTGGGGGTATGTATTCCAAAAAATACCTTCCCAATAATCGCGATGTCGGTGGTGTGTATGATTGCCGTCCAAGATATTCTTCTGTTGTCGCATATTTCTCCAATATTTCTTCAATTAGATCCAATCTAAACTGCAAGTGGGTTTTCATGCCCCCCCGCTTCGTATAAATAACGTAAGAATTCCATATTGTTTGATCTAATAAATGCAAAAACATTTTATAATGAAACTTTTTCACATGCTTTTTTATTATCGGATAATTTGTTAGATTTTGGTCAACACTGTCTACATCACCCATTGAACTATTATAATCTTTGACTACTTTGGGTATTTTTTTTGTTGTTCTTCTTTCTATATCTATAATTTCTGCATTATGAATGGTTGATAACAAGGTAACATCTTTTTTGTCTTTCCACTTCATAATGCAGACTTTTCTTCTCTGGTATGCTATTATTTCTTCTTTCTTTAGTTTTTTATTTTTAAATTCTTTCGGAACCTCTTTCTTATTCAATCGCATTGTGCCAAATGTGTCCGTGTTATGTTGTAATAGAATATCTGCGAGTCTCGGTGAGGTATAAAAATTGTCTGTGGTAAGACAATGTCCTAAATTCAATATGGGTTTCATCAGATGCATGACAATTTGTAATCCTTTTGCCTCATCTTTATAGGCATTGTCGATAATAGTCTCTTCTCCTGTATAAATAAGAAAAGAATGGATGTATCCCGATTTTGATTCACATAGCATAAAAGATTTGATGCCAAATCTAGCTCTTTTTAGTGGGATGTACTGAATCCAGCTCAATCTTCCCTTGTACAGCATCAAACTTTCGTCTATTGTTACATCTTCTTCGAGTGTAATTGCTAAAGAATTTTTTTTGTTTAGGTGTTGTATAATTGGCCATAGTTTATTGAGTTTGGGATTTGGATGAGTGTTGGCATTGTACGTCGAATTGTCAGTAAAGTGTATAAATTTTTTCAGTAAGACGTAACACCTATGTGATAATACCTTCGAGAAGAACGGTGTTTCAATCATCTCCTTCTTCGACCAATACCATTCATTTCGAGGCTTATTTATTATATAATCCCTTGAAGGATTTGAATGGCAAAAAAAACAAACAGTTCGGAATTTACCGTTGGTTTACATTTTTTCAAACGAGAAAATCTCTTGAGAATCGCGCTATGGTAAAATTGATCTGAATATCTGTTTGTCTCAGTTGTAATTATATCCATAGTTTTCTTGTCCCAAAAATACTCGAAGTATTGTAAGATTGTTGCGTTATCATCAAACTGTAAATTGATACCAGCAGTCTTGGGATAAGGAAACTTCGGAGGTGGTGCTGGCGGATTTTCCACATTTATTTCTACAAATTCATTAGGCATAACGACATCCTCATCTTCTGTGTCGTCAACATCACTATCATCGTCAGATTCCGAAAATTTCTCATCTTCCGATTCACTTATCAATACTTCCTCGTCGCTTTCGTATTCTGCCATTTTGGGCAAAAACTAAAATAAAATAAATAGACAAAAAATACGTAAATATACGTAATACGTAAATACGAAAGTTTGAATACACACGACACGATAATACAGCACACAAACTAACTGGGCGACGAGTAGCCTGTGGTGGGGGAATGATCCGAGCTGGATTTGGGTAAATCACAATAAAAAGTTTCGTGTACGATGTGCCCGAATCCAGTTCGGGCAAATCACTGTGTCAGCAAAATACCTACCCGAATTGTATTCGGGCAAATCACAGAAGTGGTTAAATACGCAATACGTATGTTATATACGGAATGTTAAATACGCAACGCGAATAAATCTTTTTGACGGCCAAATATTCATGCAATATTGAATGTATGCAAGTGGAACTAATGCCTAAACATGCCTCAATCTCACGATAAGTCACCTGCTTTGAATGTGGGAAAAAATGTTGAGAGAATCGAGACTTGCGATGATTTTGCTGCTTAAATCGAAGATAGAGTTACGCCAACTCACAAATTCATTGAGAAGGGAAGTCAGGTGCTTAAAAAACCGGGAATATGGGATCACACAGCCATTAATTTGAATAGACGGAAGATTTGATTGATTAGTCCTCAAAAGAAGATGACGACGCTTTATGGTGATGATATGTGATTTTAAAGGATCGGTAAGCAAGCCGTATATCCTAGATCGTTGTGTGATACCGTTTAAACCAGTCTCCCAAACTTTTTCACCCCGTAGACTACTTGGCGATTTTTTTGTTTTCCGTAGACCCCCTGCCCGCCTAATATTGAATTTTCCTAAACTTATTAACTCCAAATGTGTTTTTGACAGCTGACACAGTGCTGTTCACCTTGATATGGTTTTTTGTACAGTGAACAGTTGTAAAAAAAAGAAAAACATGTACAATTTTTATTTATATCTTTATTGAAAAGACACAAAATGCAAGTAAATATTTGGCTTTGGAACGAAACAAATCAAACCCTAAAAAATTCTTACATACAATTAATACACAAATAATACTGTTAATGAGAGGGATGAACCTGATGCTCTGATAGCAATGATTCAATATTTGGCTTCAAATTAGTGAGGTATAGTCTTAAATCTCCACGTTCAGTGATTTGTATTCGATTTCTTTATATAAGTGTTTTCTATGTCTAACATAAGTATTATGTACAAGCAATCTTTGTTAGGTATAATAAGACATTTACGGAACGTTTAAATATTGATGATGATCTACTTAAATGGGATCCGCTCACGTGGACCCCCATTTACATCTCATGCACCCCCAATTTCTTTTCTCGCTAACATAGACCCCCTGCAAGTTGTAATCGACCCTTGGGGGCCCATGAAGACCACTTTGGGAATCTTTGGTTTAAACTGAGGTAGAGATATCTCTTGGGCAGAAAGTATATTCGCTGACAGATCATCAGTTTATAAGTACAATAGTTATTGCATTTTCCCTAGATTAACAACTGCAATCAAAACATTTTCCCTAGATTAACAACTGCAATCAAAACATTTTCCCTAGATTAACAACTGCAATCAAAACATTTTCCCTAGATTAACAACTGCAATCAAAACATTTTCCCTAGATTAACAACTGCAATCAAAACATTTTCCCTAGATTAACAACTGCAATCAAAACATTTTCCCTAGATTAACAACTGCAATCAAAACATTTTCCCTAGATTAACAACTGCAATCAAAACATTTTCCCTAGATTAACAACTGCAATCAAAACAATTCAGTTGATAGTTTATTGTGTAACTTCACCCGCTCCTTACAAATAACTTCTGAGCAAATTTAAACAGACATTTTTATTTTTTTCTCAACAACGACGACCTCCGTGACCTAGTTGGTAAGACGCCTGTCTCCCGAATCTCGCTGGAAAAAGATTCCTTTGTAGTTTTCACTTAAGGTCTCTTCAATAACTTTCTGGTTGGATGGAAGAGATTGTCACAAAGCAATAAACCCGTCAGGTTATACTTTATACATCGGAAGTGTAATACAACACAACATTACACCTAATATAGTCTAAATACAATTTTCTCTGACTTCCTTTTCAACGCATCCCAGCAGGTACGGTTTTGGGCTTGCTCCTCCGAATGCAGCATACCTAGATGAAACAACAAGATGCCTTATCTGCAGTTGTCCTGAAGTTTAAGTTTAGACCATCCCTGGTTCAATTGAGTGTCTGCATATTCATTATAGATAACTTTTGAAAGTATTTATGCATCCATTCCTTCCGCATGCCCAAACCATCGCAGCGTGCCCCTCTTCATCTAACTTAACGCATCTGCCATAAGTTCATATTTTATCAAACAATATCCAATATTCTGCTCTTTTCCTAAACTCCAACTGCACTGATCTACAAAATATATTTTTCATAAACAGAGTGGCCCAAAAGTCACTTCTTCATTTTAAAAAGAAATACCTTTTTTTATTTCTTAATAATTTACATTTATTATTTTATACACAGAAAACAAACTTCTTAAAAATAGATGTCATTAAGTTTAGAAAATTGTGCGACGAGGTCCACTTCCACCTAAACGGATTTGTTAATAAACAAAATATGCTATTTTGGGGGACAGAAAATCCAAGAATAGTTCACCAACGTAGTCTGCACCCCGTAAAAATAACGGATTGGTGTGGTTTATTTTCAAGAAGTGTGTTTTCTGTTTATAAAAGAATAAATGTGAATTATTAAGAAATAAAAAAGTTAATTTCTTTTAAAATTATGGAGAGGGACTTTTAGGCCACCCTGTACATACTTACATGCTATCATACCATTTCTATTTTAGGAAGGAAAGATGAGAGACTTCCACTCATTTCTATCGAAACACGAAGCTCTCGCCTCGTCTACATCCATACATTTTGTCAACATACTTTTGCATTTTCCATACAGCTGTACATTATTTTGTTAGCTTTTCACAACTCATTTTAGCAATTAAGTTAAATCATCTCACAAATCGTTCCATAATTTTACTTTTAACACCTGACCATTCATTATTAAATTTAAAAAAAAAAACTGAAATAAATCTTTCCCCGCCAAACATATGTGGCATTTAGTGGTGGAAAACTATACAAATTGATCAACTTCGTTAATGAACCCTTAACGGAAAATCCAATTTGTTCTTAACGAGACTGGCGAATGTTTTCACTAGGAACTCTTTCTGATGCTGGAACTTAATTAATTCCTGGAAACTCGCGAGTTAAACTCGCGTTGTTTAATTAAATCTCTTAGGTCGATAACACAATTCTATAATATCAAAATAACATTTGCATCTGACATGAAATTAGTTGATAGTATAACATTTTAGCAAAAACATTTATATTTGCAAAATAATATATACTCGTAGACATGAAGTCGAAAAACGTTCCTCAATATACATAAGTATTATTATAGATATTTCATTCTTTCCACTAGTCTGAACCATTTCACTGTCTCTTTGTTACTGTTTTTACCACTTTAATGGTTTATACCTTGGCACCATTAAGTGACGTGAATCTTAACAAAAGCATCTTGACGATTTCTCGTGTGACAATGTATGACAAAATACGGAAGGAAGTTATTAGACATGAATGTGAATTCAAGACATGTGTATTGAATAAGATGAAGAAGAGCACGCTCAGATGGTTTGGGAATGAATGTGAATTCAAGACATGTGTAATGAATGTGAATTCAAGACATGTGTATTAAACATGAATGTGAATTCAAGACATGTGTATTGAATAAGATGAAGAAGAGCACGCTCAGATGGTTTGGGAATGAATGTGAATTCAAGACATGTGTAATGAATGTGAATTCAAGACATGTGTATTAAACATGAATGTGAATTCAAGACATGTGTATTGAATAAGATGAAGAAGAGCACGCTCAGATGGTTTGGGAATGAATGTGAATTCAAGACATGTGTAATGAATGTGAATTCAAGACATGTGTAATGAATGTGAATTCAAGACATGTGTATTGAATAAGATGAAGAAGAGCACGCTCAGATGGTTTGGGAAAGTAGAACGAATGAATGGAGAAATACTAACAAAATAGATATATAGTGCAAATATAAGTAGGTGCATGAGAAATTGATACAGGAAAGTATGGTTGGATCAAGTTGATGATATTCTGATAGAAGTAATCATAGAAAGTCAGCGAAGTCGAAGAATTCGTATGCATGTAGAAGTGGCTAAGGATGTGCATTAAGATAGGAAAACCTCTGTTCTCTCTGCCTACTCCGACAAGGAAATGACGTGATGGTATGAATGTATGATTTATACTGTGAGTTACTTCAATAATGGCTTGATGACTTATCGTGTTGAGATATATCTTTTTTCGTCTACAAAGACATTTTATATGTTAATACTTTCAATGCGGCCCTAATGGCCCTAATGCTAAAAACGTAACCTCCAATTCATCATATCCTGGCGTGCATATGTCGCATTTGCCAGGATATAATGAATTTGAGATCAGTTGTATCTACTCGTATTTATCCAATTTAGAATATGCCGTGACGGTGAACTTTATTCAGAGACATTTTATATGTTAATACTTTCAATGCGGCCCTAATGCTAAAAACGTAACCTCCAATTCATTATATCCTGGCGTGCATATGTCGCATTTGCCAGGATATAATGAATTGGAGATTAGTTGCATCTACTCGTATTTATTCAATTTAGAATATGCCGTGACGGTGAACTTTATTCAGAGACATTTTATATGTTAATACTTTCAATACGCCCCTAATGGTAAAAACATAATCTCCAATTCATTATATCCTGGCGTGCATATGTCGCATTTGCCAGGATATAATGAATTGGAGATCAGTTGTATCTACTCGTATTTATCCAATTTAGAATATACCGTGATGGGGAACTTTATTCAGAGACATTTTATATGTTAATACTCGTACTTTCAATGCGGCCCTAATGATAAAAACATAACCTCCAATCCATTATATCCTGGCGTGCATATGTCGCATTTGCCAGGATATAATGAATTAAAGATTAGTTGCATCTACTCGTATTTATTCAATTTAGAATATGCCGTGACGGTGAACTTTATTCAGAGACATTTTATATGTTAATACTTTCAATACGCCCCTAATGACAAAAACATAATCTCCAATTCATTATATCCTGGCGTGCATATGTCGCATTTGCCAGGATATAATGAATTGGAGATCAGTTGTATCTACTCGTATTTATCCAATTTAGAATATGACGTTAAGTTTATTCAGAGACATTTTATATGTTAATACTTTCAATGTGGCCCTAATGCTAAAAACGTAACCTCCAATTCATTGTATCCTGGCGTGCATATGTCGCATTTGCCAGGATATAATGAATTGGAGATTAGTTGCATCTACTCGTATTTATTCAATTTAGAATATGTCGTGACGGTGAACTTTATTCAGAGACATTTTATATGTTAATACTTTCAATACGCCCCTAATGACAAAAACATAATCTCCAATTCATTATATCCTGGCGTGCATATGTCGCATTTGCCAGGATATAATGAATTGGAGATCAGTTGTATCTACTCGTATTTATCCAATTTAGAATATGACGTTAAGTTTATTCAGAGACATTTTATATGTTAATACTTTCAATGTGGCCCTAATGCTAAAAACGTAACCTCCAATTCATTGTATCCTGGCGTGCATATGTCGCATTTGCCAGGATATAATGAATTGGAGATTAGTTGCATCTACTCGTATTTATTCAATTTAGAATATGTCGTGACGGTGAACTTTATTCAGAGACATTTTATATGTTAATACTTTCAATACGCCCCTAATGATAAAAACATAATCTCCAATTCACTATATCTTGGCGTGCATATGTCGCATTTGCCAGGATATAATGAATTGGAGATCAGTTGTATCTACTCGTATTTATCCAATTTAGAATATGACGTTAAGTTTATTCAGAGACATTTTATATGTTAATACTTTCAATGCGGCCCTAATGCTAAAAACGTAACCTCCAATTCATTATATCCTGGCGTGCATATGTCGCATTTGCCAGGATATAATGAATTGGAGATCAGTTGTATCTACTCGTATTTATCCAATTTAGAATATGCCGTGACGGTGAACTTTATTCAGAGACATTTTATATATTAATACTTTCAATGCGCCCCTTATGATAAAAACTTAACTTCCAATTCATTATATCCTGGCGTGCATATGTCGCATTTGCCAGGATATAATGAATTGGAGATCAGTTGTATCTACTCGTATTTATTCAATTTAGAATATGCCGTGACGGTGAACTTTATTCAGAGACATTTTATATGTTAATACTTTCAATACGCCCCTAATGATAAAAACATAATCTCCAATTCATTATATCCTGGCGTGCATATGTCGCATTTGCCAGGATATAATGAATTGGAGATCAGTTGTATCTACTCGTATTTATCCAATTTAGAATATGACGTTAAGTTTATTCAGAGACATTTTATATGTTAATACTTTCAATGCGGCCCTAATGCTAAAAACGTAACCTCCAATTCATTATATCCTGGCGTGCATATGTCGCATTTGCCAGGATATAATGAATTGGAGATCAGTTGTATCTACTCGTATTTATCCAATTTAGAATATGCCGTGACGGTGAACTTTATTGCGAGACATTTTATATGTTAATACTTTCAATGCGACTCTAATGCTAAAAACTTGACCAGGCCTGTTAAAAGTTAAGTATATCAGTAATGAGAATAATTCTTGGAAAATATTATTACCAGTTTAAAATACTTACATAAAATATCCGGATTATTATGACTTTCTATTAATTTCAATAGATAATGAATCCTTTTCATAAGACAATTAAAAGGATTTAACTCAAATTATAAGGATTGTTTGGTTTTCCAGGTTTTTTGTGCTGATAAAAACACAATTAAGATTCTAAGGGCTATCTGCATTATTTTATCCCGTATCATATTCCAAGAAGATGGGTTATTCCGTTTTAAAAAAATTAAATATGTATCGGTTTTAAAAAAAATTAAAACACACAACCATTTTGGGCAAGAACTAAAATAAAATAAATAGATAAAAAAATACGTAATACGTAAATACGAAAGTTTGAATACACACAACACGATAATACAGCACACAAACTAACTGGGCGACGAGTAGCCTGGGGTTGGGGAATGATCCGAGCTGGATTTGGGTAAATCACAATAAAAAGTTTCGTGTACGATGTGCCCGAATCCAGTTCGGGCAAATCACTGTGTCAGCAAAATACCTACCCGAATTGTATTCGGGCAAATCACAGAAGTGGTTAAATACGCAATACGTATGTTATATACGGAATGTTAAATACGCAACGCGAATAAATCTTTTTGACGGCCAAATATTCATGCAATATTGAATGTATGCAAGTGGAACTAATGCCTAAACATGCTTCAATCTCACGATAAGTCACCTGCTTTGAATGTGGGAAAAAATGTTGAGAGAATCGAGACTTGCGATGATTTTGCTGCTTAAATCGAAGATAGAGTTACGCCAACTCACAAATTCATTGACAAGGGAAGTCAGGTACTTAAAAAACCGGGAATATGGGATCACATAGCCATTAATTTGAATAGACGGAAGATTTGATTGATTAGTCCTCAAAAGAAGATGACGACGCTTTATGGTGATGATATGTGATTTTAAAGGATTGGTAAGCAAGCCGTATATCCTAGATCGTTGTGTGATACCATTTAAACCATAGTCTTCCAAACTTTTTCACCCCGTAGACTACTTGGCGATTTTTTTGTTTTCCGTAGACCCCCTGCCTGCCTAATATTGAATTTTCCTAAACTTATTAACTTCAAATGTGTTTTTGACAGCTGACACAGTGCTGTTCACCTTTATAAGGTTTTTTGTAGAGTGAACAATTGTAAAAAAAAGAAAAACATGAACAATTTTTATTTATATCTTTATTGAAAAGGCACAAAATGCAAGTAAATATTTGGATTTGGAACGAAACAAATCAAACCCTAAAAAATTCTTATATACAATTAATACACAAATAATACTGTTAATGAGAGGGATGAACCTGATGCTCTGATAGCAATGGTTCAATATTTGGCTTCAAATTAGTGAGGTATAGTCTTAAATCTCCCCGTTCAGTGATTTGTATTCGATTTCTTTATTATACGTATTTTCTATGTCTAACATAAGTATTATGTACACGCAATCTTTGTTAGGTATAATAAGACATTTACGGAACGTTTAAATATTGATGATGATCTGCCTAAATGGGATCCGCTCACGTGGACCCCCATTTACATCTCGTGCACCCCCAATTTCTTTTCTCACTGACATAGACCCCCTGCAAGTCGAAATCGACCCTTGGGGGTCCACAAAGACCACTTTGGGAATCTTTGGTTTAAACTGAGGTAGATATATCTCTTGGGCAGAAAGTATATTCGCTGACAGATCATCAGTTTATAAGTACAATAGTTATTGCATTTTCCCTAGATTAACAACTGCAATCAAAACAATTCTGTTGATAGTTTATTGTACAACTTCCCCCGCTCCTTACAAATAACTTCTGAGCAAATTTAAACAGACATTTTTATTTTTTTCTCAACAACGACGACCTCCGTGACCTAGTTGGTAAGACGCCTGTCTCCCGAATCTCGCTGGAAAAAGATTCCTTTGTAGTTTTCACTTAAGGTCTCTTCAATAACTTTCTGGTTGGATGGAAGAGATTTTCACAAAGCAATAAACCCGTCAGGTTATACTTTATACATCGGAAGTGTAATACAACACAACATTACACCTAATATAGTCTAAATACAATTTTCTCTGACTTCCTTTTCAACGCATCCCAGCAGGTACGGTTTTGGGCTTGCTCCTCCGAATGCAGCATACCTAGATGAAACAACAAGATGCCTTATCTGCAGTTGTCCTGAAGTTTAAGTTTAGACCATCCCTGGTTCAATTGAGTGTCTGCATATTCATTATAGATAACTTTTGAAAGTATTTATGCATCCATTCCTTCCGCATGCCCAAACCATCGCAGCGTGCCCCTCTTCATCTAACTTAACGCATCTGCCATAAGTTCATATTTTATCAAACAATATCCAATATTCTGCTCTTTTCCTAAACTCCAACTGCACTGATCTACAAAATATATTTTTCATAAACAGAGTGGCCCAAAAGTCACTTCTTCATTTTAAAAAGAAATACCTTTTTTTATTTCTTAATAATTTACATTTATTATTTTATACACAGAAAACAAACTTCTTAAAAATAGATGTCATTAAGTTTAGAAAATTGTGCGACGAGGTCCACTTCCACCTAAACGGATTTGTTAATAAACAAAATATGCTATTTTGGGGGACAGAAAATCCAAGAATAGTTCACCAACGTAGTCTGCACCCCGTAAAAATAACGGATTGGTGTGGTTTATTTTCAAGAAGTGTGTTTTCTGTTTATAAAAGAATAAATGTGAATTATTAAGAAATAAAAAAGTTAATTTCTTTTAAAATGATGGAGAGGGACTTTTAGGCCACCCTGTACATACTTACATGCTATCATACCATTTCTATTTTAGGAAGGAAAGATGAGAGACTTCCACTCATTTCTATCGAAACACGAAGCTCTCGCCTCGTCTACATCCATACATTTTGTCAACATACTTTTGCATTTTCCATACAGCTGTACATTATTTTGTTAGCTTTTCACAACTCATTTTAGCAATTAAGTTAAATCATCTCACAAATCGTTCCATAATTTTACTTTTAACACCTGACCATTCATTATTAAATTTAAAAAAAAAAACTGAAATAAATCTTTCCCCGCCAAACATATGTGGCATTTAGTGGTGGAAAACTATACAAATTGATCAACTTCGTTAATGAACCCTTAACGGAAAATCCAATTTGTTCTTAACGAGACTGGCGAATGTTTTCACTAGGAACTCTTTCTGATGCTGGAACTTAATTAATTCCTGGAAACTCGCGAGTTAAACTCGCGTTGTTTAATTAAATCTCTTAGGTCGATAACACAATTCTATAATATCAAAATAACATTTGCATCTGACATGAAATTAGTTGATAGTATAACATTTTAGCAAAAACATTTATATTTGCAAAATAATATATACTCGTAGACATGAAGTCGAAAAACGTTCCTCAATATACATAAGTATTATTATAGATATTTCATTCTTTCCACTAGTCTGAACCATTTCACTGTCTCTTTGTTACTGTTTTTACCACTTTAATGGTTTATACCTTGGCACCATTAAGTGACGTGAATCTTAACAAAAGCATCTTGACGATTTCTCGTGTGACAATGTATGACAAAATACGGAAGGAAGTTATTAGACATGAATGTGAATTCAAGACATGTGTATTGAATAAGATGAAGAAGAGCACGCTCAGATGGTTTGGGAATGAATGTGAATTCAAGACATGTGTAATGAATGTGAATTCAAGACATGTGTATTAAACATGAATGTGAATTCAAGACATGTGTATTGAATAAGATGAAGAAGAGCACGCTCAGATGGTTTGGGAATGAATGTGAATTCAAGACATGTGTAATGAATGTGAATTCAAGACATGTGTATTAAACATGAATGTGAATTCAAGACATGTGTATTGAATAAGATGAAGAAGAGCACGCTCAGATGGTTTGGGAATGAATGTGAATTCAAGACATGTGTAATGAATGTGAATTCAAGACATGTGTAATGAATGTGAATTCAAGACATGTGTATTGAATAAGATGAAGAAGAGCACGCTCAGATGGTTTGGGAAAGTAGAACGAATGAATGGAGAAATACTAACAAAATAGATATATAGTGCAAATATAAGTAGGTGCATGAGAAATTGATACAGGAAAGTATGGTTGGATCAAGTTGATGATATTCTGATAGAAGTAATCATAGAAAGTCAGCGAAGTCGAAGAATTCGTATGCATGTAGAAGTGGCTAAGGATGTGCATTAAGATAGGAAAACCTCTGTTCTCTCTGCCTACTCCGACAAGGAAATGACGTGATGGTATGAATGTATGATTTATACTGTGAGTTACTTCAATAATGGCTTGATGACTTATCGTGTTGAGATATATCTTTTTTCGTCTACAAAGACATTTTATATGTTAATACTTTCAATGCGGCCCTAATGGCCCTAATGCTAAAAACGTAACCTCCAATTCATCATATCCTGGCGTGCATATGTCGCATTTGCCAGGATATAATGAATTTGAGATCAGTTGTATCTACTCGTATTTATCCAATTTAGAATATGCCGTGACGGTGAACTTTATTCAGAGACATTTTATATGTTAATACTTTCAATGCGGCCCTAATGCTAAAAACGTAACCTCCAATTCATTATATCCTGGCGTGCATATGTCGCATTTGCCAGGATATAATGAATTGGAGATTAGTTGCATCTACTCGTATTTATTCAATTTAGAATATGCCGTGACGGTGAACTTTATTCAGAGACATTTTATATGTTAATACTTTCAATACGCCCCTAATGGTAAAAACATAATCTCCAATTCATTATATCCTGGCGTGCATATGTCGCATTTGCCAGGATATAATGAATTGGAGATCAGTTGTATCTACTCGTATTTATCCAATTTAGAATATACCGTGATGGGGAACTTTATTCAGAGACATTTTATATGTTAATACTCGTACTTTCAATGCGGCCCTAATGATAAAAACATAACCTCCAATCCATTATATCCTGGCGTGCATATGTCGCATTTGCCAGGATATAATGAATTAAAGATTAGTTGCATCTACTCGTATTTATTCAATTTAGAATATGCCGTGACGGTGAACTTTATTCAGAGACATTTTATATGTTAATACTTTCAATACGCCCCTAATGACAAAAACATAATCTCCAATTCATTATATCCTGGCGTGCATATGTCGCATTTGCCAGGATATAATGAATTGGAGATCAGTTGTATCTACTCGTATTTATCCAATTTAGAATATGACGTTAAGTTTATTCAGAGACATTTTATATGTTAATACTTTCAATGTGGCCCTAATGCTAAAAACGTAACCTCCAATTCATTGTATCCTGGCGTGCATATGTCGCATTTGCCAGGATATAATGAATTGGAGATTAGTTGCATCTACTCGTATTTATTCAATTTAGAATATGTCGTGACGGTGAACTTTATTCAGAGACATTTTATATGTTAATACTTTCAATACGCCCCTAATGACAAAAACATAATCTCCAATTCATTATATCCTGGCGTGCATATGTCGCATTTGCCAGGATATAATGAATTGGAGATCAGTTGTATCTACTCGTATTTATCCAATTTAGAATATGACGTTAAGTTTATTCAGAGACATTTTATATGTTAATACTTTCAATGTGGCCCTAATGCTAAAAACGTAACCTCCAATTCATTGTATCCTGGCGTGCATATGTCGCATTTGCCAGGATATAATGAATTGGAGATTAGTTGCATCTACTCGTATTTATTCAATTTAGAATATGTCGTGACGGTGAACTTTATTCAGAGACATTTTATATGTTAATACTTTCAATACGCCCCTAATGATAAAAACATAATCTCCAATTCACTATATCTTGGCGTGCATATGTCGCATTTGCCAGGATATAATGAATTGGAGATCAGTTGTATCTACTCGTATTTATCCAATTTAGAATATGACGTTAAGTTTATTCAGAGACATTTTATATGTTAATACTTTCAATGCGGCCCTAATGCTAAAAACGTAACCTCCAATTCATTATATCCTGGCGTGCATATGTCGCATTTGCCAGGATATAATGAATTGGAGATCAGTTGTATCTACTCGTATTTATCCAATTTAGAATATGCCGTGACGGTGAACTTTATTCAGAGACATTTTATATATTAATACTTTCAATGCGCCCCTTATGATAAAAACTTAACTTCCAATTCATTATATCCTGGCGTGCATATGTCGCATTTGCCAGGATATAATGAATTGGAGATCAGTTGTATCTACTCGTATTTATTCAATTTAGAATATGCCGTGACGGTGAACTTTATTCAGAGACATTTTATATGTTAATACTTTCAATACGCCCCTAATGATAAAAACATAATCTCCAATTCATTATATCCTGGCGTGCATATGTCGCATTTGCCAGGATATAATGAATTGGAGATCAGTTGTATCTACTCGTATTTATCCAATTTAGAATATGACGTTAAGTTTATTCAGATACATTTTATATGTTAATACTTTCAATGCGGCCCTAATGCTAAAAACGTAACCTCCAATTCATTATATCCTGGCGTGCATATGTCGCATTTGCCAGGATATAATGAATTGGAGATCAGTTGTATCTACTCGTATTTATCCAATTTAGAATATGCCGTGACGGTGAACTTTATTGCGAGACATTTTATATGTTAATACTTTCAATGCGACTCTAATGCTAAAAACTTGACCAGGCCTGTTAAAAGTTAAGTATATCAGTAATGAGAATAATTCTTGGAAAATATTATTACCAGTTTAAAATACTTACATAAAATATCCGGATTATTATGACTTTCTATTAATTTCAATAGATAATGAATCCTTTTCATAAGACAATTAAAAGGATTTAACTCAAATTATAAGGATTGTTTGGTTTTCCAGGTTTTTTGTGCTGATAAAAACACAATTAAGATTCTAAGGGCTATCTGCATTATTTTATCCCGTATCATATTCCAAGAAGATGGGTTATTCCGTTTTAAAAAAATTAAATATGTATCGGTTTTAAAAAAAATTAAAACACACAACCATTTTGGGCAAGAACTAAAATAAAATAAATAGATAAAAAAATACGTAATACGTAAATACGAAAGTTTGAATACACACAACACGATAATACAGCACACAAACTAACTGGGCGACGAGTAGCCTGGGGTTGGGGAATGATCCGAGCTGGATTTGGGTAAATCACAATAAAAAGTTTCGTGTACGATGTGCCCGAATCCAGTTCGGGCAAATCACTGTGTCAGCAAAATACCTACCCGAATTGTATTCGGGCAAATCACAGAAGTGGTTAAATACGCAATACGTATGTTATATACGGAATGTTAAATACGCAACGCGAATAAATCTTTTTGACGGCCAAATATTCATGCAATATTGAATGTATGCAAGTGGAACTAATGCCTAAACATGCTTCAATCTCACGATAAGTCACCTGCTTTGAATGTGGGAAAAAATGTTGAGAGAATCGAGACTTGCGATGATTTTGCTGCTTAAATCGAAGATAGAGTTACGCCAACTCACAAATTCATTGACAAGGGAAGTCAGGTACTTAAAAAACCGGGAATATGGGATCACATAGCCATTAATTTGAATAGACGGAAGATTTGATTGATTAGTCCTCAAAAGAAGATGACGACGCTTTATGGTGATGATATGTGATTTTAAAGGATTGGTAAGCAAGCCGTATATCCTAGATCGTTGTGTGATACCATTTAAACCATAGTCTTCCAAACTTTTTCACCCCGTAGACTACTTGGCGATTTTTTTGTTTTCCGTAGACCCCCTGCCTGCCTAATATTGAATTTTCCTAAACTTATTAACTTCAAATGTGTTTTTGACAGCTGACACAGTGCTGTTCACCTTGATATGGTTTTTTGTACAGTGAACAGTTGTAAAAAAAAGAAAAACATGTACAATTTTTATTTATATCTTTATTGAAAAGACACAAAATGCAAGTAAATATTTGGCTTTGGAACGAAACAAATCAAACCCTAAAAAATTCTTACATACAATTAATACACAAATAATACTGTTAATGAGAGGGATGAACCTGATGCTCTGATAGCAATGATTCAATATTTGGCTTCAAATTAGTGAGGTATAGTCTTAAATCTCCACGTTCAGTGATTTGTATTCGATTTCTTTATATAAGTGTTTTCTATGTCTAACATAAGTATTATGTACAAGCAATCTTTGTTAGGTATAATAAGACATTTACGGAACGTTTAAATATTGATGATGATCTACTTAAATGGGATCCGCTCACGTGGACCCCCATTTACATCTCATGCACCCCCAATTTCTTTTCTCGCTAACATAGACCCCCTGCAAGTTGTAATCGACCCTTGGGGGCCCATGAAGACCACTTTGGGAATCTTTGGTTTAAACTGAGGTAGAGATATCTCTTGGGCAGAAAGTATATTCGCTGACAGATCATCAGTTTATAAGTACAATAGTTATTGCATTTTCCCTAGATTAACAACTGCAATCAAAACATTTTCCCTAGATTAACAACTGCAATCAAAACATTTTCCCTAGATTAACAACTGCAATCAAAACATTTTCCCTAGATTAACAACTGCAATCAAAACATTTTCCCTAGATTAACAACTGCAATCAAAACATTTTCCCTAGATTAACAACTGCAATCAAAACATTTTCCCTAGATTAACAACTGCAATCAAAACATTTTCCCTAGATTAACAACTGCAATCAAAACATTTTCCCTAGATTAACAACTGCAATCAAAACAATTCAGTTGATAGTTTATTGTGTAACTTCACCCGCTCCTTACAAATAACTTCTGAGCAAATTTAAACAGACATTTTTATTTTTTTCTCAACAACGACGACCTCCGTGACCTAGTTGGTAAGACGCCTGTCTCCCGAATCTCGCTGGAAAAAGATTCCTTTGTAGTTTTCACTTAAGGTCTCTTCAATAACTTTCTGGTTGGATGGAAGAGATTGTCACAAAGCAATAAACCCGTCAGGTTATACTTTATACATCGGAAGTGTAATACAACACAACATTACACCTAATATAGTCTAAATACAATTTTCTCTGACTTCCTTTTCAACGCATCCCAGCAGGTACGGTTTTGGGCTTGCTCCTCCGAATGCAGCATACCTAGATGAAACAACAAGATGCCTTATCTGCAGTTGTCCTGAAGTTTAAGTTTAGACCATCCCTGGTTCAATTGAGTGTCTGCATATTCATTATAGATAACTTTTGAAAGTATTTATGCATCCATTCCTTCCGCATGCCCAAACCATCGCAGCGTGCCCCTCTTCATCTAACTTAACGCATCTGCCATAAGTTCATATTTTATCAAACAATATCCAATATTCTGCTCTTTTCCTAAACTCCAACTGCACTGATCTACAAAATATATTTTTCATAAACAGAGTGGCCCAAAAGTCACTTCTTCATTTTAAAAAGAAATACCTTTTTTTATTTCTTAATAATTTACATTTATTATTTTATACACAGAAAACAAACTTCTTAAAAATAGATGTCATTAAGTTTAGAAAATTGTGCGACGAGGTCCACTTCCACCTAAACGGATTTGTTAATAAACAAAATATGCTATTTTGGGGGACAGAAAATCCAAGAATAGTTCACCAACGTAGTCTGCACCCCGTAAAAATAACGGATTGGTGTGGTTTATTTTCAAGAAGTGTGTTTTCTGTTTATAAAAGAATAAATGTGAATTATTAAGAAATAAAAAAGTTAATTTCTTTTAAAATGATGGAGAGGGACTTTTAGGCCACCCTGTACATACTTACATGCTATCATACCATTTCTATTTTAGGAAGGAAAGATGAGAGACTTCCACTCATTTCTATCGAAACACGAAGCTCTCGCCTCGTCTACATCCATACATTTTGTCAACATACTTTTGCATTTTCCATACAGCTGTACATTATTTTGTTAGCTTTTCACAACTCATTTTAGCAATTAAGTTAAATCATCTCACAAATCGTTCCATAATTTTACTTTTAACACCTGACCATTCATTATTAAATTTAAAAAAAAAAACTGAAATAAATCTTTCCCCGCCAAACATATGTGGCATTTAGTGGTGGAAAACTATACAAATTGATCAACTTCGTTAATGAACCCTTAACGGAAAATCCAATTTGTTCTTAACGAGACTGGCGAATGTTTTCACTAGGAACTCTTTCTGATGCTGGAACTTAATTAATTCCTGGAAACTCGCGAGTTAAACTCGCGTTGTTTAATTAAATCTCTTAGGTCGATAACACAATTCTATAATATCAAAATAACATTTGCATCTGACATGAAATTAGTTGATAGTATAACATTTTAGCAAAAACATTTATATTTGCAAAATAATATATACTCGTAGACATGAAGTCGAAAAACGTTCCTCAATATACATAAGTATTATTATAGATATTTCATTCTTTCCACTAGTCTGAACCATTTCACTGTCTCTTTGTTACTGTTTTTACCACTTTAATGGTTTATACCTTGGCACCATTAAGTGACGTGAATCTTAACAAAAGCATCTTGACGATTTCTCGTGTGACAATGTATGACAAAATACGGAAGGAAGTTATTAGACATGAATGTGAATTCAAGACATGTGTATTGAATAAGATGAAGAAGAGCACGCTCAGATGGTTTGGGAATGAATGTGAATTCAAGACATGTGTAATGAATGTGAATTCAAGACATGTGTATTAAACATGAATGTGAATTCAAGACATGTGTATTGAATAAGATGAAGAAGAGCACGCTCAGATGGTTTGGGAATGAATGTGAATTCAAGACATGTGTAATGAATGTGAATTCAAGACATGTGTATTAAACATGAATGTGAATTCAAGACATGTGTATTGAATAAGATGAAGAAGAGCACGCTCAGATGGTTTGGGAATGAATGTGAATTCAAGACATGTGTAATGAATGTGAATTCAAGACATGTGTAATGAATGTGAATTCAAGACATGTGTATTGAATAAGATGAAGAAGAGCACGCTCAGATGGTTTGGGAAAGTAGAACGAATGAATGGAGAAATACTAACAAAATAGATATATAGTGCAAATATAAGTAGGTGCATGAGAAATTGATACAGGAAAGTATGGTTGGATCAAGTTGATGATATTCTGATAGAAGTAATCATAGAAAGTCAGCGAAGTCGAAGAATTCGTATGCATGTAGAAGTGGCTAAGGATGTGCATTAAGATAGGAAAACCTCTGTTCTCTCTGCCTACTCCGACAAGGAAATGACGTGATGGTATGAATGTATGATTTATACTGTGAGTTACTTCAATAATGGCTTGATGACTTATCGTGTTGAGATATATCTTTTTTCGTCTACAAAGACATTTTATATGTTAATACTTTCAATGCGGCCCTAATGGCCCTAATGCTAAAAACGTAACCTCCAATTCATCATATCCTGGCGTGCATATGTCGCATTTGCCAGGATATAATGAATTTGAGATCAGTTGTATCTACTCGTATTTATCCAATTTAGAATATGCCGTGACGGTGAACTTTATTCAGAGACATTTTATATGTTAATACTTTCAATGCGGCCCTAATGCTAAAAACGTAACCTCCAATTCATTATATCCTGGCGTGCATATGTCGCATTTGCCAGGATATAATGAATTGGAGATTAGTTGCATCTACTCGTATTTATTCAATTTAGAATATGCCGTGACGGTGAACTTTATTCAGAGACATTTTATATGTTAATACTTTCAATACGCCCCTAATGGTAAAAACATAATCTCCAATTCATTATATCCTGGCGTGCATATGTCGCATTTGCCAGGATATAATGAATTGGAGATCAGTTGTATCTACTCGTATTTATCCAATTTAGAATATACCGTGATGGGGAACTTTATTCAGAGACATTTTATATGTTAATACTCGTACTTTCAATGCGGCCCTAATGATAAAAACATAACCTCCAATCCATTATATCCTGGCGTGCATATGTCGCATTTGCCAGGATATAATGAATTAAAGATTAGTTGCATCTACTCGTATTTATTCAATTTAGAATATGCCGTGACGGTGAACTTTATTCAGAGACATTTTATATGTTAATACTTTCAATACGCCCCTAATGACAAAAACATAATCTCCAATTCATTATATCCTGGCGTGCATATGTCGCATTTGCCAGGATATAATGAATTGGAGATCAGTTGTATCTACTCGTATTTATCCAATTTAGAATATGACGTTAAGTTTATTCAGAGACATTTTATATGTTAATACTTTCAATGTGGCCCTAATGCTAAAAACGTAACCTCCAATTCATTGTATCCTGGCGTGCATATGTCGCATTTGCCAGGATATAATGAATTGGAGATTAGTTGCATCTACTCGTATTTATTCAATTTAGAATATGTCGTGACGGTGAACTTTATTCAGAGACATTTTATATGTTAATACTTTCAATACGCCCCTAATGACAAAAACATAATCTCCAATTCATTATATCCTGGCGTGCATATGTCGCATTTGCCAGGATATAATGAATTGGAGATCAGTTGTATCTACTCGTATTTATCCAATTTAGAATATGACGTTAAGTTTATTCAGAGACATTTTATATGTTAATACTTTCAATGTGGCCCTAATGCTAAAAACGTAACCTCCAATTCATTGTATCCTGGCGTGCATATGTCGCATTTGCCAGGATATAATGAATTGGAGATTAGTTGCATCTACTCGTATTTATTCAATTTAGAATATGTCGTGACGGTGAACTTTATTCAGAGACATTTTATATGTTAATACTTTCAATACGCCCCTAATGATAAAAACATAATCTCCAATTCACTATATCTTGGCGTGCATATGTCGCATTTGCCAGGATATAATGAATTGGAGATCAGTTGTATCTACTCGTATTTATCCAATTTAGAATATGACGTTAAGTTTATTCAGAGACATTTTATATGTTAATACTTTCAATGCGGCCCTAATGCTAAAAACGTAACCTCCAATTCATTATATCCTGGCGTGCATATGTCGCATTTGCCAGGATATAATGAATTGGAGATCAGTTGTATCTACTCGTATTTATCCAATTTAGAATATGCCGTGACGGTGAACTTTATTCAGAGACATTTTATATATTAATACTTTCAATGCGCCCCTTATGATAAAAACTTAACTTCCAATTCATTATATCCTGGCGTGCATATGTCGCATTTGCCAGGATATAATGAATTGGAGATCAGTTGTATCTACTCGTATTTATTCAATTTAGAATATGCCGTGACGGTGAACTTTATTCAGAGACATTTTATATGTTAATACTTTCAATACGCCCCTAATGATAAAAACATAATCTCCAATTCATTATATCCTGGCGTGCATATGTCGCATTTGCCAGGATATAATGAATTGGAGATCAGTTGTATCTACTCGTATTTATCCAATTTAGAATATGACGTTAAGTTTATTCAGAGACATTTTATATGTTAATACTTTCAATGCGGCCCTAATGCTAAAAACGTAACCTCCAATTCATTATATCCTGGCGTGCATATGTCGCATTTGCCAGGATATAATGAATTGGAGATCAGTTGTATCTACTCGTATTTATCCAATTTAGAATATGCCGTGACGGTGAACTTTATTGCGAGACATTTTATATGTTAATACTTTCAATGCGACTCTAATGCTAAAAACTTGACCAGGCCTGTTAAAAGTTAAGTATATCAGTAATGAGAATAATTCTTGGAAAATATTATTACCAGTTTAAAATACTTACATAAAATATCCGGATTATTATGACTTTCTATTAATTTCAATAGATAATGAATCCTTTTCATAAGACAATTAAAAGGATTTAACTCAAATTATAAGGATTGTTTGGTTTTCCAGGTTTTTTGTGCTGATAAAAACACAATTAAGATTCTAAGGGCTATCTGCATTATTTTATCCCGTATCATATTCCAAGAAGATGGGTTATTCCGTTTTAAAAAAATTAAATATGTATCGGTTTTAAAAAAAATTAAAACACACAACCATTTTGGGCAAGAACTAAAATAAAATAAATAGATAAAAAAATACGTAATACGTAAATACGAAAGTTTGAATACACACAACACGATAATACAGCACACAAACTAACTGGGCGACGAGTAGCCTGGGGTTGGGGAATGATCCGAGCTGGATTTGGGTAAATCACAATAAAAAGTTTCGTGTACGATGTGCCCGAATCCAGTTCGGGCAAATCACTGTGTCAGCAAAATACCTACCCGAATTGTATTCGGGCAAATCACAGAAGTGGTTAAATACGCAATACGTATGTTATATACGGAATGTTAAATACGCAACGCGAATAAATCTTTTTGACGGCCAAATATTCATGCAATATTGAATGTATGCAAGTGGAACTAATGCCTAAACATGCTTCAATCTCACGATAAGTCACCTGCTTTGAATGTGGGAAAAAATGTTGAGAGAATCGAGACTTGCGATGATTTTGCTGCTTAAATCGAAGATAGAGTTACGCCAACTCACAAATTCATTGACAAGGGAAGTCAGGTACTTAAAAAACCGGGAATATGGGATCACATAGCCATTAATTTGAATAGACGGAAGATTTGATTGATTAGTCCTCAAAAGAAGATGACGACGCTTTATGGTGATGATATGTGATTTTAAAGGATTGGTAAGCAAGCCGTATATCCTAGATCGTTGTGTGATACCATTTAAACCATAGTCTTCCAAACTTTTTCACCCCGTAGACTACTTGGCGATTTTTTTGTTTTCCGTAGACCCCCTGCCTGCCTAATATTGAATTTTCCTAAACTTATTAACTTCAAATGTGTTTTTGACAGCTGACACAGTGCTGTTCACCTTTATAAGGTTTTTTGTAGAGTGAACAATTGTAAAAAAAAGAAAAACATGAACAATTTTTATTTATATCTTTATTGAAAAGGCACAAAATGCAAGTAAATATTTGGATTTGGAACGAAACAAATCAAACCCTAAAAAATTCTTATATACAATTAATACACAAATAATACTGTTAATGAGAGGGATGAACCTGATGCTCTGATAGCAATGGTTCAATATTTGGCTTCAAATTAGTGAGGTATAGTCTTAAATCTCCCCGTTCAGTGATTTGTATTCGATTTCTTTATTATACGTATTTTCTATGTCTAACATAAGTATTATGTACACGCAATCTTTGTTAGGTATAATAAGACATTTACGGAACGTTTAAATATTGATGATGATCTGCCTAAATGGGATCCGCTCACGTGGACCCCCATTTACATCTCGTGCACCCCCAATTTCTTTTCTCACTGACATAGACCCCCTGCAAGTCGAAATCGACCCTTGGGGGTCCACAAAGACCACTTTGGGAATCTTTGGTTTAAACTGAGGTAGAGATATCTCTTGGGCAGAAAGTATATTCGCTGACAGATCATCAGTTTATAAGTACAATAGTTATTGCATTTTCCCTAGATTAACAACTGCAATCAAAACAATTCTGTTGATAGTTTATTGTACAACTTCCCCCGCTCCTTACAAATAACTTCTGAGCAAATTTAAACAGACATTTTTATTTTTTTCTCAACAACGACGACCTCCGTGACCTAGTTGGTAAGACGCCTGTCTCCCGAATCTCGCTGGAAAAAGATTCCTTTGTAGTTTTCACTTAAGGTCTCTTCAATAACTTTCTGGTTGGATGGAAGAGATTTTCACAAAGCAATAAACCCGTCAGGTTATACTTTATACATCGGAAGTGTAATACAACACAACATTACACCTAATATAGTCTAAATACAATTTTCTCTGACTTCCTTTTCAACGCATCCCAGCAGGTACGGTTTTGGGCTTGCTCCTCCGAATGCAGCATACCTAGATGAAACAACAAGATGCCTTATCTGCAGTTGTCCTGAAGTTTAAGTTTAGACCATCCCTGGTTCAATTGAGTGTCTGCATATTCATTATAGATAACTTTTGAAAGTATTTATGCATCCATTCCTTCCGCATGCCCAAACCATCGCAGCGTGCCCCTCTTCATCTAACTTAACGCATCTGCCATAAGTTCATATTTTATCAAACAATATCCAATATTCTGCTCTTTTCCTAAACTCCAACTGCACTGATCTACAAAATATATTTTTCATAAACAGAGTGGCCCAAAAGTCACTTCTTCATTTTAAAAAGAAATACCTTTTTTTATTTCTTAATAATTTACATTTATTATTTTATACACAGAAAACAAACTTCTTAAAAATAGATGTCATTAAGTTTAGAAAATTGTGCGACGAGGTCCACTTCCACCTAAACGGATTTGTTAATAAACAAAATATGCTATTTTGGGGGACAGAAAATCCAAGAATAGTTCACCAACGTAGTCTGCACCCCGTAAAAATAACGGATTGGTGTGGTTTATTTTCAAGAAGTGTGTTTTCTGTTTATAAAAGAATAAATGTGAATTATTAAGAAATAAAAAAGTTAATTTCTTTTAAAATGATGGAGAGGGACTTTTAGGCCACCCTGTACATACTTACATGCTATCATACCATTTCTATTTTAGGAAGGAAAGATGAGAGACTTCCACTCATTTCTATCGAAACACGAAGCTCTCGCCTCGTCTACATCCATACATTTTGTCAACATACTTTTGCATTTTCCATACAGCTGTACATTATTTTGTTAGCTTTTCACAACTCATTTTAGCAATTAAGTTAAATCATCTCACAAATCGTTCCATAATTTTACTTTTAACACCTGACCATTCATTATTAAATTTAAAAAAAAAAACTGAAATAAATCTTTCCCCGCCAAACATATGTGGCATTTAGTGGTGGAAAACTATACAAATTGATCAACTTCGTTAATGAACCCTTAACGGAAAATCCAATTTGTTCTTAACGAGACTGGCGAATGTTTTCACTAGGAACTCTTTCTGATGCTGGAACTTAATTAATTCCTGGAAACTCGCGAGTTAAACTCGCGTTGTTTAATTAAATCTCTTAGGTCGATAACACAATTCTATAATATCAAAATAACATTTGCATCTGACATGAAATTAGTTGATAGTATAACATTTTAGCAAAAACATTTATATTTGCAAAATAATATATACTCGTAGACATGAAGTCGAAAAACGTTCCTCAATATACATAAGTATTATTATAGATATTTCATTCTTTCCACTAGTCTGAACCATTTCACTGTCTCTTTGTTACTGTTTTTACCACTTTAATGGTTTATACCTTGGCACCATTAAGTGACGTGAATCTTAACAAAAGCATCTTGACGATTTCTCGTGTGACAATGTATGACAAAATACGGAAGGAAGTTATTAGACATGAATGTGAATTCAAGACATGTGTATTGAATAAGATGAAGAAGAGCACGCTCAGATGGTTTGGGAATGAATGTGAATTCAAGACATGTGTAATGAATGTGAATTCAAGACATGTGTATTAAACATGAATGTGAATTCAAGACATGTGTATTGAATAAGATGAAGAAGAGCACGCTCAGATGGTTTGGGAATGAATGTGAATTCAAGACATGTGTAATGAATGTGAATTCAAGACATGTGTATTAAACATGAATGTGAATTCAAGACATGTGTATTGAATAAGATGAAGAAGAGCACGCTCAGATGGTTTGGGAATGAATGTGAATTCAAGACATGTGTAATGAATGTGAATTCAAGACATGTGTAATGAATGTGAATTCAAGACATGTGTATTGAATAAGATGAAGAAGAGCACGCTCAGATGGTTTGGGAAAGTAGAACGAATGAATGGAGAAATACTAACAAAATAGATATATAGTGCAAATATAAGTAGGTGCATGAGAAATTGATACAGGAAAGTATGGTTGGATCAAGTTGATGATATTCTGATAGAAGTAATCATAGAAAGTCAGCGAAGTCGAAGAATTCGTATGCATGTAGAAGTGGCTAAGGATGTGCATTAAGATAGGAAAACCTCTGTTCTCTCTGCCTACTCCGACAAGGAAATGACGTGATGGTATGAATGTATGATTTATACTGTGAGTTACTTCAATAATGGCTTGATGACTTATCGTGTTGAGATATATCTTTTTTCGTCTACAAAGACATTTTATATGTTAATACTTTCAATGCGGCCCTAATGGCCCTAATGCTAAAAACGTAACCTCCAATTCATCATATCCTGGCGTGCATATGTCGCATTTGCCAGGATATAATGAATTTGAGATCAGTTGTATCTACTCGTATTTATCCAATTTAGAATATGCCGTGACGGTGAACTTTATTCAGAGACATTTTATATGTTAATACTTTCAATGCGGCCCTAATGCTAAAAACGTAACCTCCAATTCATTATATCCTGGCGTGCATATGTCGCATTTGCCAGGATATAATGAATTGGAGATTAGTTGCATCTACTCGTATTTATTCAATTTAGAATATGCCGTGACGGTGAACTTTATTCAGAGACATTTTATATGTTAATACTTTCAATACGCCCCTAATGGTAAAAACATAATCTCCAATTCATTATATCCTGGCGTGCATATGTCGCATTTGCCAGGATATAATGAATTGGAGATCAGTTGTATCTACTCGTATTTATCCAATTTAGAATATACCGTGATGGGGAACTTTATTCAGAGACATTTTATATGTTAATACTCGTACTTTCAATGCGGCCCTAATGATAAAAACATAACCTCCAATCCATTATATCCTGGCGTGCATATGTCGCATTTGCCAGGATATAATGAATTAAAGATTAGTTGCATCTACTCGTATTTATTCAATTTAGAATATGCCGTGACGGTGAACTTTATTCAGAGACATTTTATATGTTAATACTTTCAATACGCCCCTAATGACAAAAACATAATCTCCAATTCATTATATCCTGGCGTGCATATGTCGCATTTGCCAGGATATAATGAATTGGAGATCAGTTGTATCTACTCGTATTTATCCAATTTAGAATATGACGTTAAGTTTATTCAGAGACATTTTATATGTTAATACTTTCAATGTGGCCCTAATGCTAAAAACGTAACCTCCAATTCATTGTATCCTGGCGTGCATATGTCGCATTTGCCAGGATATAATGAATTGGAGATTAGTTGCATCTACTCGTATTTATTCAATTTAGAATATGTCGTGACGGTGAACTTTATTCAGAGACATTTTATATGTTAATACTTTCAATACGCCCCTAATGACAAAAACATAATCTCCAATTCATTATATCCTGGCGTGCATATGTCGCATTTGCCAGGATATAATGAATTGGAGATCAGTTGTATCTACTCGTATTTATCCAATTTAGAATATGACGTTAAGTTTATTCAGAGACATTTTATATGTTAATACTTTCAATGTGGCCCTAATGCTAAAAACGTAACCTCCAATTCATTGTATCCTGGCGTGCATATGTCGCATTTGCCAGGATATAATGAATTGGAGATTAGTTGCATCTACTCGTATTTATTCAATTTAGAATATGTCGTGACGGTGAACTTTATTCAGAGACATTTTATATGTTAATACTTTCAATACGCCCCTAATGATAAAAACATAATCTCCAATTCACTATATCTTGGCGTGCATATGTCGCATTTGCCAGGATATAATGAATTGGAGATCAGTTGTATCTACTCGTATTTATCCAATTTAGAATATGACGTTAAGTTTATTCAGAGACATTTTATATGTTAATACTTTCAATGCGGCCCTAATGCTAAAAACGTAACCTCCAATTCATTATATCCTGGCGTGCATATGTCGCATTTGCCAGGATATAATGAATTGGAGATCAGTTGTATCTACTCGTATTTATCCAATTTAGAATATGCCGTGACGGTGAACTTTATTCAGAGACATTTTATATATTAATACTTTCAATGCGCCCCTTATGATAAAAACTTAACTTCCAATTCATTATATCCTGGCGTGCATATGTCGCATTTGCCAGGATATAATGAATTGGAGATCAGTTGTATCTACTCGTATTTATTCAATTTAGAATATGCCGTGACGGTGAACTTTATTCAGAGACATTTTATATGTTAATACTTTCAATACGCCCCTAATGATAAAAACATAATCTCCAATTCATTATATCCTGGCGTGCATATGTCGCATTTGCCAGGATATAATGAATTGGAGATCAGTTGTATCTACTCGTATTTATCCAATTTAGAATATGACGTTAAGTTTATTCAGAGACATTTTATATGTTAATACTTTCAATGCGGCCCTAATGCTAAAAACGTAACCTCCAATTCATTATATCCTGGCGTGCATATGTCGCATTTGCCAGGATATAATGAATTGGAGATCAGTTGTATCTACTCGTATTTATCCAATTTAGAATATGCCGTGACGGTGAACTTTATTGCGAGACATTTTATATGTTAATACTTTCAATGCGACTCTAATGCTAAAAACTTGACCAGGCCTGTTAAAAGTTAAGTATATCAGTAATGAGAATAATTCTTGGAAAATATTATTACCAGTTTAAAATACTTACATAAAATATCCGGATTATTATGACTTTCTATTAATTTCAATAGATAATGAATCCTTTTCATAAGACAATTAAAAGGATTTAACTCAAATTATAAGGATTGTTTGGTTTTCCAGGTTTTTTGTGCTGATAAAAACACAATTAAGATTCTAAGGGCTATCTGCATTATTTTATCCCGTATCATATTCCAAGAAGATGGGTTATTCCGTTTTAAAAAAATTAAATATGTATCGGTTTTAAAAAAAATTAAAACACACAACCATTTTGGGCAAGAACTAAAATAAAATAAATAGATAAAAAAATACGTAATACGTAAATACGAAAGTTTGAATACACACAACACGATAATACAGCACACAAACTAACTGGGCGACGAGTAGCCTGGGGTTGGGGAATGATCCGAGCTGGATTTGGGTAAATCACAATAAAAAGTTTCGTGTACGATGTGCCCGAATCCAGTTCGGGCAAATCACTGTGTCAGCAAAATACCTACCCGAATTGTATTCGGGCAAATCACAGAAGTGGTTAAATACGCAATACGTATGTTATATACGGAATGTTAAATACGCAACGCGAATAAATCTTTTTGACGGCCAAATATTCATGCAATATTGAATGTATGCAAGTGGAACTAATGCCTAAACATGCTTCAATCTCACGATAAGTCACCTGCTTTGAATGTGGGAAAAAATGTTGAGAGAATCGAGACTTGCGATGATTTTGCTGCTTAAATCGAAGATAGAGTTACGCCAACTCACAAATTCATTGACAAGGGAAGTCAGGTACTTAAAAAACCGGGAATATGGGATCACATAGCCATTAATTTGAATAGACGGAAGATTTGATTGATTAGTCCTCAAAAGAAGATGACGACGCTTTATGGTGATGATATGTGATTTTAAAGGATTGGTAAGCAAGCCGTATATCCTAGATCGTTGTGTGATACCATTTAAACCATAGTCTTCCAAACTTTTTCACCCCGTAGACTACTTGGCGATTTTTTTGTTTTCCGTAGACCCCCTGCCTGCCTAATATTGAATTTTCCTAAACTTATTAACTTCAAATGTGTTTTTGACAGCTGACACAGTGCTGTTCACCTTTATAAGGTTTTTTGTAGAGTGAACAATTGTAAAAAAAAGAAAAACATGAACAATTTTTATTTATATCTTTATTGAAAAGGCACAAAATGCAAGTAAATATTTGGATTTGGAACGAAACAAATCAAACCCTAAAAAATTCTTATATACAATTAATACACAAATAATACTGTTAATGAGAGGGATGAACCTGATGCTCTGATAGCAATGGTTCAATATTTGGCTTCAAATTAGTGAGGTATAGTCTTAAATCTCCACGTTCAGTGATTTGTATTCGATTTCTTTATTATAAGTATTTTCTATGTCTAACATAAGTATTATGTACACACAATCTGTGTTAGGTGTAATAAGACATTGACGGAACGCCTAAATACTGATGATGATCTGCTTAAATGGGATCCGCTAACGTGGACCACCATTTACATCTCGTGCACCCCCAATTTATTTTCTCGCTAACATAGACCCCCTGCAAGTCGAAATCGACCCTTGGGGGTCCACAAATACCACTTTGGGAATCTTTGGTTTAAACTGAGGCAGAGATATCTCTTGGGCAGAAAGTATATTCGCTGACAGATTATCAGTTTATAAGTACAATAGTTATTGCATTTTCCCTAGATTAACAACTGCAATCAAAAGAATTCAGTTGACAGTTTATTGTGTAACTTCACCCGCTCCTTACAAATAACTTCTGAGCAAATTTAAACAGATATTTTTCTTTTTTTCTCAACAACGACGACCTCCGTGACCTAGTTGGTAAGACGCCTGTCTCCCGAATCTCGCTGGAAAAAGATTCCTTTGTAGTTTTCACTTAAGGTCTCTTTAATAACTTTCTTGTTGGATGGAAGAGATTGTCACAAAGCAATAAACCCGTCAGGTTATACTTTATACATCGGAAGTGTAATACAACACAACATTACACCTAGTATTGTTAAATACAATTTTCCTTTTCAACGCCTCCCAACAGGCACGGTTTTGGGCTTGCTCCTCCGAATGCAGCATACCTAGATGAAACAACAAGATGCCTTATCTGCAGTTGTCCTGAAGTTTAAGTTTAGACCATCCCTGGTTCAATTGAGTGTCTGCATATTCATTATAGATAACTTTTGAAAGTATTTATGCATCCATTCCTTCCGCATGCCCAAACCATCGCAGCGTGCCCCTCTTCATCTAACTTAACGCATCTGCCATAAGTTCATATTTTATCAAACAATATCCAATATTCTGCTCTTTTCCTAAACTCCAACTGCACTGATCTACAAAATATATTTTTCATAAACAGAGTGGCCCAAAAGTCACTTCTCCATTTTAAAAAGAAATACCTTTTTTTATTTCTTAATAATTTACATTTATTATTTTATACACAGAAAACAAACTTCTTAAAAATAGATGTCATTAAGTTTAGAAAATTGTGCGACGAGGTCCACTTCCACCTAAACGGATTTGTTAATAAACAAAATATGCTATTTTGGGGGACAGAAAATCCAAGAATAGTTCACCAACGTAGTCTGCACCCCGTAAAAATAACGGATTGGTGTGGTTTATTTTCAAGAAGTGTGTTTTCTGTTTATAAAAGAATAAATGTGAATTATTAAGAAATAAAAAAGTTATTTTCTTTTAAAATGATGGAGAGGGACTTTTAGGCCACCCTGTACATACTTACATGCTATCATACCATTTCTATTTTAGGAAGGAAAGATGAGAGACTTCCACTCATTTCTATCGAAACACGAAGCTCTCGCCTCGTCTACATCCATACATTTTGTCAACATACTTTTGCATTTTCCATACAGCTGTACATTATTTTGTTAGCTTTTCACAACTCATTTTAGCAATTAAGTTAAATCATCTCACAAATCGTTCCATAATTTTACTTTTAACACCTGACCATTCATTATTAAATTTAAAAAAAAACTGAAATAAATCTTTCCCCGCCAAACATATGTGGCATTTAGTGGTGGAAAACTATACAAATTGATCAACTTCGTTAATGAACCCTTAACGGAAAATCCAATTTGTTCTTAACGAGAATGGCGAATGTTTTCACTAGGAACTCTTTCTGATGCTGGAACTTAATTAATTCCTGGAAACTCGCGAGTTAAACTCGCGTTGTTTAATTAAATCTCTTAGGTCGATAACACAATTCTATAATATCAAAATAACATTTGCATCTGACATGAAATTAGTTGTTAGTATAACATTTTAGCAAAAACATTTATATTTGCAAAATAATATATACTCGTAGATATGCAGTCGAAAAACGTCCTTCAATACACAAAAATATTATTTTAGATATTTCATTCTTTTCACTAGTCTGAACCATTTCACTGGCTCTTTGTTACTGTTTTTACCACTTTCATGGTTTAAACCTTGGCACCATTAAGTGATGGCGAGTTACAACAAAAGCACCTTGATGACTTCTCGTGTGGCAATGTATGACAAAATATGGAATGAAGTGATTAGGTATGAATGTGAATTCAAGACATATGTATTGAATAAAATGAAGAAGAGCACGCTCAGATGGTTTGGGAATGTAGAACGAATGAATTGAGAAATACTAACAAAATAGATATAAAGTGCAAATGTAAGTAGGTGCATGAGAAGTTGACACAGGAAAGTATGGTTGGATCAAGTTAATGATATTCTGATTCAACCATACTATAGAAGTAATCATAGAAAGTCAGAGAAGTCGTAGAATTTGTATGCATGTAGAAGTGGCTAAGGATGTGCATTACGATAAGAAAACCTCTGTTCTCTCTGCCTACTCCGACAAGGAAATGAGGTGACGGTATGAATGTATGATTTATACTGTGAGTTTCTTCAATAGTGGCTTGATGACTTATCGTATTGTGATATATCTTTTTTCGTCTACAAAGACATTTTATATGTTAATACTTTCTCCAATTCATTATATCCTGGCGTGCATATGTTGTATTTACCAGAAAATAATGAATTGGCGATCAGTTGTATCTACTCGTATTTATTCAATTTAGAACATGCCGTAATGGTGAACTTTATTTAGAGACATTTTATATGTTAATACTTTCAATACGCCCCTAATGATAAAAACATAACCTCCAATTCATTATATCCTGGCGTGCATATGTCGCATTTGCCAGGATATAATGAATTGGAGATCAGTTGTATCTACTCGTATTTATCCAATTTAGAATATACCGTGATGGGGAACTTTATTCAGAGACATTTTATATGTTAATACTTTCAATACGGCCCTAATGATAAAAACATAATCTCCAATTCATTATATCCTGGCGTGCATATGTCGCATTTGCCAGGATATAATGAATTGGAGATCAGTTGTATCTACTCGTATTTATCCAATTTAGAATATACCGTGATGTGGAACTTTATTCAGAGACATTTTATATGTTAATACTCGTACTTTCAATGCGGCCCTAATGATAAAAACATAACCTCCAATTCATTATATCCTGGCGTGCATATGTCGCATTTGCCAGGATATAATGAATTTGAGATCAGTTGTATCTACTCGTATTTATCCAATTTAGAATATGCCGTGACGGTGAACTTTATTCAGAGACATTTTATATGTTAAAACTTTCAATACGCCCCTAATGATAAAAACATAATCTCCAATTCATTATATCCTGGAGTGCATATGTCGCATTTGCCAGGATATAATGAATTGGAGATCAGTTGTATCTACTCGTATTTATCCAATTTAGAATATGACGTGAAGTTTATTCAGAGACATTTTATATGTTAATACTTTCAATGCGGCCCTAATGCTAAAAACGTAACCTCCAATTCATTATATCCTGGCGTGCATATGTCGCATTTGCCAGGATATAATGAATTGGAGATCAGTTGTATCTACTCGTATTTATTCAATTTAGAAAATGCCGTAATGGTGAACTTTATTTAGAGACATTTTATATGTTAATACTTTCAATACGCCCCTAATGATAAAAACATAATCTCCAATTCATTATATCCTGGAGTGCATATGTCGCATTTGCCAGGATATAATGAATTGGAGATCAGTTGTATCTACTCGTATTTATCCAATTTAGAATATGACGTGAAGTTTATTCAGAGACATTTTATATGTTAATACTTTCAATGCGGCCCTAATGCTAAAAACGTAACCTCCAATTCATTATATCCTGGCGTGCATATGTCGCATTTGCCAGGATATAATGAATTGGAGATTAGTTGCATCTACTCGTATTTATTCAATTTAGAACATGCCGTAATGGTGAACTTTATTTAGAGACATTTTATATGTTTATACTTTCAATACGCCCCTAATGATAAAAACATAATCTCCAATTCATTATATCCTGGCGTGCATATGTCGCATTTGCCAGGATATCATGAATTGGAGATCAGTTGTATCTACTCGTATTTATCCAATTTAGAATATGACGTGAAGTTTATTCAGAGACATTTTATATGTTAATACTTTCAATGCGGCCCTAATGCTAAAAACGTAACCTCCAATTCATTATATCCTGGCGTGCATATGTCGCATTTGCCAGGATATAATGAATTGGAGATCAGTTGTATCTACTCGTATTTATCCAATTTAGAATATGACGTGAAATTTATTCAGAGACATTTTATATGTTAATACTTTCAATGCGGCCATAATGCTAAAAACGTAACCTCCAATTCATTATATCCTGGCGTGCATATGTCGCATTTGCCAGGATATAATGAATTGGAGATCAGTTGTATCTACTCGTATTTATCCAATTTAGAATATACCGTGATGGGGAACTTTATTCAGAGACATTTTATATGTTAATACTTTCAATACGCCCCTAATGATAAAAACATAATCTCCAATTCATTATATCCTGGCGTGCATATGTCGCATTTGCCAGGATAAAATGAATTGGAGATCAGTTGTATCTACTCGTATTTATCCAATTTAGAATATGACGTGAAGTTTATTCAGAGACATTTTATATGTTAATACTTTCAATGTGGCCCTAATGCTAAAAACGTAACCTCCAATTCATTATATCCTGGCGTGCATATGTCACATTTGCCAGGATATCATGAATTGGAGATTAGTAGCATCTACTCGTATTTATCCAATTTAGAATATGCCGTGATGGTGAACTTTATTCAGAGACATTTTATATGTTAATACTTTCAATGCGGCCCTAATGCTAAAAACACAACCTCCAATTCATTATATCCTGGCGTGCATATGTTGCATTTGCCAGAATATAATGAATTGGAGATCAGTTGTATCTACTCGTATTTATCCAATTTAGAATATGCCGTGTACGGTGAACTTTATTCAGAGACATTTTATATGTTAATACTTTCAATGTGGCCCTAATGCTAAAAACGTAACCTCCAATTCATTATATCCTGGCGTGCATATGTCGCATTTGCCAGGATATAATGAATTGGAGATCAGTTGTATCTACTCGTATTTATCCAATTTAGAATATGACGTGAAGTTTATTCAGAGACATTTTATATGTTAATACTTTCAATACGCCCCTAATGATAAAAACATAATCTCCAATTCATTATATCCTGGCGTGCATATGTCGCATTTGCCAGGATATAATGAATTGGAGATCAGTTGTATCTACTCGTATTTATCCAATTTAGAATATGACGTGAAGTTTATTCAGAGACATTTTATATGTTAATACTTTCAATGCGGCCCTAATGCTAAAAACGTAACCTCCAATTCATTATATCCTGGCGTGCATATGTCGCATTTGCCAGGATATAATGAATTGGAGATCAGTTGTATCTACTCGTATTTATCCAATTTAGAATATGACGTGAAGTTTATTCAGAGACATTTCATATGTTAATACTTTCAATACGCCCCTAATGATAAAAACATAATCTCCAATTCATTATATCCTGGCGTGCATATGTCGCATTTGCCAGGATATAATGAATTGGAGATCAGTCGTATCTACTCGTATTTATCCAATTTAGAATATGACGTGAAGTTTATTCAGATACATTTTATATGTTAATACTTTCAATGCGGCCCTAATGATAAAAACATAATCTCCAATTCATTATATCCTGGCGTGCATATGTCGCATTTGCCAGGATATAATGAATTGGAGATCAGTTGTATCTACTCGTATTTATTCAATTTAGAACATGCCGTAATGGTGAACTTTATTTAGAGACATTTTATATGTTAATACTTTCAATACGCCCCTAATGATAAAAACATAATCTCCAATTCATTATATCCTGGCGTGCATATGTCGCATTTGCCAGGATATAATGAATTGGAGATCAGTTGTATCTACTCGTATTTATTCAATTTAGAATATGCCGTGACGGTGAACTTTATTCAGAGACATTTTATATGTTAATACTTTCAATACGCCCCTAATGATAAAAACATAATCTCCAATTCATTATATCCTGGCGTGCATATGTCGCATTTGCCAGGATATAATGAATTGGAGATCAGTTGTATCTATTCGTATTTATCCAATTTAGAATATGCCGTGACGGTGAACTTTATTCAGAGACATTTTATATGTTAATACTTTCAATACGCCCCTAATGATAAAAACATAATCTCCAATTCACTATATCCTGGCGTGCATATGTCGCATTTGCCAGGATATAATGAATTGGAGATCAGTTGTATCTACTCGTATTTATTCAATTTAGAATATGCCGTGACGGTGAACTTTATTCAGAGACATTTTATATGTTAATACTTTCAATACGCCCCTAATGATAAAAACATATTCTCCAATTCACTATATCCTGGCGTGCATATGTCGCATTTGCCAGGATATAATGAATTGGAGATCAGTTGTATCTACTCGTATTTATCCAATTTAGAATATGACGTGAAGTTTATTCAGATACATTTTATATGTTAATACTTTCAATGCGGCCCTAATGATAAAAACATAATCTCCAATTCATTATATCCTGGCGTGCATATGTCGCATTTGCCAGGATATAATGAATTGGAGATCAGTTGTATCTACTCGTATTTATTCAATTTAGAACATGCCGTAATGGTGAACTTTATTTAGAGACATTTTATATGTTAATACTTTCAATACGCCCCTAATGATAAAAACATAATCTCCAATTCATTATATCCTGGCGTGCGTATGTCGCATTTGCCAGGATATAATGAATTGGAGATCAGTTGTATCTACTCGTATTTATTCAATTTAGAATATGCCGTGACGGTGAACTTTATTCAGAGACATTTTATATGTTAATACTTTCAATACGCCCCTAATGATAAAAACATAATCTCCAATTCATTATATCCTGGCGTGCATATGTCGCATTTGCCAGGATATAATGAATTGGAGATCAGTTGTATCTATTCGTATTTATCCAATTTAGAATATGCCGTGACGGTGAACTTTATTCAGAGACATTTTATATGTTAATACTTTCAATACGCCCCTAATGATAAAAACATAATCTCCAATTCATTTTATCCTGGCGTGCATATGTCGCATTTGCCAGGATATAATGAATTGGAGATCAGTTGTATCTACTCGTATTTATTCAATTTAGAATATGCCGTGACGGTGAACTTTATTCAGAGACATTTTATATGTTAATACTTTCAATACGCCCCTAATGATAAAAACATAATCTCCAATTCACTATATCCTGGCGTGCATATGTCGCATTTGCCAGGATATAATGAATTGGAGATCAGTTGTATCTACTCGTATTTATCCAATTTAGAATATGACGTGAAGTTTATTCAGAGACATTTTATATGTTAATACTTTCAATGCGGCCCTAATGCTAAAAACGTAACCTCCAATTCATTATATCCTGGCGTGCATATGTCGCATTTGCCAGGATATAATGAATTGGAGATTAGTTGCATCTACTCGTATTTATTCAATTTAGAACATGCCGTAATGGTGAACTTTATTTAGAGACATTTTATATGTTTATACTTTCAATACGCCCCTAATGATAAAAACATAATCTCCAATTCATTATATCCTGGCGTGCATATGTCGCATTTGCCAGGATATCATGAATTGGAGATCAGTTGTATCTACTCGTATTTATCCAATTTAGAATATGACGTGAAGTTTATTCAGAGACATTTTATATGTTAATACTTTCAATGTGGCCCTAATGCTAAAAACGTAACCTCCAATTCATTATATCCTGGCGTGCATATGTCACATTTGCCAGGATATCATGAATTGGAGATTAGTAGCATCTACTCGTATTTATCCAATTTAGAATATGCCGTGATGGTGAACTTTATTCAGAGACATTTTATATGTTAATACTTTCAATGCGGCCCTAATGCTAAAAACATAACCTCCAATTCATTATATCCTGGCGTGCATATGTTGCATTTGCCAGAATATAATGAATTGGAGATCAGTTGTATCTACTCGTATTTATCCAATTTAGAATATGCCGTGTACGGTGAACTTTATTCAGAGACATTTTATATGTTAATACTTTCAATGTGGCCCTAATGCTAAAAACGTAACCTCCAATTCATTATATCCTGGCGTGCATATGTCGCATTTGCCAGGATATAATGAATTGGAGATCAGTTGTATCTACTCGTATTTATCCAATTTAGAATATGACGTGAAGTTTATTCAGAGACATTTTATATGTTAATACTTTCAATACGCCCCTAATGATAAAAACATAATCTCCAATTCATTATATCCTGGCGTGCATATGTCGCATTTGCCAGGATATAATGAATTGGAGATCAGTTGTATCTACTCGTATTTATCCAATTTAGAATATGACGTGAAGTTTATTCAGAGACATTTTATATGTTAATACTTTCAATGCGGCCCTAATGCTAAAAACGTAACCTCCAATTCATTATATCCTGGCGTGCATATGTCGCATTTGCCAGGATATAATGAATTGGAGATCAGTTGTATCTACTCGTATTTATCCAATTTAGAATATGACGTGAAGTTTATTCAGAGACATTTCATATGTTAATACTTTCAATACGCCCCTAATGATAAAAACATAATCTCCAATTCATTATATCCTGGCGTGCATATGTCGCATTTGCCAGGATATAATGAATTGGAGATCAGTCGTATCTACTCGTATTTATCCAATTTAGAATATGACGTGAAGTTTATTCAGATACATTTTATATGTTAATACTTTCAATGCGGCCCTAATGATAAAAACATAATCTCCAATTCATTATATCCTGGCGTGCATATGTCGCATTTGCCAGGATATAATGAATTGGAGATCAGTTGTATCTACTCGTATTTATTCAATTTAGAACATGCCGTAATGGTGAACTTTATTTAGAGACATTTTATATGTTAATACTTTCAATACGCCCCTAATGATAAAAACATAATCTCCAATTCATTATATCCTGGCGTGCATATGTCGCATTTGCCAGGATATAATGAATTGGAGATCAGTTGTATCTACTCGTATTTATTCAATTTAGAATATGCCGTGACGGTGAACTTTATTCAGAGACATTTTATATGTTAATACTTTCAATACGCCCCTAATGATAAAAACATAATCTCCAATTCATTATATCCTGGCGTGCATATGTCGCATTTGCCAGGATATAATGAATTGGAGATCAGTTGTATCTATTCGTATTTATCCAATTTAGAATATGCCGTGACGGTGAACTTTATTCAGAGACATTTTATATGTTAATACTTTCAATACGCCCCTAATGATAAAAACATAATCTCCAATTCACTATATCCTGGCGTGCATATGTCGCATTTGCCAGGATATAATGAATTGGAGATCAGTTGTATCTACTCGTATTTATTCAATTTAGAATATGCCGTGACGGTGAACTTTATTCAGAGACATTTTATATGTTAATACTTTCAATACGCCCCTAATGATAAAAACATAATCTCCAATTCACTATATCCTGGCGTGCATATGTCGCATTTGCCAGGATATAATGAATTGGAGATCAGTTGTATCTACTCGTATTTATCCAATTTAGAATATGACGTGAAGTTTATTCAGATACATTTTATATGTTAATACTTTCAATGCGGCCCTAATGATAAAAACATAATCTCCAATTCATTATATCCTGGCGTGCATATGTCGCATTTGCCAGGATATAATGAATTGGAGATCAGTTGTATCTACTCGTATTTATTCAATTTAGAACATGCCGTAATGGTGAACTTTATTTAGAGACATTTTATATGTTAATACTTTCAATACGCCCCTAATGATAAAAACATAATCTCCAATTCATTATATCCTGGCGTGCGTATGTCGCATTTGCCAGGATATAATGAATTGGAGATCAGTTGTATCTACTCGTATTTATTCAATTTAGAATATGCCGTGACGGTGAACTTTATTCAGAGACATTTTATATGTTAATACTTTCAATACGCCCCTAATGATAAAAACATAATCTCCAATTCATTATATCCTGGCGTGCATATGTCGCATTTGCCAGGATATAATGAATTGGAGATCAGTTGTATCTATTCGTATTTATCCAATTTAGAATATGCCGTGACGGTGAACTTTATTCAGAGACATTTTATATGTTAATACTTTCAATACGCCCCTAATGATAAAAACATAATCTCCAATTCACTATATCCTGGCGTGCATATGTCGCATTTGCCAGGATATAATGAATTGGAGATCAGTTGTATCTACTCGTATTTATTCAATTTAGAATATGCCGTGACGGTGAACTTTATTCAGAGACATTTTATATGTTAATACTTTCAATACGCCCCTAATGATAAAAACATAATCTCCAATTCACTATATCCTGGCGTGCATATGTCGCATTTGCCAGGATATAATGAATTGGAGATCAGTTGTATCTACTCGTATTTATCCAATTTAGAATATGACGTTAAGTTTATTCAGAGACATTTTATATGTTAATACTTTCAATGTGGCCCTAATGCTAAAAACATAATCTCCAATTCATTATATCCTGGCGTGCATATGTCGCATTTGCCAGGATATAATGAATTTGAGATCAGTTGTATCTACTCGTATTTATCCAATTTAGAATATGCCGCGATTGTGAACTTTATTCAGAGACATTTTATATGTTAATACTCGTACTTTCAATGCGGCCCTAATGATAAAAACATAACCTCCAATTCATTATATCCTGGCGTGCATATGTCGCATTTGCCAGGATATAATGAATTGGAGATTAGTTGCATCTACTCGTATTTATGCAATTTAGAATATGCCGTGACGGTGAACTTTATTCAGAGACATTTTATATGTTAATACTTTCAATACGCACCTAATGATAAAAACATAATCTCCAATTCATTATATCCTGGCGTGCATATGTCGCATTTGCCAGGATATAATGAATTGGAGATCAGTTGTATCTACTCGTATTTATCCAATTTAGAATATGACGTGAAGTTTATTCAGAGACATTTCATATGTTAATACTTTCAATACGCCCCTAATGATAAAAACATAATGTCCAATTCATTATATCCTGGCGTGCATATGTCGCATTTGCCAGGATATAATGAATTGGAGATCAGTCGTATCTACTCGTATTTATCCAATTTAGAATATGACGTGAAGTTTATTCAGATACATTTTATATGTTAATACTTTCAATGCGGCCCTAATGATAAAAACATAATCTCCAATTCATTATATCCTGGCGTGCATATGTCGCATTTGCCAGGATATAATGAATTGGAGATCAGTTGTATCTACTCGTATTTATTCAATTTAGAACATGCCGTAATGGTGAACTTTATTTAGAGACATTTTATATGTTAATACTTTCAATACGCCCCTAATGATAAAAACATAATCTCCAATTCATTATATCCTGGCGTGCATATGTCGCATTTGCCAGGATATAATGAATTGGAGATTAGTTGCATCTACTCGTATTTATTCAATTTAGAATATGCCGTGACGGTGAACTTTATTCAGAGACATTTTATATGTTAATACTTTCAATACGCCCCTAATGATAAAAACATAATCTCCAATTCATTATATCCTGGCGTGCATATGTCGCATTTGCCAGGATATAATGAATTGGAGATCAGTCGTATCTACTCGTATTTATCAAATTTAGAATATGACGTTAAGTTTATTCAGATACATTTTATATGTTAATACTTTTAATGCGACTCTAATGCTAAAAACTTGACCAGGCCTGTTAAAAGTTAAATATATCAGTAATGAGAATAATTCTTGGAAAATATAATTACCTGTTTAAAATACTTACATAAAATATCCGGATTATTATGACTTTCTATTAATTTCAATAGATAATGAATCCTTTTCATAAGACAATTAAAAGGATTTAACTCAAATTATAAGGATTGTTTGGTTTTCCAGGTTTTTTGTGCTGATAAAAACACAATTAAGATTCTAAGGGCTATCTGCATTATTTTATCCCGTATCATATTCCAAGAAGATGGGTTATTCCGTTTTAAAAAAATTAAATATGTATCGGTTTTAAAAAAAATTAAAACACACAACCTTATCTCTCCTAGGGATTAGCTTTTAGAACAGGAATATAAAATATGGGCTTATGTGGCTCTGCAACAATAAGTCTCAGAACCAGCTAGACTTCTTGAGAAAATCTTTATAATAGGAGAGTGTGCATGAGAGTTCGTAGAACCGAATTACGAGTGCCAGAATATAATGAAGATACGATATGTTCTTTCTGCCAACCCAAAACACGAGATGTCACTATATTTCGTGATTATGATACATATGTCCCTGTGTTGGCCCGTTCACATATTCATATTTTTAATGCAGTCCCATTCCTACAAAAGGTTAACAAGCTTTATAAAAGTTTAGTTTATAAATAACAGAGATAATTATTATGAAAATATTTATAAAAAATATGCGGTTTTCTTTTATAAAAGTTTTTAAAACATTTAAGCTCTGCACTGTGAGATGGGTTGGACGTGTGGAACGAATGAATGAAGAAAGACTTACAAAACAAATATATGTAGCACAAATATTCGTGAAAGATATGTGAGAATCAAGTAAATGATGTAATAAAAGAAGAAAACGTAGAAAGTCAGATAAATCATAAAAGCTGTAAGAGAAAGTGTATGGATGTAGAAGAGTCTAAGGATACGTGTCGAGATAATTAAGTCTGTCGCTCTAGTCTCTCTGCCAACCCCGACAGGGAAATGTTGTGATGGTATGTATGGATGTATAATATTGTTCATGAATTTCATTTCAGTTCATGATCTACAAATTCATAACGATTTGAGTAATTGTAATTTATTTTTATCAAACACTGTTTATTGCACTTTTTTGTAACGGTATAACCCTACCGGTTTCAAGGCTTTCACCTCATCTTCAGGGAAGCACAAACAAGACTAAATTATGTTTGAACTGGTACCGATATACACGCTTCAACGGTTGGGGGCTGAGGGGTGAGGGAGGCATGGAGAGATTTTAGGGATATAACTGTTCACCAGATGTTCGGATCGATGTACTGACTTAGAAATTTCTAGGACTTCTTATCTGTCCAATTTATTTCCGTTACTACTGATATGTAAGATTTGAGTAATATTAGCGACCACGTTACCTCCTTTCTTTACTTTTCTCTGGTCGGTTCAAAGAGATTGCTATTTAGCAAAAAGTCTCTCCAATTGTTATTCATTGAAGTGTTACATTAATAAATTATTAAATATGTTCAAGTGGCCGTAAAGGAAAACCAAACTTGAATTTCTTTTTAAAAATATTGGGTATTAAAAGAAATATGTAGATCTTAAGGGGGTATTCTACTATAGAATTTGAAAAAAAAAGTTTTTTTTTGGTTAAAATCTCAAGTTCTATTTAACCGATTGCCTTCAAATTTGGTATAAAACTTTGATAAATAGTTTTTATATCGCCCCTACCTTGGATATTTCAAAACTATGTTTTCACTATTTTTTAAATAATTGAAAAAAAATGTAAACATATTGAAATATTTTTTCTCATTGGTACCAAGTATAAGGAAATTATTTTTTGTTAAGGAACTGTGTATGATTTTGTTTTAAACTTGCGAAAGGGTTTCAATCATGTCGACCATCCTACCCCCCTTTTTTTACAAGATATAACAGCTGATAACATCTTGAATTTTCAATTTAAAAAAAAAAGTATATTTTGTACATTCTCAAATCATCAATAAACAAACTGTAAAAATGTATAGTAAAAATATTTTATGTTTTTTTATGTAATCTGAAAAAACGCCCGAAATTCACGCCTCTAGAGTAGAATACTCCCTTAATATCCCTGAATTGGAACACACAAATTCTTCCAATTAGGCCATAGAGGTTGTCAAAATTCTTCATTATTCTTATATAGGAGGTAAATCCAGAAAGTAAGTGTACTGAGGCTCTCACGACCGGATGGATTTTATTTTCGACATGTTGGCTACACTTCCGTGTAGCCTGACCCTTCCCCTCCGCAACGAGACCGGTTTGAGGTCAGTACGTTGAGAAGTGTCGACGCGACAACACGTTTCGTGAAAAATGTCAATCCAATCTCCCGCCAAGTGCGAAATACGCGGCGTCATCCGTTATCTCGTTTGGAAGGGAAAACCTCCGGTTGAGGTTTATAATGAGGTGAAAACTGCATATGGTGATAAAGCTATGAATCGTACGAGTGTGTACAAGTGGTGTCGCGAGTTTAAAAACGGTCGTACGTCTGTGCATGATGATCAGAGGAGCGGAAGACCTTCAATTGTGACTGACGAAATTGACGAAATTGTTTTGGGACTGTCAAGGCATAATTTTAATTGAATATATGCCTCAAGGGGAGACCATCAACTCTGCAAGATACTGTGAGACCCTAAAAAATTGCGGAGGGCGATTCAGAACAAGAGGAGAGGCATGCTGATAAAGGGAGTCTGCCTGCTGCACGACAATGCCAGACCACACACGGCCAACGCCACGAAGGAACTGCTCGCCTCGTTTAAATGGGATGTCCTGAACCATCCCGCGCATTCCCCTGACCTAGCACCTTCAGATTACTATCTCTTTACCTTCCTGAAGCTGAGCATGGGTGGAAAAAGGTTTTCAACGGACGAGGAGGTAAAGGAGGAGGTGGAGAAGTGGACGGAGGGGGTGGCGGGAAACTACTTCGAGGAAGGCATCAAAAAGTTGATACCCCGCTTCACCACCTGCATTGAGAGGAATGGCGACTATGTCGAAAAATAGCTTACATATGTACTACGGTAACCACGTAATTTTTTTGTTTAAATAAAAAAAATTGTAACCTACAAAAATTCAGTACACTTAGTTTCTGGATATGCGTCGTATAAAAGATTTTTATTTCACCACAACAAACCTCCAATCATTGCCCTGGAGACTTATGAGCTTAACACATCGATCAATAAATCGAGGGACTAACTACTAAAACAACATTTGTTTGCCAAAATTCTTCTTTATTCATCAACATAGTCTCCTTCAAGAGCGATACATTCATTCCAGCGCTTTCCTCACTTTTCTATGCCAGCCGTGTAGAACGATTTATCTCTTTGGTTCCAAAATAGGTGTTAGTTTCGGCAATCACTTCTTCATTGGAAATCTCTTTCCCTGGAGCATCTTTTTGAGGTCTGCGAACATCCAATAGTTGCTGGGGGCCAAATCTGGAGAATACGGTGGGTGCGGAAGTAATTCAAAGTTCAACTCATGCAATTTGGCCATCGCTACCATCGACTTGTGACATGGTGCATTGTCCTGATGAAAGATAACTTTTTTCTTGTTCATATGGGGCCATTTTTTAGCAATTTTTGCCTTCAAACGCTCCAATGCTATGTAATATTTGCTATTGATAGTTTTACCCTTTTCAAGGTGATCGATGAATATTATAACATGCGCATCCCAAAATACGGAGGACATAACCTACCCGACCGACTGTTGAGTTTTTGGTCGCTTCGGACGACTTTCACCGGCTGCTCTCCACTCAGTTGACTGCCGATTTGATTCTGGAGTATAGTGGTGGATCCAAGTTCCATCCATTGTCCCATACCGATGCAAAAACTCCCGTTATTTCGCGTAAATAGTGCCAAACAGCGCTCTGAATCATCGATGCGTTGTTGTTTCTGTTTCATTGTGAGCAAACACGGCACCCATTTCAAAAAAAGTTTTTTTGTGACCAAATGTTCATGCAAAATAGTGTAAACACTACCAAATGATATCTTCAGGATGTCAGCTATCTCACGCAATTTTACTTTGCGATTTTCCATCACAATTTTGAGTTTTTTTTTATGTTTTCTGTTGTAACAGCCCCATTTGGACGACCAGAGAGGTCAGCATCATTTGTGTCTGTACGACCCCGTTTGAAATCAACATACCACCGACAAATGATTGTTTTCGACGGAGCAGAGCCCGGATAACACTTTTCAAGCCATCGCTGAGTTTGAACGGTATTTTTTCCCATTAAAAAGCAATGTTTTATCAACACACGAAATTCGTTTTTTTTCCATAGTTTTGAAAATAGCAAAAGTAGCGTCACTAAAACCACTGTAACTCAAGGCACAATGTCGGAATGTCATGAAAGTTTGACATGTAACTTCTAAAGGTTGTTTCTAACTGAGAATGGTATGGATTTTTTATTAGAGGCACCATCTGTTGGTTAGTCCCTTGAATTGTTGATCGATGTATTATCATAGATAAATTTATCGAATAAATAAATAAAAAAATTAAATAGATCTTATTTGTCACTTTGAATGAATTCCTCAATTCCACAGTTATCACAAAAATCTATGTTAAAAACCATGAATATTCAGAAATTACGCTCCAGTATTTTTTATTTATAATGAAGCGCGTGTTTATCTTGACGTGGAATGCTACCAGCTGAAATTGATGATGATGTATCGTGTCGTACTCATTTTTCTCTAATATACATTTCCCGGATAATTATTTTTCAGGAAATAAGTACTGTCTCTAAAGGTCGTAAGACGCAAAGCAATTTAACAATAGATTTATTTTGATTTCGTATCGAATGTCAAAAAAGGCAGAATACACTAAACATATTTTTGGTGTACTAGAATCATTGAGTAGAAAAAAAATTATACTACCACTGTTTATACTTTCGAAAGAATAAGATACTACCACTGTTTATAGAAAGAGCAGTGCGAAAAAGTGTATGATAGATGTGCAGAAGACGAATGAGGGATGATATTTTTTTTATTTAGTTATTATTACACATGACAAGAAATATACACAATTTGAGAAAAACAACAGATAATTTGATTTGGACATACAATTTTAATGGATCTGGGTTTGTTGCCTTTCATTTGTCGTATCCCCAGTAAACTAGGCTTTTGCCTGTATCTCACTGAAGATATTTAGCATGAAAAAAATAAATCGATACTTCTTTCCGATTTTTGATTACACAAAAACAAAACCCCGTTGCACGCTCTCATTAACCTGACAGTGACACTCAACTACAACTGGAAACATCTTGCGAAATTCAACTCCTCACACATCATCACTCCAGAAAGACCAAAAATATTCATCCCACACTATATCGCACACAATCACAAATCTCACATAAATCCCTTCCACTCGTCATTCATCCTGAAAGCCCAAGTACTCAAAATCCTGTCGCAATAACAATCACGCTCCGATCGACTGTCTAAATGGTTTTCCTACCTTTACCTTTATTGAAGTCGGCACGCCATTGTATGTAATGGGAGCCAAATAAGCATGTTGCCTTTGGGCAAAAGAGGTTTTAACTCTAGGGATGGTGAACATTTCATTAGTTGCCATGCGTGTCATGTGTGTCGTATGATAGGGAAGTTTGTTGCTCTTTTCTATTTGCAACATGCTAAGAGTGAAAAATAGATGTAGAGAAAGGTAGAAAAGATCAGAATAAATTATGAAGAAAAAAGTGCACTTAGAAGAATATATGGAATGATAACGTGTGACAGAATACGGAATGAAGTGATTATGAATTAATATTTAAGGTTGATGCGCGGACTACGAAGAAAAAGAGCAATTTGAGATGGTATGGGTACGTGAAACGAATGAGTAAATGAAAACAAAAAAAAAACAAATATACTGTGCTAATGTGAAGGCGTGGTTGAGGAAAATCAAGAAAAGTGTGGCTCAATCGCGTGTATAATATTTTGAAAGTAGGCAAAGTAAGAAGCCAGAAAAATTGTGGGAGGTATGTGAGAAGGTGTAGGAATGTGGAATAGGCGATGAATGTGTTGAGATTTGAAAGTCTGGCACTCTGTCCTCTCCGCTAACCCAGAAAGAAAACGTCGTGATATTGTATATGTATGAAATTTTAACCATCAAACCAACAATTAATTGATATTTTTATCATTGAGGTGTGCTTTTCATCTCAGCTTCATATTTTGGCATTGATATGTGCTTTTTAGATATTTCAAATAAACCTGAAAAATATGTTGTGTTGGTATAGTTCGGAAATTCTAGGATGAGTCCTGTGACAGCTCACAAATTTGCCCCAATACAACCTTGTAACGATGTTCAGTAATTTTAATTATTTTATCAACTTTAATATAAGCCTCAATTCTAATAAATAGCAAGTTACTTAGGTAAATACATTACAGTACCCGGCAGTAAGTAATACACGGCAATAAATTCAATGGACTACTAAAACATATATACAAGTACCCGGCGATAAGTAATACACATCGGGCTTACGAAAGAGATTGTCGGCCATAATCAGCTAACTTCGGCTTTATAGATCGTCGTCTGTCATTCATACTCGTGTTCCGTCGCGATTTACGTTTTTATTTTGTGTTTGCTTTTTATTTTGTTTTCTGCCATACGTTTTTGTATTTATTATTTAATCTAGATATGCTGGGGTGTGGGATGGAAACCCCCCGATGCCCTTGCGGTCGGGCTCGCCCTACATTGGTGGGGTGTATCTTGGCCGGGGGAACGTTTGTGGGATGAGCCCGGACCTTTTAATGTCTTCTCTCTTGAATGTATTTTTTTGTCATCTATTTATTTTCTGTGTTTATTTTTATCTTCTTGTTCTACGTGTTCAAGGGTGTGGGCTGAAAAACATCTGGTGTCCCCGTGGCTGGGCTCACCCTATACTGGTGGGGTGTATCTTGGCCGGGGGGACGTTATTAGTTGAGCCCAGACCTTTTGATAGCTTCTGTTTTTTAATGTATTCTTTTTTTAATGAGTTCTTGAAATGTGTCTAAATGTATTATGTACATATTATGTTGCTATCAATAAACCTGTATTTATTTGTCAGTCGTTGTTAAGCGTTCTAGGGACAGAGACGACGCTCTACAAAGCCGAAGTTAGCCGATTATGGCCGACAGTATCTTTCTTAAGCCCGATGTGTATTACTTATCGCCGGGTACTGTACATACGGTTGTATTGGGGCAAATTTGTGAGCTGTCATAGGACTCATCCTAGAATTTACGAACTATAGGGGTGTAATTGTTTACTTTTTTCCTTTTTCGTAATTATCAGTGCTTTAGCAAAACAGTTAGTAAACTTGTATATAATCCAGATGTGTCGTATTTGATACGCGGTGATTTTCTTCCTAGTTTTGTTCATTTATAGGAATTTTTGCATCTAAATGGCACTTAGCCGTTGCTTAACACAAATTCTTGAGGCACTTTCGTTCAGACCATTGTTACGAAATAGAGCTGCGATAAAAGAAAAGTATTTATATAAATTAAATGAATAATCGACAAAAATTCTGAATACGTTTATTGAATTTTTTTATATATACAAACTCTACATACAATCATACCACATACAATTTCCTCGTCAAAGTAGGCAGAGAAGACAAAGAGTCTGATATCCTTACTTCCTTCTATATGTTATATCCAAACACTTTCTACGAAATCTCTGACTTTCAAAATATTATTCACACAATCCAACCATACTTACCTTGGTCTTCCTTTCCCATGCTTTCTACTCATATTTGTATCATATAATGGTATTTTTAATATTTCTTCATTCATTCGTTCCACATTCACAAACCATCTCCGCGTGCACTTTTTCAGCTTACTCAATACATCAGCCATAAGTCTGTCAGCCATAAGCCACTGTCATTCCATGTATTATTCTCAATGCACGCATATAAAACTTTTTCGACATCTATCAGTCATTTTCTACGTCCGCGTTTCACTTTCATTCATCAAACTTGGCACCAAAATACTATTATGGACTATCGTCTTAGTAGATTTTGATACTATCTGGTTTAAGAAGATATGTTTCAGTACCACATTAATTTTGTTTCTTACCACTACATGCTACAGGATACCCCTTACAACTCTTCTATAATCTGATAAATTACTGCTCAGTTAAATAAATAAATAAATACGAAAGATACGTAATAATTCTCACGGACGTTGCTAAAGTATAATTATAGAAACAAGTCTCATAAGTAAATAAAATGCCGGCAAACAAGAAGATAGCTAACTCCCCCAAGTTTTCAGTAATTTGGCTACTTAATGCTCCGATTACCCTCAGCTCCAGTGGGGTGTAATAGTTCCACATATCGAGAAGTACAAACTTTATCCTTGTGTAGTCTGTTTGCCCAGTTATCCTTTCCCTTCCAAGTAACACCAGTTTATCGAAACGGAGTTGGAATAGATCTTATGTTATTGTAAGTTTAATTAAAACACAAATGTAACTACATTTAAACCAGAAGTTAATAACAAAACTACAATAGTAAATAAATAACTTCGTAAGATATAAAATATTTAATAATATTTTGTAAATCCACTACCCCGCTGCAGGTGTTTATAAATAAATAAATATATGTTTATTGATAGCAACATGGTAATAGGTTAGTCAATAAGTTTTGAAAGCGACATCTATGGAGCAGTAGAAAAACCAAAATTTCTACGCCATTTTAATATTTCATCTTTCATAAGAACGTACTCAAAATTTCATTTCGATCTGTCAATTCATTCTTTGTTTACAAGCCATTTGAAGTTGACGTGTCAGTGTATTTTTTAACAATGGAAAAATCCGAATATCGTGCAGTGATTAAATTCTTTGTTTTGGAAGGTTTATCGGCTACTGAGATCCATGCAAAGATGGTGAAAGTATTAAAGGAGTCTTCTCCTTCATTTCCAACCGTTCACCGATGGGTTTTGGAGTTTAAGCGTGGCCGTACAAGCGTTGAAGACGATCCACGCTCAGGACGTCCAAAAAGTGCATCAACACCAGAAATCATAGCGAAAATACAGGATATGGTTTTGGAAGATCATCGATCGACTGTGGATGTGATAGCTGACACCATAGGCATCTCATATGGAACAACATGGCATATTTTGGCTGAAGTTTTGGGTTTCAAAAAACTGTGTGCACAATGGGTGTCGCATTTGCTAACAATGCAACAAAAACACGTTCGAATGCGACTTTCTGAGCAACATTTGGAGCAATTTCGAAAGGATAAAAAGGATTTTCTGCGTCGATTCATCACTATGGATGAGACTCGGGTTTACCACCATGATCCTGAATCAAAACAAGAGGCTAAGGAGTGGTGTGAACTAGGCACTTTGGCTCCGAAGCGAGTTCGTGTCCAGAAATCGGCCAAGAAGGTGTTAGCGTCAGTTTTTTGGGATGCAAAAGGAATTTTATTGATAGATTATCTCCAAACTGGTAAGACAATCAACTCTGATCATTATTGTGACCTTTTGGACCAGTTGGATGAAAAAATTTGTGAAAAAAGACCCGGTTTGCAGAAGAAAAAAAACATTTTTCATCAAGACAATGCACCTGCTCACACAGCTCAAAAAACCATCGCGAAAATCAGTGAATTGGGGTACGAATTGTTGCAGCATCCACCCTATTCGCCAGATTTAGCTCCCTCTGACTTCTGGCTGTTCTCACACCTCAAAAAATTCCTTCGTTGAAAGCATTTTTCATCAAACGAAGAGGTTATAGCCGTCGTAGAGGAGTATTTTGCAGGCCTTCCAGAAAGTCACTTCCATGATGGGACAACAAAGTTGGAAGATCGTTGGGCCAAGTGTATTGATCTTATGGGAGACTATACTGAGCAATAAAAGTGATTTCCCCCCCAAAAAATGTATTTTCATTTCCGCTTTCAAAACTTTTGACTAACCTAGTATGTGCATATATTCATCTACCCTGAAATTCCATATATATTTAGAGGTATGAGCTCATCTCAAACAATTCCTCAGTAGAGATACACCCTCATCAATAAAGGGTGAATATGTAGAATATTAAATGTTTTTCATATCCTTCCCTTGTAGATGTAAATTAAAAACAAAAAATTACAATAATTAAACAAACAATACAATCAGTTCCTTAAAGGAGACATGATGAGGATGATTGTTGATAAATAAAAACTTGTCGAAATCGGAATATGCAAAGAGGAATTTTATTGATAAACGTCGGTATTTATAATATTTTGGACTGAATGCGCACGAGGTATATCGCTGTCTCGTCTTTGCGCTTACAATATTTTTACTGTCGATGCGTAGGTATTCTTTGTTTTGAGAGACAGCGCGGAAGAAGTGTTGCTCTCTCCTTTCCTCATGGAATGCGGTCTCCGCTAGTAGTGAGTTGAATGACCGACCGCGTGGACTTTGTCCATTGTTTGTCTCGCATTGTGAAGGTGGGGCAAAGGTCGTCTCGTGGGTTCAGTGATCGCACCTATAGTCGCTACAAGTTCATACAATAAAAGGTTCATCGATAAAAAATGCGTGCACATATCATATACCTATATCCCGCAAATATACACATATAAGGTAAAGTAAAAGAAAACACATTCAAGAGAGATGCCGCCAAAAGATCCGGGTTCATCCAAGAATACTTTTTCAGGCGAGACACATCCCAACCATTAAAAGGACGAGCTTGGCTGTAAGGTCACTAGATATTTTTCAGCTCACACTCTTGAACACATAAACTTTAGTGTACAATTATAATAACTGAGCAATAATATAAAAAAATGTAAAAAAATTAATTCTACTCCCATTATTTTTAATCTTGATACACATATAAACTATAACACAAAATAATGACAATAAATAAGCAGTATTTAATATAAAAATTGCTAAAAAAAACTAACTCATATACGTACCGCCTCAGATTCACTGCCAGTGAAAAAGAGAAAAATCTTTAAGACCCCAATTTTTAATATAAAATAAAAAACAGATGCGTGAGACTCTCGCGTGGTAGAAGTGAAACTTCTTAGCTCCTGGGAAAAGCTGATTTTATGCATTGCTTTTTTTCCATTTGTTTATGATTTTTTTTAGGATTAGGAAATGGTTATGTGGAATTTAATTCAAGAAAATCTCTCTTAATTAAATAAAAAAATATATTTCTTTTATTTTAAATAATATTTTTTTATAATAAATATTAATTTTAATACGAGGGTCATCTAGAAGTAAGGTTACAAGGGTTCCTGAGGCCAGGGAACTTTTTTTGTTTCGAAGTTGGCGCACCTGGCGTCTAGGGGGGATCCTAACGGTCAGTTTGTTTGGTCCCTCGTAATAATATAATACACTTAATAATATTAAAATAATATAAATTATTATTAATATTAAAATAATTAATAATAATTTATTAATAAATAAAATATTTAATAATAATACTTAAATAATAATAATATAATACACTGTTTCACTTTTCGTGACGTTCAGGCCAATTTGCCCTACCACGCCGATAGAAGTTTCACTTCAATAGCTTCAAATATTATAGAAAATGATGTTCATACATGCAAACTACTCGAATTATACAAAATGATGTTCATACATGCAAACTACTCGAATGATACAAAATGATGTTCATACATGCAAACTACTCGAATGATACAAAATGATGTTCATACATGCAAACTACTCGAATGACACAAAATGATGTTCATACATAAACTACTCGAATGATACAAAAAAAATGAGAATAAATAAGACATAATATAAAAACGGATGAAAAGAAAACGCATGTACCACTTCTGATATCCTGTCAGCAAAAAGAGAGAAAGTAAAAAATAGTCCAAACCATAACGAATAAATTACTAACTATTTAGAATGCAATGTTTCTACCCCCTATTATGACGACCTTTTTATTCCACCTAAAGAGAGCGGCGGGATAATAGGTAGAAACACGTGTAGTGGGGATTAGTGTCATTAGCAGAGTAATAAAGTATGATAATTTATTGTTAAATATTTTAATATGGTGTACCACAAAGTTAAAACCGAAACTTGAATTTTTAAGTTATATTTTATAAATAATATCGAGGAGGGTTTTGAAATTTAAAAAAAAAATTCAATATAAGTTGTATGAAACACCAGATAAAAAAAAATGGTTATGTTATTATATACACACTATCACGCCGTTTCTCTGTCGGGGTAGGCAAAGAGAAGACAGCGCCAGACTTTCCAATCTAGACATACATATTATGTCTTTTTTATTTTGACTTATATTTCTAAATATATTGTTTTTGAAGTTATCAATGAGATAGGAGGGGGAAGCACGTATAATTATTAATATTAATAGACGACATTCAAAATTCCATAAGTCGCTCGACATGTTTATTGTTCGCTGACGACTTGAAAATTTTCAAAAAGATCAATTCACCTCACGACTGTGCACAGTTACAACAGGACCTAGACTCCCTTGTCTCCTGGAGTGAGCAAAATCATATTATGTTCAACATTAATAAATGTATCTGTGTATCATATAGTCGATCGTTTTCACCAATCCACCATCAGTATACTATACAGGGAGTGGCACTAAACAGAGTTTGTGTATTCAAGGATTTGGGCGTATCCTTCGATGTCAGACTAACGTTCGTCAACCATGTCTCACGTTTGATATCGGACTGTTACAAACTACTCGGTTTTATAATGAGAATATCAAGAGAATTTAACAGCACCGATATCCTCCGAAACTTATACAATTATCTAATTAGAACCAAATTAGAATATGCATCTACGGTTTGGGCTCCTCATCAACTCAAATATAAAAACAATATAGAATAAATACAAAAAAAAATCCTCAGATATCTATGGTACAGAACAAAGGGCGATTACCCAAAATATGCTCACCATGCCGAACTTCTCACGGTGTGTAACTATAGAAGCCTCGAAACAAGAAGGCAAGAATCCATTGCGATATTCCTAATAAAGGTTTTCCAAGGTTCATTTAACTGTCCCGCGATTCTAGAAGCACTAAGTTTATATGTACCCAATAAATATAGCCGTGCAAGGAATCACCTTCTGTTCTACATACCAACTTACAGGACGAATATCATGGCTAAACACTCAGTCACGCGTGATATAGAGATATTGAACCAACTGAATGACACTGTTGATATATTCTCGGTACCGTCTAGCAGTATGAGAAGAATCCTGGCTGATATTATTCCTAACGAACAAGCTAACGCTAGAAGCAGATCCTCTTTATATAACAGGATAAATTCGTGCAAAGTGGATAAAAAAATAAAAAATAAATAAACAACAAAGTAAGTTATTCTTAAATATTATAATTTGGAGTTCCACAAACAGAAAACCGGAACATTTTACGCAGTTTGAATATTTGCTGTTTTTGTGAAAGGTCTAAATTGACTGTATAGTGTAGATAAATATATCATTCTCGATTACTAGGAAAAGCCTATTATGATATATTTTGATGAAATTCATTTGCACAGGAACATTAACCGAATTAAAATGTGTTTGCCAAGAAATATAGAGAGATTCCGCATCAGGTCGTCGATTAATGCCTTGTTTGTCTCCCTTAAAAGCTTCAGAGTTTGGCATGTGCGTACATATATCAAAAAGGTCTTGACGCATGTATTTTTGGTATAATTTCCCTTTTCCATGTGTATCCACTTTGTAAAGAAAATAAACGGAGTCCGCGAAAAAAACCGTTATCAAAGATTGTGTTTCTTCAAACATAAAAACGCCGGTTCGATTCTCTTCGGATCCCAGGGTTTTAATAGGGTTTTTGTCTGGTTATCACTTAAGGCCTCTTCAACATCTTTTTGGTTCTTGGGTCAGTGTCTGGTTTAATTTTCAAAACATACTATGTTGACATACTCAGACACATTACAACGTATTAAAAATGTTTGCCTAAGATTTATTTTTAACCTGAGAAAGTACGAGCATATCACTTCATACTAGAAAGCGCTGAACTCGAGAGATGGACGCCAAATTCACATACTAGCGCTATTGCATAATATCCGTAATTGTCTCGCCACCCCCTCTTATCTCACCGAAAATTTTCCATTTCAGGTTGATGAGAATGTGCAATGGGGTTTTGTATAATCAAAAATCTAAAAGAAGTATAGAACTATTTTTTCACGCTATATGTCCTCAGTGAGATACAGGCAAAATCCTAGTTTACTGGGGACACGACGAATGAAAGGCAGCAGCACACCCAGATCCATTAAAATTGTGCGTCACAATTAAATTACGAGTACTTGTTTTTTTCGCAAATTATGTATATTTTTGGCCATAGTAATTCTTAAATGTTTTATTTGCTTTTTGTTTAACTTTCGTTTTCTCTCTTTTCTCGATTTTACAGCTTAGTGTGAATATTTTATATGTAATCTAGAACGAAAACTTCGTTTGTTTAGTTTAAGTTACGTATAATCCTTATTAAGAGACTTTTTTCTAACAAACCATAAAAAATGTAAGAATCAGGAGACACACGACTAATCTTAGTATAGTACACACCAGTATTGCCAATTACCAAAATAGGAAGAATACGGAATATAGTGATTAGAAATTAATGCGAACTTAAAATTGACGTGCTGAGTAAGTTGAAGACACTTTTAAATGGTTTTGGCATATACAATCAATGAATGATGAAATACTAATGATACAAATATCACATATGGGGTAAATGTAAGTGTAAGGCGAGGTAGAAGACTAAGAAAATAGTGGTTGGATAAAGTGAATTATATTTTGAAAGAAACACACGTAAAAACTTAGAGAAATCGTTGGAGGTGTATGAGAAGGTGTATCGATGTAAAAGAGGTCAAAGGTATGTGTCAATATATAAAAGTCTGGCGCTCTTTTCTTTCTGCCTATCTCTATCGGGAAATGGGTTGATGGTATATATTTATGTAACAATAAATAATTATTTATAATTAGATAAGTATATATACGGTTTGGACGTTTATCGGTTAGAAATTAATAGAAAAGGTGGATTGAGGAAAACATTTCTGAATCAAATGGACCAAATTAAAGAAAATTGTCAGATAAATTAAAATACTTGAATAATGCGAGTATGGGCTGAAAAATATCTGATGTCCTTACGGCCGGACTCGTCCTATATTGGTGGGTTATATCTCATCCAGAGGGACGTTATGAGATGAACCCAGAACATTTGACAGCTTCTCTTTTACATGTATTTTCTACTCTTTAATCGTATCTTGAGATATGTCAAAATGTATTTACGAGTATAATATATAATATATACTATATGTACATACTATGTTATGTTTTTATCAATAAACCTATATTTATTTATTTACTTAGATGATGTACTAGTATAGACGTAGAAGAGGCAAATTACGTTTACCAGGATATGAAAGTTTGGCGTTCTCCCCTCTCTATTGACCCTGACAGGGAAATGGCGTGATGGTATAAATGTACGATTAAAATATAATACTTTTATTTTAAATAACACACCGTGAAAACTTATTTTATCGCTATAACTTTATTCACGCAAATTTTTGGCGAAATTTCGTTAAACACATTTCCACGACATTTAGTAAATAAATAAGCGGAATAATAAATGTTTGCCTTTGAAATGTTTTGCTGTAATTTTCCCTCGTAGCGTGAGATAGCAACTTTTATTAATATTTGTTTTTGCAGAGTAACGATTTGTTAATTGTTCATAATAAAAGCGCGCTTTCAGAAGCGAGCTTTCTAAGATTTACTTAAGACCGAGTTGCTCGGATGAAGACTTATGTATAATATTATCCATGAAGAATAAACTAAAAAAATACTTAGCTTACACACTAAATTTACAAAGAGATAATAAAAATAAATGGTTACTAAAAAAGTTCGTGCGGTTTTCGCTACAGAGGAAAATTATGAATTATTTTGTTATGTAGTGTTTTTTTGCCATTTTCCACGGATTTCTCCTGTTATATTACACAATAGTTCATTTGTAAGGAAGAATATCAGCGAGGATTTTTCTCATAGTGTTAGGCGGTGCCGAGAATATATTCAGTGCCACTTCTTTGTTGTGATGTTAAGTCCACTTTAAATGTTCGTTAAATTTTACTATATGAATTTAAATTCTTAATATTTAGTACAATTAAGGTCACGCGGTAATTTCTTTGAATCAGAAATATTTTAAAGAGGTTTTAAGTGTAACTTAAACAGTAATCCTTTTAAAAAAATGGGTAACGAAGCCTATAATCTATGAGTCAAAAGGGGGTTTCTGTTTCGATTTCGGTTGGTATCTAATGTTTTTGAAGGTATTGTGTTCACTTTTTAATATTTTCATGGATGGTTGGAAAAAATACCACATGGTAATACACCCACCTGGTGGTACTCGATACAATGAAAATTGTAAAACAATTCTCCCATGCGCTACTAGGTGCATGCGAGGATTGTTATCTCTCCACGTAGTATTTCCAATACATACGATGACGAACTATTAGGTGTGTGCCTAATCTAGCTCGAAAGCTCGAGCTGAAGACAATATTGTCTACCAACCACGCTCTTCATCATGCTCAATCACCAATTTAGATATATTGAGAAGTGTCATGTAGATGAATGAAAAAATAAATCTGAAATTATATACTTACGATCTCGTAATTTCGCTGTTGAGGTAGGTGGATAGGATATAGTACCAGATTTTCCTATATCAACACACACATCCTTCGCGTCTTCCACATCCTTCTTTTATGATTTTTCTGCATTTCTACGTTTCTTTATTTCAAAACATCATTTACTCGGTCCAATCATACTTTTCTTGGTATTTTTATATCACGTGTTCCACTCACATACGTACTTTATAATTTTTTTAAAGTTTTCCTTAATTCATTCGATCTATAGGTCTTAACCATCTTAGAATGTTCTTCATTATCTTACTCAATAAGCTTTAACTCTTATCATGGCAATATAACACAGGTGGTACACTAATTTAGGGATTTAAAAAAAATCCAGAAACTGTAAGGTAAGATAATTTTAAATATGGCAGCACATTCAAATACTATACATGCACTATTGTGTGCAGTGGTATCATCTGGTGATAAATATTGACAACGCTACAAGCTTTCAAACGACATCGGCTCAACATGTCTGAACAGCGTGGGTGCGTTTTGAAAATTGGGGTAAATAATCTTTAAATATCTTATTAATCACTACATGTAGAGAAAAATTATTCTATCATAATTCAGCTGTGTAAATGTTGTTCTTGTTTTAGATTATGTAATCATTTTATAGACGTTTTTGAGTTTTATAAAAAATGATATTTTAGCAATGTAACGTGGGTGTTTCATATAAAAAAACTAATAAGGAACAGTTGTGATTTTTTTCCTCATTTTCCTTCATAACTTACCATATAACAAGGAATCACCAAAAAAAAACGTTAATATTTGGATAAATTGAACTTTGCCAAGATAAGGGTCAAGTTCATATTCATCCTTAACTCATTTATTTCATATTTTGTCGTAAACTGTCACCCTATATATTTTTCTATTATTTTAATAAATAAATGCATTGTTAAAAAAACTCAAAAACAAAGAGATTTCGAAATCTTCATATTATTCTTCCTTAATGTAAATAAATGATCAACAAAGTTCTGGCATCAAAATGGAAATACGAGTATTAATTTACTTAAGAACTTTATAGAAGTAATATGTTAAACCATATTTCGTATGAATATATTAATTTCTGAATGTGGTGTGTTAAAAGTTATAATCGTAATAAATTTCATAAAGGTTCGCAAGAGTTTATGTCATAATTATGTGTTAAATTGAAATTTAAAAGTTAGAGACGAATTTATCTCACATGCTTCTTTTGAAATACTTTCCAAATGCTTTCGAGTGATATTCAAATTGTTGATTACTTTCCCATTCTTTGATTTTTCGTTTTTTTTACTGTTGTTTTGTGGGTTATTTTTCTACCGTCTTCTAGTTTAATTCTGTCTCGTCAGATCGTCCTTAAGTCCGAGCTCGCCCTCCCACTGAGAATATTATGGGATGAACCTGTTCCATTTGAAAGCTTAAATCTATCTGATGTATATTTTCAATTGCCTTAATAAATAATATGTGTAATTACAGTACAGTACAGTAATATTTGTATATTAATCAACTCTGATATATTTAAAATTTTATTTCTTTATATTCAAGTTCTTTAATTTAAATTTTTCACTGTAGCTTTCGAATTTGAATCATAAAGATATTATAAAGAGTAAAAAATTCAGATCGGTTCCGTATTTATCGAATGAATTGAGTATTCCGAATAAATCCGATAAATGTGGGGAGCTTTTATAAAAGAGCTTTTGCTAATCATGTGACTTGGAATTATTTGCCTCTAAGTGTTAGAGATATGGGTGGCATATGCCGCTGTAGGAAGCACTTGAAAACAACCTTTCATGAGAGTTCTAATAAAAAAATATAATTTTTTATGGACACTGTACAACTTCTACAGCTTAATATGTTACTATCACATAAACTGTACTACTTCTACAGCTGAATATGTTAATATCACATAAACTGTACTACTCTTACAGCTGAATATGTTACTATCACATAAACTGTACAACTCCTACAACTGAATACGTTACTATCACATTAATTGTACTACACCTACAGCTGAATATTTTTTAATTTTTTTTTTATTCACTTTGCACGGATTTCTCCTGTTACACAAAGAGGGTCTGCTTCTAGCGTTAGCTTATTCGTTAGGAATAATATCAGCCAGGATTCTTCTCATAGTTTCGAGGCTTCTATAGTTACATACTGTGAGAAGTTCGGCATGGTGAGCATATTTTGGGTAAGCGCCCTTTGTTCTGTACCATAGACATCTGAGGATTTTTTTTGTATTTGTTCTATATTATTTTTATATTTGAGTTGATGAGGAGTCCAAACCGTAGATGCATATTCTAATTTGGTTGTAATTAGATAAATATATAAGTTTCAGAGGATATCGGTGCTGTTAAATTCTCTTGATATTCTTATTATAAAACCGAGTAGTTTGTAACAGTTCGATATCAAACGTGAGACATGGTTAACGAACGTCAGTTCGACAACAAAGGTTACGCCCAAATCTTTGAATTCAGAAACTCTGTTTAGTGCCACTCCCTGTATAGTATACTGATAGTGGATTAGTGAAAACGATCGACTAAAAGATACACAGACACATTTATCAATGTTGAACAGAAGATGATTTTGCTCACTCCAGGAGTTTGGGGAGTCTAGGCCCTGTTGTAACTGTGCACAGCCGTGAGGTGAATTGATCTTTTTGAAAATTTACAAGTCTTCAGCGAACAATAAACATGTCGAGTGACTGACTTATGGAATTTTGAATGTCGTCTATTAATAAGAGAAAAAGTAGGGGATCTAAATTGGATCCTTGCGGTATACCAGATCTTGCGATAAATTCCACAGAAGACTTGTTACGGATTGTTACGTATTGAGATCTTTCTTTTAGGTATGATGCGAATAATCCAATTAGATTATCGCTGAAGCCAAGTTTATGTAACTATCAAATTAACTGTGCTACTCATACAGCTAAATATATTACTATCACATTACTTGTACTATTCCAACAGCTGCATATGTTACTATCACATAAACTGTACTACTCCAACAGCTGAATATGTTACTATCACATAAACTGTACTACTTCTACAGCTGAATGTTACTATCACATAAACTGTACTACTCCTACAGCTGAATATGTTACTATCACATAAACTGTACTACTCCTACAGCTGAATATGTTACTATCACATAAACTGTACTACTCCTACAGCTGAATATGTTACTATCACATAAACTGTACTACTCCTACAGCTGAATATGTTACTATCACATAAACTGTACTACTCCTACAGCTGAATATGTTACTATCACATATCTAAGACTTCTTTCCCTAATAAGTTTCTCTATGTAAATTTTCTGCGATTTGCTTAATAAATGTGTTTTTCTAAACATATGTAAATGCGGGAAAATTCTAATCTAATGGCTCCGGCCACACCTTTTCTCCCTTATAGTCAACTTACATGTGTTTATTTTATCAACCAGTCAACAAAAGTGGATTTGAATATCGAAGTTAGAACGCCCTTCAAGAATCTGCCCTATAAACGGCGCTAAATAAAATTGTCCTTAATATTAAAGTCATATTAGTCTATCAGGTCTAAGATATTAAGAAATTGCCTTTTTATATCGGAATATATACTGAACTAACATATATGTGTAGGATGTCTTCCCTTTGTAAATTTTCTGCGGTTTTCTTACTTAATATGTTTTTTGATCTAATCTAATGGCCGCAGCCACTACTATCCTATCTTTATATTCAACTTATACATATATTTATTTTGTAATACCTGTCTATTAAATGTAGTGGGTTCGAATCCCGAGTTAAAACACACTCGAGAAATTTGGTATCTAAACGGCGATGCATTAGGAATTGAGTGGCATATAGCCAAACCAGCATATCCAATAAAAAAATGAGTAAGTGTTAAAATTTGAGTCACATAACATTTTTTTATAAGCCAGAAGTGTATTTACTTCAAAATTCTAAATGTTAGGTACTACTGCTGCCATCTATAATTTTTTTGGCAAAGCGATTTTCGTGATATACTTTTATGTCAAATTTGCTTATCAAACAAAAATACTTTAATCATCAAATAATCTTGTCATAATATGAGACTCATTTTTAAATTTTTATTGTAATAGTTTTAGAATGTATCTGTTCAATGAATAAAAAACATTTATTACACAACATTTGATTTATAATAACCTTTGAGCTCCATTATCTTATTTAAATACATTCGTTGTATAGGCTGGTTTGGCACTTCACCACTCAATTGTCCTTTTATTGTTAATCCCAAAAGCTCTCCGAACAAGTTAAGCTTTGAAATTAGTGTGGCTTATTCTTATCATGTATGAACCAAAAGGATTGTTTTAGGTTTGAAATAAATAAATTTATCATATAATGGATAAGTATATACAGTGAATTTATTTTTCGAAGCAAAAAAAAATCTTAACCTGTTTCAAAAATATGACGTGGGTTCTCGCAAAAATTGCGAAGCAGAAATGTGATGAAAATTGTTCGAAATTTGGACGTGTACGCACTGAACCGAGAAATTGTGCTAATGCGAGAGGGGGTGGTCGAGGGTTGGGGGCTGTTACGTGGATTCCATATTTATGGATAACTTTAGTATCGTGCATTCAAACTATGCGGCTTGACCTCAACATTTTGAGAGCACATACTCTTTAGAAAAAGGAGAAATTATTTTCGGATATTTAATAGCATTTTATTTTAAGGAGCTTTTATTAATTTTTTAACACTAATAAAATATTTACAACCTAGATATTTTTAAATGAAAAGGTACCCCAAAAAGTACAAGTATAAATCTTATATGCTAACAAAACAAACACTATAAAAATCTAACATGCTAATATAACAAACATGCTAACATAAACAGTTTGAAACCCCTTTTTGATTTTTTTTCTTCATATAATTAAGCTACATTGAGAGAATGAGTTGCGAAAGATTTACATATATACGTATCATCCCATCGTTTCCCTATCATAGCGTGTCAGACTTTTGTATTCAGATACCCATCCAAAATCTTTTCTACATCCATAAACTTCCTCATACAACTACGATTTTTTAAAATTATAACGTTCCTTTTATTCAAAATATCATTCACTTGATCCAACCATACTTCCTTGGTCTTCTTCTACCACGCCTAATGCCCACATGTGTATTATATATACTTGTTTTGCTAGACATGACGAAACCATCTCAGAGAGATCTTATTTAGCACATCACCCTTAATTTCACATTCATCCCTTATGACTTTATATCGGATAGTATCATACGAGTACATTGTCACTCCAAGTATTAATTTCAATGTATTTCTACATAATTTATTTGGCTTATTTCAGTCTTTTTTCACGTCAACGTTTCACTTCCATGCATTAAATTTGATACTAAAATACTCTTGTGGACCATTATTATAGCAGATTTTTTCCCTCACATTTACTTTCCCTTGTAACGTTTTTCTATCATCATTGGATTTGGAACATTACTTCACCAATATTTCTCCTCGCATCTTTCATACAATTTACTTACCAAACTCTAATTCATCTTCATTCTCCACTAACACTACAATGTTTTATTCTCCCCTAACACTACAATGTTTCATTCTCCACTAACACTACCATATTTCATTCTCCACTAACACTACAATGTTTCATTCTCCACTAACACTACAATGTTTCATTCTCCACTAACACTACAATATTTCATTCTCCACTAACACTACAATGTTTCATTCTCCACTAACACTACAATGTTTCATTCTCCACTAATACTACAATGTTTCATTCTCCACTAACACTACAATATTTCATTCTCCACTAACACTACAATGTTTCATTCTCCACTAACACTACAATGTTTCATTCTCCACTAACACTACAATGTTTCATTCTCCACTAACACTACAATGTTTCATTCTCCACTAACACTACAATGTCATCAGCATTTTTATGCAACCCATTGCCTAGCCATGTATTTCATTCGTACAATTAATCTGTGTAAATATGAAACAACCAGAAAACATACAAGTATACACGTAATATTAAACAGCAAAAGAATAACGAGTGTGAGGAAGAGGAATATCGAGGAAAGGCTGGAAAGAGATGGTTAAACACATTTTCACTGAAGGAAAGGTAAAAGTATGAAAAGCAGGAAATCATGTATGACAAGATGGGGCGACGATGAGGCTCGAGGTGTGTCCATAGATAGAAAAGCCTAGATACCCGCCTTCCTCGCCAATCCCAAAAAGAGACAGGGTGTAAAAGGATCTTTCAAATTGAGTGGTTTTTTTAAATTCTTATATAAAACACAGATGGCGTCGCGAACTTGCCTGGGTCTTGTGACATTTAAGAAGTGTCATGTATGACATATATAAAAATGGAGTCGTATACAAAACAACAACGCGTTTAAATTGTTGAATTATTTTATGTATTGTAATCTCTGGAAACAGATATTTTAATTGGCCACCAAGATCATGTGATCTGAAACCGTTGGACTATTTTCTCTGGGGTTACGTAAAAGTCAGGTCTACTCGTACAAGAATGACTCCCAATCAATTCCTGAGCTGAAGGATGAAATTATTCGCGTTATTGGTGAGTTAGAACCGCAATAATGACAAAATGTCATCGAAATTTTTGACAAAAGAGTGAACATCTGTGGAGGTGCAAGAGGTGGACATTTGGCGGATATTGTTTTTTGTGTTTAAATGTCATACATTATACTTCAATAACCAAAAATTGTGTGTTTTATTCAAGAATTAAAAAAAATAGAATTAAAAAAAAACCGCTCCATTTGAAAGACCCTTGTAAGTGTAATTTTATTTTAATAATTGTAATGTTGGATGTATACTCGTACCATACATAAAAAAATCAAGATTTTGTTCCCATACTAATAATACCAGTCCATTTTCTAATGAAATGTCCTGGTAGAGGATATAGTAAATTAAATATACTGAATTGTATAGGAAAGCGAACTTTCTATTAACTTTTTACGTCGTTCCTCTTTACAGGATTTTTTCATTGGCATTTTTTCCGACTATAGAGAATTATTACATACCGTCCAAATATTATTGAACTATTTCATTAAAATTTATTCATAAAAAAATAATCGGAATTTAAGAGTTCTTTAAATTACATAGCAAAAATTAAAAGACAAAGTATTAATAACCTCCTAAAAATAGAACTATTTAGAATACATATATATTTCAAGATATGATGCTTTAACACACAAATGTAAGAATAATAGTAATTATCAACACAAGATTTACGCGATTTTATTTAATTTTTTAAAATTTATTTTACACATGACAAGAAATAAACATCATTTGCGAAAAAAACAACAGGTAATTTAATTCGGGCACAATTTTAATGAATCTGGGTTGGTTGTTTTTCATTTGTCATGTCCCCAGTAAACAAGGCTTTTGCCTGTATCTCACTGAGGGTATATAGCATGAAAAAATAAATCGATACTTCTTTCCGATTTTAGATTATGTAAAACCCCGTCGCACATTCTCATCAACCTGACAAACTGTGACACTCAATTACGTATGTATACATCACGCGAAATCAAATTCCTCACACTTCATCACTCCAGACAGACCAGAACATTCATCCCACAATATACCGCATACAATAATTAAGCAAAAAAAAAATATTTATACAAAAATATAAAACAACAAAAAACACCACACTCAAGAGCTTACACAAACCTCTTCCACAAGTCATTCCTCTTGCAAGCCCAAATACTCAAACTCCTGTTGCAATAACAACCACGCTTATATCGACTGCCTAAACTGTTTTCCTCCCTTTACCTTTTTTGAATTCGGCACTCCATTGTATGTCACGGGAGCTAAACAGGCATATTTCCTTTGGGCAAAAGATGTTTTACCCTAGGGATGGTGAACATTTGATCATTTGCCATGCGTGTCGTGTGTCTCTGCTGAGTCTGCATCTTCCCTTCCTCTCTATGATAGTGCCAGAGAATGGATTTGAGATGTAAATTGGCTATGTTCATAATATCTCCTTAATTTATTTTCAATAAAAATATAATTTTTCTCAAGGAGACATTATAAAATAATTTACAATTTAAAAAAGAATTAGGTTAAACACAATTGAATAACAACCCCCTGGTCAATTCCTTAGGTTGAGGAAATGCCGGAAAAGGACCCTTCTGAATTCGACAACATCTATATTAAAAATATCTACCAAACCAAACATAGAGTTGAAAACAAATTATAACAATAAATTAATGAGCTTCGTGACCTAGTTGATAAAACGCAAATCTTTCAACTCGGTGATCATCCGTCGGTACATTTTTTTAAAAAAGGATTTCTGTTTGATTTTGACTTACAAAGTCTTTAGTGTCTTTCTAGTTGGTTTAAATACTTTATTACATGGTAATACATACGTTAGATTGTGCTATATATAACGAAACTTCATGTTTTATCAGATCTTTTGCTGACAAGTATCTGCCGGAGGTAAGTCATGTATTGGATGTTAACATAAGTTGTGTCCGTTTTTTTTTCAATTTAATAATGAGCACCAAAAGTAAAACAAAACGTTAAAGTTAAACGTCATTAGACAGAAAATTTTCTGCTCTACAAGAAATTGTGTTTGCAAAAGCAACGTAAAAACGTTACATATATTATTTTATTTGAATACAAGCCTTCAAAATGGAATGTCAAGTAGACTAAAGTGAGCATTTTCGACACCTCCGGTGGACTTCGATGAGCACCGCTTAAACCATATTGTTCATGAAGATCCCCTTCAAACCACTGTATAATTGTCTGAGCAGATGAATTATAGTCAGATGACTGTATACTGCCATCTTAAATCAATGGGAAAAGTCCAGAAGTTCGGGGCTTGGGTTCCACATGTTTTGAGTGAAAACAACAAAAATCAACGTTCGACAATTTTTGCTGGTTTACTCGCGCGTTATCGAGCTACGCATGATCACAAGCAAACGTTACTTTACCGCATCATTACTGGTGATGAAAAATGGTTTGAAAATGGTGATAAAATATGTTTGAAGGGGATCTTCATGAATAATATGGTTTGAGCGGTCCTCATCGAAGTCCACTGGTCGTGCGGAATGCTCCATGTCTTTCAGGTCGAAATTACCGTATTTGAAACGCAAAAACCATCGACGAGCTGTCCTCTCATTCCCATCCTCTTCCCCGTACATTTCGCAAATATCAAGAGCAGCTTTGGCAGCTTTATTCCCTCGATTGAACGCGAATAGAAGGAGGTGTCGAAAATTCTCACTTTCGTTTACTTGACATTCCATTTTGAAGGCTTGTAATCAAATAAAATAATATATGTAACGTAAAAACAAACAACATCTCGCAGAGCAGAAAATTTTCTTTCGAATGACGTATAACATTTACCATTTGATTTTACTTTTGGTGGTCATTTTTAAAATTGTAAAAAAAAAACGGACACAACTTATGTCAACACCTAATAAATGTGTCGCAGAGTTGCGTTTCAGATATCGAAACTGCGGCAATATTTATTGACCAGATAATGATGATTATCGATTACCTAAATGTCCAACTATGAACGTATAGGTCAGTGAACTATTAACTTAAAATAATCTCACCAATTAAAGGATTTGCCATGATTACATATTATTAAATCTGACGGCTGTACCGAATACTAAAGGATCTATCAAATTGAGCATTTTTCAAAATTCTTAGATAAAACACAGATGACGTCGCGAATTTGCCTGGGTATTGTGACATTTGAGAAGTGTAATGTATGACATTTATAAAAAAAATTAGTCGTATACAAGACAACAAAGCGTTCGAATTGTTGAATTATTTTATATACTGTAATCTCCGGAAACGGTGATTATAATTGATAGAGATACGTGATTATCGCATTTTGCGATAAATGCGACATAGAAGCGATAAATGCGATATAATTGCGAAATTTCGAAAATTTATTTAATAAACGAGGGAAATTTTTTAAAACGTGAGATTTTTTAAATTGTAAAAAAACTCACCAAGTGGATACTTTAACACTGTTTTGTTTAAACGCATTTGTTAACGCCACAACCATGTGAATGACACAAAACAAGTACCAACCTAAGTATGTGGCATCATAGACAATAGACAAGAGTTGACCATAGACTCTGGGAGGTTTCTCTTTAGTCATTCTTAACAAAATCAATATATTAAAAATTTCGCAATAGATGCGAAATTTTTAATATATTGATTTTGTTAAGAATTACTTAAGAGAAACCTCCCAGAGTCTATGGTCAACTCTTGTCTATTGTCTATGATGCCACATACTTAGGTTGGTACTTGTTTTGTGTCATTCACATGGTTGTGGCGTTAACAAATGCGTTTAAACAAAACAGTGTTAAAGTATCCACTTGGTGAGTTTTTTTACAATTTAAAAAATCTCACGTTTTAAAAATTTTTCCTCGTTTATTAAATAAAAAAATATATGTTTTTAGCCCCAAGAACATGGGTTGAACATATATCAGTATTAAAGAGAAAGCAACAGCTTACAAAGCAGAAGGATTTTATATAAACGAAAAAAATATTTTAATATGCAGGCATTGCAATTGTCAGCTAGATTGGAAAAAGAAAGATAATTTAACCTAACATATAGAATCAAATGGACACAAGAAAAAAGTTTCAACATCTGCTACAAGTACTACTAATCAATCGACAATACCAAAAATCATGGATAAAAGACATGAGAAATCTACATTTATAAAAAAAAACCGTCAGCATGTGCCTAAAAGCTAATATACCTCTGGAAAAGTTAAATCATCCTGCGGTGAAAGAATATTTTCGTGAATATGTGCAGGGATCTAGTGAATGTGCAGATCAGCTACGAAGAACATATGTTCCAATATGTGGAGCCGACATGAAGAGAGAAATTCTGGAAAATGTTAAAAACAAGCTTCTTGTAATAGAGGTCGATGAAACTTCAGACAAGATGGGACGCTGCGTGTTTGCCATTTTATTCAGAACAGTGTTACCTGCCAGTGAGCAAAATGTCTACTTAGCATCATGTAATTTTTTGGATTCGGCAAATGCTACTACATGGTTACAAACAATAGTAGATACTCTCAAAGACTATGAAATTTCATATTCAAATATAATAGGATTTGTTTCAGACTCAGCTCCTTATATGATTGCTTGCTATAAAAGTCTTAGCGTTTTAATTGGAAATAAAATGCTACATTTCCAGTGCTGGGCACACAAAATTAGTTTGGTTGGAAATGTTTTTATGAAAGAGTTGAAAGTGCTAAATGAATACATTAGTAAACTCAAAATGGCATTTTTACATTCGCGTAAACTGAAATCAACTTATGTTGCATTCTTGTTGAATTCATATCCTCATCTCCCGGCAGTATTATTTCCGAGTCCAATTATAACCTGTTGGAAATCATGGTTCAAATCCGTCAAATATTTAGACACATACTTTGAGCCATTGATAGATTTTTTTTAAAAGCTCAGATATAAAAAGTGTAGCAAAGGGAAGAATTATAGAGCTGTATGAATCTGATACAAATACATTAAAAATTCAATGTAAATTTGTTAGCGAGACATGCGATAAATTTATTAATTTAATTGATAAATTAGAAGGATCTTCGTACCCTTTTTCCCATTTATTGTGGGATGAAATTATGGGAATAAAAAATTCTCTCGGTTATAACATAGGTGGCATTTTGCCTATGGAAACCCATAAGCTACTTCTTGAAACAGATGAACATACCAAACTAGAATTAATATACATTCTTAAGTCGGTTTCCTGTAAAAGTTTATTAAAACTCGAGTCACATTTAAATAAAAATGAAACGAATGTGTTTTATTAAGCTTTAAATCATCTGTTCAATCCCCATGTAGCTGGAAGTAGATGTAATTTCCAAATTCATGAAACAATATCGGTAATAAGAAACTTACCTTTGTTTACAACATTAACAACCACTCAATGTTTAGAGGGGTATTCACATTTTTTTAATAATTTATCATGTAATATTAAAAGTGGGGTAAAAGTGGATATTCTTCAACTTTTACTTGCAACAAAGATGAAACATGAAGAATTCGGCAATGCTGCCCTTCAATCAATTTGGTGTCCTGCAAATAGCATTGACGCAGAACGGTTTTTTAGTACGTACAATTTAATTGTTAACGATCGACGTACTAGGTTAAAACAATCATCAATTGAAACATGCTCGATGATAAACTTTAATCATTATATAAAATTTAATCGGTGTATTCTTGTATTTCTATTTAATTTCTATTTTTTTTTATCAATATATTGTATATCGTTTGAAAATTATGTATAATTTGAACTTTTAACTTTGAATTCGTAATTAAGAAATAGATGCTAAATAGACGCTAAAATTTGTCATTTTAAACGCTATTTTTTTGAAAAAATAGATGCTAAAATACGTGTCTCTAATACTTGGCCATCAAGATCATGTGATCTGACACCGTTGGACTATTTTCTCTGGGGTTGCGTGAAAAACTAGGTCTATAAGAATGCCCCCCGATCAATTCCTGAGCTGAATGATGAAATTATTTGCGTTATTGGTGAGTTGGAACCGCAATTATGCCAATATGTCATAATTTCTTTTTGACAAAAGAGTGGATATCTGTGGAGCTGCAAGAAGTGGACATTTGTCGGATATTGTTTTTGCGTTAAAATGTCATACATTATACTTCAATAACCAATAAAAAGTTTTTTGAAATCAATGCAAATTGTGTGTTTTATTCAAGAATTAAAAAAACTGTTCAATTTGAAAGACCCTGTAGCGACCGTGCGTGCGGTCACTGAACCCACGGAAGCGATCCTTGGCCGCTCGGTCATTAAACTCGCACTGTAAGGAATGCGAGACAGCACTAGGCGAAGGTCGCCGCGCGTTCATTGAACTCACTAGTAGCGAACAGCGAGAGCGAGATACCGACATGTCTCTTGCCTCTCCTGCAGACCGTAGTATGAAATGTATATAGTACGCGCAACAATAACCATCTGTCCGGCGAAGCGAGACAGCGACATGTTCTGCACCGTTCTATACATTATAAATACAGACGCTTTCAATATACTTTCTCTTTTTGCTTATCTCGATCTCGACGACTTGTATTCAAACAACCTCATCCTTCTATGCGAAACACAAGTCCCTAAATATTAAAAAAGATTAACAGCACTCAATAAAGTGAATGGTGGGTTGAAAAATGTGTTTATTGATTTACCGACCGAATCTTTTAATTCTATTGTCTAAAATAGACAGATTTTTATCCCAACTTTAGGAGATGTGTAAGAATTTTGGAAGTGGTGAAAAGTTATTAAAGTAAAACAAATGTAGAACTGAAATCATTGCGTATAATGTGTGGAACAAGAATATAAAGAATAAAGATATTAGAGGAAAATGCTGGTTGAAAGAAGATGCAGTGTTTAAGAAGGAGAATAAAGAATCAAGATGTAGAAAGAATGAATAATGTAACATTTACAAAAATAATAAAAATCAAAGTGCAATTCGTATACCGCCGTTAAGAGATCCTCACCTCAAGGGCGCTCTTACTTGGGACTTGAATTCACTATTATTAACAGATAAACAATATTAAAATATAAATATACTATGCGTATCCAGAAAGTAAGTGTACTGAGGCTCTCACGACCGGATGGATTTTAATTTCGACATGTTGGCTACACTTCCGTGTAGCCTGACCCTTCCCCTCCGCAACGAGACCGGTTCGAGGTCAGTATGTTGAGAAGTGTCGACGCGACAACACGTTTCGTGAAAAATGTCAATTCAATCTCCCGCCAAGTGCGAAATACGCGGCGTCATCCGTTATCTCGTTTGGAAGGGAAAACCTCCGGTTGAGGTTTATAATGAGGTGAAAACTGCATATGGTGATAAAGCTATGAATCGTACGAGTGTGTACAAGTGGTGTCGCGAGTTCGGTCACGTCACACCTCTTCACCCTCCGCCAAAAAGTTCAAAACCACAATTTCAGCCAAGAAAATCATGGCATCCGTGTTTTGGGACTGTCAAGGCATAATTTTAATTGAATATATGCCTCAAGGGGAGACCATCAACTCTGCAAGATACTGTGAGACCCTAAAAAAATTGCGGAGGGCGATTCAGAACAAGAAGAGAGGCATGCTGACAAAGGGAGTCTGCCTGCTGCACGACAATGCAAGACCACACACGGCCAACGCCACGAAGGAACTGCTCGCCTCGTTTAAATGGGATGTCCTGAACCATCCCGCGCATTCCCCTGACCTAGCACCTTCAGATTACTATTTCTTTACCTCCCTGAAGCTGCACATGGGTGGAAAAAGGTTTTCGACCGACGAGGAGGTAAAGGAGGAGGTGGAGAAGTGGACGGAGGGGTTGAGGAAGGCATCAAAAAGTTGATACCCCGCTTCACCACCTGCATTGAGAGGAATGGCGACTATGTCGAAAAATAGCTTACATATGTACTGCGGTAACCACGTAATTTTTTTGTTTAAATAAAAAAATTGTAACCTACAAAAATTCAGTACACTTACTTTCTGGATATGCCTCGTATATAAGTTGAGTGTAAGGATAGGATGGTATTGTCCGCGGTCATCAAATTAGTTACTTCCTTACATCTGCATATGTCCAGAAAAATACATTTGGTAAGAAAAACCGCAGAACACTTACCAAAAGGAAATAATAATCTTCAAAAATAATAAAGAAGGAATGAGAAGTTTGGAAACATCAACTAAAACGTGACACGTCAAAATTATTCAAATCTTGAAAGAGAGAATAGGGATAACCATTTATAATAGGAGATTATGCATGACGAGTTGTATAGATATGGTGGAAACTGCCAAGATATAAAAATGTGGATATTTTCTCTCTCCGTCTACCTAAAAGGGGTATGCCGTGGTGGAAATTGTTTTGATTATTTTTAATATCCCAATATAAGGTAATAAAAGAGCACCGAAGCTTTGGTTAAAGGAAAAGCCAAGCTTTGAATCGAAAGCTGGCAATAAAATTATTAATAAATAATACAATATTTAGGTTCCTAGTTTGTTAATGTTGTTATCTAAATGTTATCATAACGGTTCTGTATTTATCCTGTGAGTGATTTATCAGCAGTAAAGTGCATGTTTATTAACACATAAATCATATTAGAATCATAAATACTGTGACTGAGGCGTCACGGCATTTGCAAAATATCATGGCTTCCGATTGGTTTCAACAGGGGGAGTCAATATTTTTTTATTTTTTTATTTAAATACTAAAAAAGTTTAAACGACACTTCAATGTGCTTTGCACACGTTCTTAAACAATATAATTATTCATTTATGAAAGGAATATGTGTGTCATTTAAGTGTCACTGACAAACCTTATTTAAGAAACAAAGTATTAAAAAAGTACGTGACGACCCTTTAATGTGCTTTATAGATGTCATTAAACAACATTATCTTTTATTTATAAATAAATCAGATATGTCATTTAAGTGTGCTTATCAAATGCTTATCAAACGATCATATAACTTAATACCAGAAGGTATTGAACTGGTTGAATGTTAGAAATAGACGCCAAATTCACATACTGTCTCTTTTGTATAATATCCTTAACTGTCCCGCCGCACCCTCTTATCTCGCCGAAAAATTTCAGCGTCTTTCTAATCATGGATTAGCGCTACGCTCAAACAGAGATTGTTTATTGGCCTTTCCGGTTCACCGCTCCTCTTTCATTACGTCGTCCTTTACTGTCCATGCAGTGAGACTCTGGTATCAGTTACAAACCAATATAAGACTCGCTCCGTCCTTGGCATGCTTTAAGAAGCGACTGAAAAAACTGCTCATTTCTAGTCAGTAAAATAACGTGTTTCATTCCTGATTTTTCTTTTCCTTTTCTCTACACCATACCTTCCTTTCCTTTTGATTGATGATATTTCACTTTATATGAAAAATAATGTTGGGGTGATTGTCCGTCTTTGTGGGGTTCGTGGGCATGTTCTCACGTATATGTTTATGGATTTCGTGGGGATGGATATTCATTTGAATGATTTATGCGACGACGTAACTTGCTTCATTTACTTTTGTCTGGTTGGTTGGAAGAGATTGCCACCTGGCAATAATCCCGCTAGATTGTATTGCAATAAAAGTGTTAAATAAATTAAAAAATAAATAAATTATGTTAAAAAAGATAATTATTTATTTACAAGAAAAACAAATACGACACTTAAGTGTGCTTTATAAACGTTAAAAAAGTTATTTGCGAAATAAATATTGATGACATTTAAGTGTCTGTGACAAACTTTATTGAAAAAAAATATTTTTTATTAATTTTAAAAGTAAATATACGACAGTTTAGTGTCCTTTTCAAGTGTCACTAAAAAAGATAGTGATTTATTTATAAAATAATAACATTTGTATAGGATACTGAAGTATCCTATACAAATGTTATTGAGAAAGACAATTGTTTATAAAAATCCTTTAAAAATATTGTTGAAAAAGATAATTATTTATTTATGACCAAAATATATGCGACATTTAAATACTCTTTATGAACATATTTAAAAAAGATACGGGTTTATTTATTAAAAAAATATATTTGAAATTTAAGTGTCCTTTACAAATATTCTTAAAGAGATAAATAATCATTTATCAAAAAATTATAAACAACGTATTCTTTACAAACCTTATTAAAAAATATAGTAATTTATTTGTTATACAATATTTATGACACTTAAGTGCCCTTTATAGAAACAGATCTGTCACATTGATTAAAGTTTTTGTGAAGATTTCACATAAATGATTCTGTCATAAAATTATTCAATTAATTAATCGTCATGTAAATAAATAAATTAAATTTCCCTTTTTTTGCATGTATATTGTTAAATATGACACATCTGGTTGGCTAATTGCTATATACAGCAATTTCTTCCAACTAACTAGTTTATCTTGGAAACGTTATCTTGGAAACATTTAACAAAATAATTTAAGGTGTTAATTATTTCTAAGATCTCATATATTAAGATTGAATAAATAAAATAAAATGATATGTAGGAAAATAAGATTAAGTAAGTTTATAAATTATAACATATAATTAAGATTAGTTAAGTAACAAATTTGTATACAGGTATAGCCTTGACAAATGTTTGTACAATAATTTATTTTGTTTAATAAAACACCATACAACACCACATCCTCGCTTGGACCGTGAAGTTCTATAAAAGCCAACAAAATCACAGCGATCCCTTAGTCGCTGCCCTGGGGGCTTACGAGAGTAAATCCGACCTACCCTTCCGTTATAAGCACAAGCTCCCGAAGCATTATCTGTTGCCTGACTAGTCCACCTACAGTATTAGCTGGGACGACCAAGGTCTGAGTGAATGTGATGGAATACAAGTAGCCTGAACGAGTGGACTTGTTTTTACTACATAATTAGTGTAAGAATTGTTATCTAGTTATAAGTAGTATGTAGGTGTTTATTATTTCTAAGACCTCATATACATATTAAATATGGATTTAACAAAAAAAGTATATTAATTTATATTTAAGTAAAAAAAAAAACAAATTAATATTTAATCTCTATCAATAACTGATAAACTAGAATAAAGGAATTCTTTCAAAGATAATGAAGGGAAATAAAAGAAAATAGGGATGAAAGGACTTCCTAGTAATACTTTTTCAACTCTCTTTTAAACGTTACTAAGGATAGTGTAAATCTGATAAATGTACCCCAGAGAACCGCAAATGAAGACATGTAAAATATTGTGTGATGTGTTAGTATGCAAAAGAGTCCCATCCCTTGATCAAAGAGGGTATCCGTGTTGTAAAATAAATTTCGCAAATATTTATGAAAGAGAATTAGGGTTGATAAGCACGCAAAATAATGTTGACAGGATGTGAAGGTTCCTTCGTCAGAATGAGAGATTACTAAAAAAAAACAATTAAGACAAAATGAAAATGGAATAACCGGTCTCCCAGTTAAGGAAATCCGTATATACCAAACGTTATACTATATAATATATTTTGTTATATGAGATATTTTTCGCAAATTTAGTATTTTTATTAACATATGACTATGCTTTAGATGAAATAGTAATGGGAAATGTTTCGTAGGTTCGTGTCCTCGGATTTATATTCGATGAGATGCTGAGATTTGTTCCACATATATATTAAATAGCATCTGTGGTATTGTCTACACAGGGCTTTGCACTGAGGCTAGGTAATTATTAAATAGTATCTGTGGTATTGTGTAGACAGGGCTTTGCACTGAGACTGGGTCATTATTAAATAGTATCTGTGGTATTGTCTAGACAGGGCTTTGCACTGAGGCTAGGTAATTATTAAATAGTAGCTGTGGTATTGTGTAGACAGGGCTTTGCACTGAGACTGGGTCATTATTAAATAGTATCTGTGGTATTGTCTAGACAGGGCTTTGCACTGAGACTGGGTAATTATTAAATAGTATCTGTGGTATTGTCTAGACAGGGCTTTGCACTGAGGCTAGGTAATTATTAAATAGTATCTGTGGTATTGTGTAGACAGGGCTTTGCACTGAGGCTAGGTAATTATTAAATAGTATCTGTGGTATTGTCTAGACAGGGTTTTGCACTGAGGCTGGGTAATTATTAAATAGTATCTGTGGTATTGTCTAGACAAGGCTTTGCACTGAGGCTAGGTAATTATTAAATAGTATCTGTGGTATTGTCTAGACAGGGCTTTGCACTGAGGCTAGGTAATTATTAAATAGTATCTGTGGTATTGTGTAGACAGGGCTTTGCACTGAGGCTAGGTAATTATTAAATAGTATCTGTGGTATTGTGTAGACAGGGCTTTGCACTGAGACTGGGTCATTATTAAATAGTATCTGTGGTATTGTCTAGACAGGGCTTTGCACTGAGACTGGGTAATTATTAAATAGTATCTGTGGTATTGTCTAGACAGGGCTTTGCACTGGGGCTAGGTAATTATTAAATAGTATCTGTGGTATTGTCTAGACAGGGCTTTGCACTGAGGCTAGGTAATTATTAAATAGTATCTGTGGTATTGTCTAGACAGGGCTTTGCACTGAGGCTAGGTAATTATTAAATAGTATCTGTGGTATTGTGTAGACAGGGCTTTGCACTGAGGCTAGGTAATTATTAAATAGTATCTGTGGTATTGTCTAGACAGGGTTTTGCACTGAGGCTGGGTAATTATTAAATAGTATCTGTGGTATTGTCTAGACAGGGCTTTGCACTGAAACTGGGTAATTATTAAATAGTATCTGTGGTATTGTCTAGACAGGGTTTTGCACTGGGGCTAGGTAATTATTAAATAGTATCTGTGGTATTGTCTAGACAGGGCTTTGCACTGAGGCTAGGTAATTATTAAATAGTAACTGTGGTATTGTCTAGACAGGGCTTTGCACTGAGGCTAGGTAAATATTTAACTAAGTTAAAATCATTTTTAATGTTGTATACTTCTTTGGAAAGAAAAAAAATGGGTTAGAATTCGGTAAAATGGTTACCCCACTTTGACGTTCATGTTGATGAAATTTAACGCACACAACGGAGGTTTTTACAGTTTATAAACTTTAAACTACAAATCCTAATAACTGAGTTAGAATATGATCTAGAGTTGAAAGTAATGAGGTTTACAATTTTGTAAGATAGAAGATTTTTTTTGACCTCAAACTATTATTTAAAATTGTCAGCTCGTATTTCAATAGATCGAAACTTCATCAGCCTGTCGTGTTACACGTTCCTTGTTAGGCCTAGTAGACCTAATGTTTTGTTCCATAGTGAAGTGGTTGCAACAAATTATTTGTACAACTCTTGCGTAACAAGACTGTACAGATTGGGTAGTCAATATGCACATTGTATGGGTTTTCCAATTGCTGTGACTACAAGCAGGAGGAAAGTGAAGAAGTTATCCATGTCAGGATGAATTTATTGAATTGTATAGATTTGCTTTCTTGTATTGTTCAACTTATAATATTTTTCTTTCTTTCTGTAAGCTGTTGTTTTTTAATCTTTGTATCAAATGGTCCATTTGAACGATGAAATATTAAAAAGAAAAAAAAGTTTTTTGTGAATGAATACGAGGGTTGCTACTTAAGTTTTGAGATATGGCAACACCAGTGTAGATACGTCAAATCTGAAAAAAAATTTGTGTGTTTTATTTAAAGCCTCGTTATTCCTTCAATTTATCGTATTTTCAAATTTATTTAATGTTCGTAACGTACATTTATACATCCTTCATAATTAGGAGATCATGCCTGACGTGGTGTACATTACGAAGCAGAAACAAAAAATGTGTGTCAGGATAGAATGAATTGGATATCTTTTCTCTTTGCCTAAATCAATAATGACATGGCGTGATGATGATAATAATGATAATGTACATTTGTTATTAATACGAGTATACATATATTACGTTTTTATTCTTGAGCATTTAGTAGCTTTCAATATTGATATGAGTCTCTGCGTTATGTAATATAACATATGCGAGTATGTATGTTACATGTATGCAGGTTTTCTCTAGCAAAAAAATCCCCATGCGCGCTGAGCGTATGCGCGAACAGATATTGAACGTTTGAATCGAAATAAATTGTACGAAACATCTCATTCCTGCGTTTTGATAATATCTTAATAATACGGTGATCGAAGCGTTTGCAAAATACCTATACAAGGAACGCTGAATAAACATTATCTATGGAATCAATATTTGAGCCAAAAATTCACTACGGCCAAAATATGAATGTATTTCGTTCTGGGAAACCTTCTCTACTGTAAGAAAATAAATGTTTTCTATTCTGGTACACCTTCTCTATGTTTAGAACATTAATGTTTTCTATTCTGGTACACCTTCTCTATGTTTAGAACATTAATGTTTTCTGTTCTGGTAGACCTTCTCTATGGTAAAAAAATAAATGTATTACTTTCTTAAAGACCTTCCCTACGGTAAGAGAATAATGCCATGTTTACACGAGCTAAGTACTTGTCATTAGTACTTATCGTTTGTACTAAGCTGCTTAGTGACAACAAGCATATTAGTACTAAGATTTACTAATGCTTACTACTAATATGATTGTTTACACGTGGATACAAGTGCGAGTGAGAAGTACTAATGACAAATACTAAGCTCGTGTAAACATGGCATAAGTCGACCTCCTATTCACTTGCACTTGCCAGATTTACTAATGCTTAGAACTAATATGCTTGTTTACACGTGGATATAAGTGAGAGTGAGAAGTACTAATGACAAGTACTAAGCTCGTGTAAACATGGCATAAATGTTTTCTGTTCTAGTAGACTTTCTCTACGGTACGAAAATATAATAAATATATTCTGTTGTGGTAGACCTTCTCTACGGTAAGAAAATAAATATATTCTGTTGTGGTAGACTTTCTCTACGGTAAGAAAATAGATGTTTTTTGTTCTGGTTGACCTTCTCTATGGTAAGAAAATAAATCATTTATGTTCTGGTAGACCTTTTAAATGGCAAAAACATCAAAATATTTTGTCCTGATAGACGTTTTTTCTACAGTTAGAAAATTAACGTATGCTGTTCATTTAAATCTTATATACGGTTAGAAAATGAATGTTTGTTGTTCTGGTAAAACTTCTCTGATGTGAAAAAACAATGTATACGGTTCTCTATGATAAGAAAATCAATATATTCTGTTTTACTAAACTAATAATATTTGAAACATCGATTAATAATAGAAAATGTCGGATTGTATTGCAGTTTTTGTTGCGTTCACGCTATTATATCCCCTGATGTTGATATTTTGGGAGAGCATATCAATTGACGGATGATCTGATTCTGTTTGTATAGTGAATCAATAATATTTGTATTTATGCCGGATTCTAGGAATGCGTAGGTCGACACGCTCACTGCAGCAAAACAAAACTGCCGAAGAGATGCGAATACTAACAGAGGAAATAATTAATATTTTCGTGACTTAAATAAACACAGTCAACCTATTCTTACTCGCATTGTATTGTATAGTATTTCAGGTGCGTTATATACAGTACAAACTGGGAGGCTTATTACCATGTGGCCAAATCTTCCAACCATCCAGAAAATTTTCAGAGTTTTTCCAATCATGGATTAGCGCTACGTTCAAACAGATATTGTCTATTGGCCTTTCCAGTTCACCGCTCCCATTTTTTTACGTCGTCCTTTACTGTCCATGCAGTGAGACTCTGGAATCAGTTACAAATCAATATAAGACTCGCTCCGTTCTTGGCATGCTTTAAGAAGCGACTGAAAAAACTCTTAATTTCTAGTCAGTAAAATAACGTGTTTCTTTCCTGATTTTTCTTTTCCTCTCCTCTCCCCCATCCCTTCCTTTCCTTTTGATTGATGATATCTCACTTTATATAAAAAATAATGTTCGAGTGATTGTCCGTCTTTGTGGGGTTCGTGGGCATATGCTCACGTATGTGTTTATGGATTTCGTGGGGATGTATATTCATTTGAATGATTTATGCGACCACGTAACTTGCTTCATTTACCTTTGTCTGGTTGGTTGGAAGAGATTGCAGAATCTTTATCAAGGATATTTTATCTGCTGCATTGAAGTGAAAATATGACCAATACTCAGACATATAATACGTTCACAGAGGGTACGAGAGGTGAGGGTTACTTGTGAAGACGAGAATCACTTTTATTAGTTTATTATAAGGCTTAAGATATTGGTTGTAAGGACTTCAAATACTACCTACATTTTCGAAAAGTTGTTTAAATGAAGCGAAACAATCCTTGAAAGTCACAAAGTCGATCTTAGTGTTAGAGATATGGGTGACGTGTACAGCTTAAGGAAACATTTGAAGGCAATCTTTTTTAGGTTATGCCGTTACGTAAAGATAAAAAAAATCGAAACCTTTTTAATTAAATATTGGACAAGGTTTATTTTCATATTTTAAAATTATATTAGTTTAAAAAAAAACTAGGCATAATAAATTCATAATTTTAAACGTATCAAATTTTATATATTGTGTTGAGTTAAGGCATTAATATTGTTAAGGTTTATATACATTGTAATTTGTTTTTATCAAACGCTGTTAATCAGTGTTTGATAAAACAAATTACAGTATCAAACTTTATTTACTTACTTATTTTTTACTTATCATAAGGAATTTTCTTAAACTATTGAATTTCTTAAGACAAACCCGTTTTTTTTACAAATTTTGATTCCATATCCGGGTCGAGCAAGCGACGATTGCTAGTTTAATTTATAAAACTAAAACGTTTGAGAAAAAAAATCATGTTCTTTTTTACAATCTTCAAAACGAAAACTACAAATGTTGGCCTTTTTTTATTATTTTCTCGAAAAAGTTTGCCTTCGTAGTTAAAATATTCAAAAGTAAATTGAATGTAACTTTTTCTTTTGGTATACTGATGTAAAAATGTCGAATGCAGACGACAAAGGAGTGAGCAAATATTTTTTAAAGATAAACGAATCACGTAGCTCTCCAAATTTAGTTTAGCTCTCTGTCGCAAGGAAATTTTATCTAACTTTACGCTATGTGTTTTGTTTAAATTGGAATTCCTGGGAAAATTTCTCATAAAGAATGCAGTCTTTTGTTTTAATTTAAACAACAGCAGAAAAATATAAGTTATTCCCAGTTTTTGCAAAGTAAAGTAAATTTATTAGACAGTGTTAAGAATATTCGGGAAGTAACAAGTTGTTTATTATTGCGATGTTTTTTTTTTTAATTCTTTTGTTTAATCGTTGCTTTTGAATATTGGTTTTGATATAAAAAAAAGGAATAAACTTTACAAGATATTTTGAAAAACTTTTAAAAACTATTCCAACTCGAGTGCCACTGATTTTATTTTAATTCATAGATATGGCTCTATTATCAACACTCAATCTCAATTGGTCAAATTGATGTGATTTGACATACTCGTACTATTTGTGTAAACGTTTAAATATCTCCTCACAAAAACTGTGTTATTTTAGTTTTGAGCTAAAATGAGTGATTAAAGTATTTTATTAAAGGTTTCTGCTTCAACTTTGTGGAACTCCGTATTAGAATATTAATTTTTCTTCATTCATTCCTTCCACATGCGCAAACAATCTCAAAGCATTCTTTTTATTCTTATTCAAAACTTATGCCATAAATTCACATTCATTCTTAATAACTTCATTTTGTGTTCTGTCGTACATTGTCACACCATTTATTCCTTCCAGTGCACACATTTCTACACCAATTATTCAGCTCCTTACAGTATTTTTTACATCACGTTTTACATCACATACATCAAATTTGATACTAAATTTCTGATATAAAGTATCATAATAACATATTTTATTACTGTTCGGTTTGCGTATAAGTTTTAGTGCGCTTGATAATTATTGTCTATGACCTCTTAAGGTCATAGATAATAATTGATTCTTAACCATTGAAAAGTCGAAGAAAATATTGAAGAAACACTGACAATATTTCGCTTAGTAATAAAAAAAAACCCCTCTGCATTGTGTGGTTTCAGCTCCTGCTGATTTTTAATAGGTCAACTGGTTGTAAACTTGCACTGGTTAACTTGCCAATAAACATACAAGACCATACAATCGAATTTATGAATAAAACGAACAAATACTGCGAGTGGGAGTTAGACAAAACTCATCAGTAAACGGGTGTTACTTACCAACTCTAGTTCAGACAATTGCGAAGTCCTGAAAGGGTTGGGAAGTTATGCCGATTATAACTTATATTGATCTTAAATTTTACTATCGGCATCGTCAAAGGTTGCATTTTACTATATTTGAATATTGTAATTTATTTTTAACAAACACTGTTTATTCCACTTTTTTATGACGGTATAACCCTACCGGTTTCAAGGCTTTCACCTCATCTTCAGGGGAGCGTCATAAAAAAGTGGATATACCGTCATAAAAAAGTGGAATAAACAGTGTTTGTTAAAAATAAATTACAATGTCTTTAAACCTCCACAACGTTAATGCCTTAACTATAAACAACATATATTTGAATATTTAATGATAATATTTTTTGTTACTCCATTAATTACATTAATCCCTGATTCGCATTTTTCTATCCCCTATTCTGAGATTCCCTTTAGGTGGGATGATCCTGGTTTGCTAAAAGAGCCATGCTTATGTTAGACTTGTGTCATGTCAACGTAAGTGTGTGTGGTATATTGATACTAAGGAAAAATGTTTTAAAGGGGGTGATACCTTGTGCATTATTTGGTTATATATATAACTTTTGTGTTTTTGGTTACAGTTTCGGGTGTCTCTAAATGTTTTTTTTTATAACAATAGTTTCGTATGTAAAACTTAATCTGAACTTTCTTCGAAATTATATTTTGTCTATATAATATAGTTAAGGTAAAAAATTAACGTTTTGTTTTGGTCCCATCTATTACTTTTTTCGGTGTTTTAATATTTTATATCAAGTTTCATAATTTATGAACATAAATAAATTAATTTTCTCTCTTAATAAGATCTTTAACTAAAAAAATTAACAGGTTGAAATGGTCCATTTTAAAATAAATAAATTTGAGGCCAGTATTCAGAGAGCTGTTCTCCCATACGTAGATGCTCAACTCAATTATATGGTATGAAGGATCGATAAGTCTATTTTTACAGTACTCGCTGAAAAAATATGGCATGGATGCTCTAAAAATGGGGGTGAAATATGTCAAGTAATATTATAATCACTGAATTGGAAGGCAGTTTTATAATGAGAATATCAAGACAATTTAACAGTACCGATATCCTTCGAAAATTATCTAATTAAAACTAAATTAGAATATGCATCTACAGTTTGGGCTCCTCATCGGCTCAAATATAAAAACAATGTAGAACAAATACAAAAAAAAATCCACACATATCTATAGTACAGAACAAAGGGCGATTACCCAAAATATGCTCACCATGTAGAACTTCTAACGGTGTGTAAATTTAAAAACCTCGAAACAATAAGGCAAGAATCCATTGCGACATTCCTACTTAAGGTTTTTAAGGTTGTATTAACTGTCCCGCAATTCTAAAAGCATTAAGTTTATATGTACCTAATAAATATAGCCGTGCAAGGAATCACCCTCTGTTCTACGAGGCATATCCAGAAAGTAAGTGTACTGAATTTTTGTAGGTTACAATTTTTTTTATTTAAACAAAAAAATTACGTGCTTACCGTAGTACTGCATATTTAAATATGTTTAAAAAAGTCAAACTCATACCTACGAAATATTACATTTATTCAAGAAAAAATAAAATAAGTATTAAAAAGTGAAACTTATACATGTAAAATGTTACACTACTTTAAAAAGTTGTCATTATTAAGTAACTAAGTTAAGTAACTCATACATGTCAAAAAACGCGCTCAAGCAAGAAAAAATTACGTAAAATAAAATATAAAACAAATCACATTCATGTATGAAAAAATATGCATAAAAATCTAATTCGTACATATAAAAAATATCACGCTCATACGTGTACATAAAAAAACTAGAATTCATGCATATATGTATAAAAAAATACGGACATGTGTGGGAACATAGGCATAAAAAGATCAAACTTACGTATATAAAAAAAAACCACACACACTCATACTTGAAAATCATACGTATGCATGATACAATTAAGAACCCGCTATTATTGATATATTAAAAATATTACTAATAATACAATATAATAAAATAAACCAAGGCCGTTAGATAGGGAAATAATATTTGGTAAGAACACCGCAGAAAACTTGCCGAGGGAAGACGAATTACAAAGAAAACAAGCCACCAAAAAAACAAATATCCAAATGTTACGAGATAAACACCATCTTGTTTATGTACGTTCAAGAAGGAATAAAAATTATTTACTTTACTCAGAATATTCTATAATCTAAATTTTCTTTTGTTTCACTTCTTTATAATTGAACAAATTTATTTACTCGACTCAATTATTATTACGAGATTCGATATTTTTTATTTGAATTTAAATGAAACAAAACTTGTAAAATCTGTCACGAATTAAAACAATTTGACATATCCAAGAAGAGCTTGTTGTTTGGGAAATTTTTCATTTTACCAATAAGCCTGCTGGATTTACAATAATCTTATATACTAGGTAAGTCCAGAAAGTAAGTGTACTGAATTTTTGTAGGTTACAATTTTTTTTATTTAAACAAAAAAATTACGTGGTTACCGTAGTACATATGTAAGCTATTTTTCGACATAGTCGCCATTCCTCTCAATGCAGGTGGTGAAGCGGGGTATCAACCTTTTGATGCCTTCCTCGAAGTAGGTTCCCGCCAACCCCTCCGTCCACTTCTCCACCTCCTCCTTTACCTCCTCGTTGGTTGAAAACCTTTTTCCACCCATGTGCAGCTTCAGCGAGGTAAGGAGATAGTAATCTGAAGGTTGCTAGGTCAGGGGAATGCGCGGGATGGTTCAGGACATCCCATTTAAACGAGGCGAGCAGTTCCTTCGTGGCGTTGGCCGTGTGTGGTCTGGCATTGTCGTGCAGCAGGCAGACTCCCTTTGTCAGCATGCCTCTCCTCTTGTTCTGAATCGCCCTCCGCAATTTTTTTAGGGTCTCACAGCATCTTGCAGAGTTGATGGTCTCCCCTTGAGGCATATATTCAATTAAAATTATGCCTTGACAGTCCCAAAACACGGATGCCATGATTTTCTTGGCTGAAATTGTGGTTTTGAACTTTTTGGCGGAGGGTGAAGAGGTGTGACGTGACCGTTTTTAAACTCGCGACACCACTTGTACACACTCGTACGATTCATAGTTTTATCACCATGTGCAGTTTTCACCTCATTATAAACCTCAACCGAAGGTTTTCCAAACGAGATAACGGATGACGCCGCGTATTTCGCACTTGGCGGGAGATTGGATTGACATTTTTCACGAAACGTGTTGTCGCGTCGACACTTCTCAACGTACTGACCTCGAACCGGTCTCGTTGCGAAGGGGAAGGGTCAGGCTACACGGAAGTGTAACCAACATGTCGAAAATAAAATCCATCCGGTCGTGAGAGCCTCAGTACACTTAGTTTCTGGATATGCATAGTACGTACCAACTTACTGAACAAATATCATGGCTAAACACTCAGTCACAGGTGGTATAGAGATATTTAACCAACTGAATGACACTGTGGATATATTATCAGCACTGCCTAGCAGTACAAAAATAATCCTGGCTGATATTTTTCCTAACGAATAAGCTAACTCTAGAAACAGCCCCTCTTTGTGTAACAAGAGAAATCAGTGCAAAATGGATAAAAAAATATGATATAAGTATGAATAATTAAAAATATATATTACTGAGCTTCGGTCTAGTGCTTTATTAATGTTTTGAAGACAGATACTACGTGAAGTGCGATATTGAAAGAAGCGGGCAATATATTGAATGCTGGTTAAACTGGATATGGAATGTAGGATTTCAAGAAAATACTTTTTTTTGCTTATAGTGGAATTTCGGTACCAGCACTAGGATATTCAAATAAAACTTGGATGTAGCAAAATATGATTATAGTATGATAATAAAGGTATAAATGAGAGAGAAACACAATGTATGACTGAATAAGGTAGTTGACATTACGAAAGATAACGGATTGTTTAAAATTGAGGAAGGTCTGCTATAAAAGTTGCAAAGATTACAAAATGCTTGCTGTAGGTATTGTTTCAACGTTCCCCCCAGAGGACACATCACCCCTTTTTTGAGAGCTTTTAAAATTATTGACATGAAACAAGGACGGTTTCTTCACTTAAGCGTACTCATGCATAAAATTACCAGTAAAAAAATGCCACTTTATCTCTTCGAAAAACTGAATTGGGCTAGAAATTTTCACGGCTACGGAACTAGAAGCATATAGACTCTTTTACTTATCCCAAACCATAATCTAACACTATTCAAAGGATCCTTCTCATACTCAGCTAGCAAATGCTGGAATGAGTTGTCCCAGGCCTTGAAAGAGCGGGTGAATAGTTGTACCTTCAGAGATGCTCTAAAGTGTTATCTTCTGGGTGGTAAATGGGTTTCTTAGTTGTTAATAGGTCTCTTATTTGCTTTTTCTTTACTTTCTTTTCTCTCTTTTCGCTGGTGGTGAATCGGGGATTGTGCGTACGTGTTTGTGCGTTATCTTCTCATTCATTATTTTAAAACTGCTTAACTATTTTAATGTATTACTGCCTAACTATTTGAATGTTGTTTCAACTATTTCATGTCCTATTTGTCATTTTGTAAAATTTGAACTCCTTTGAGGCTTTTCTTTTTTTCGTTCTTGCTGACAGTTAACCTGAGGTGGTATATGTGGGTTTACTTTTTACATTGGTGGGGTGTATCTCGGCCGGGGAAATGTTTGAGGGATGATCCCGGATCTTTTAATGTCTTATCTCTTGAATGTATTTTTTTTGTCATTTATTATATTTATTTTCTGTGTTATTTTTTTATATTCTTATTCTACGCGTTCAAGGGCGTGGGCTGAAAACCATCTGGTGTTCCTATGGCTGGGCTCACCCTATATTGGTGGGGTGTATCTTGGCCGGGGGGATGTTATTAGATGAGCCCAGATCTTTTGATAGCTTCTGTTTTTTATTGTATTATTTTTTAAAGTGTTCTTGAAATGTGTCTAAATGTATTATGTACATACTATGTTGCTATCAATAAACCTGTATTTATTTATTTAAAAACAGCATATAAATTAAACAGGAGAAATTAAAACTTAAATGGGAAAAAAATTACACAATTAACATTAATAAAATTGAAAACCTATTTCGCCTTTCAAAAGTATTGTCAAACAGTTTAAAAAGGCTTAAATAAATCGAAACAGACCTGTTATTTTAATTCAAGTTTAATTTGTAGAATATTTTAACATTTTTTATATGAATTTGTTTAAAAATGCATATTTAATAATATGAATACTAAATTAATTGATTAGTAAATTAATTGCCTTTTTATTATTGTTATTATGATTCACATGTTATATTATGAATAATAATGCAACAAAACTGAAAAAACAAACCCCATCTAACTAAATTAAAAATAAATAATTAAGATAAAATGTAAACATAATCATCATCGTTGCTGGATCTCGCAGTTGAGGATCCCTTCGCCATTTCGTCAATTTAGTTGGAAACCAAAGCCTTGTAGTGGAGTTAGCTTTTTTTAAGTGAGCGTTGCACTCCTGCAAACTCAGTGGCCACACCGTTGTACTGGTTCTGATGGCACATCTGAAGAGAGGTTACCAGAGCACACCGGCATATTTTTTATTATTTTTCCTCTTTTTGAAAGAATATATCATATATGTCTGAAATCGTAAGTATCCTTATACCCCCGAGTACTAGGAGGAAACAATACCTATGTCGTTGGAAAGCAGTAGCACAGCGTGGGGTTCGAACCGGCAACTATCCACACGGAAGTCCAGTGTGTTACTACGCGGTCATGTACCTTATAAATATAAAAATCAGTGTTCAAGTCAAGACCTAAGGTTGAGGGAATCATGAAGAAGGATCCTTCACAAAATCAACTGTAAAGTTTCATAAATCAATCGTGTAACGATTAAGATTGTCAGCTCGTATTTAGTATATGTTAGTTTTATAATAGTCCGGAAATAACTCAGATTGTCATGTTATACGTTCCTTGTAGGCCTACCAGATAAATGTTTTTGTTCCGTAATGAAGTGGTTGCAACTAATTATTTGTACACTTTTTGCATAATAAGGCTTCACGGTAGTTCTATAAAGTCAACAAAATCACTGCAATCCCTTAGTTGCTGCCCTGGGGGTTTACGAGAGTAAATCTGACCTACCCTCCCGTTATAAGCACAAGCTCCCGAAGCATTATTTGTTGCCTGACTAGTTCACCTACAGTATTAGCTGGGATGACCAAGGTCTGAGTGAATGTGATGGAATACAAGTAGCCTGAACGAGTGGGCTTGTTCTTGCTTAATAATTAGTTGTAAGAATTGTTATCTAGTTATAAGTAGTATATAGGTGTTAATTATTTCTAAGAAATCATATATTAAGTTGTAAAAAATAAAAATAAAATGACATGTAGGAAAATAAGATTCAGTAAGTTCATAAATTAAAACATATAAATTAGGTTAGTTAAGTAATAAATTTGTATAAAGGTATAGCCTTGACAAATATTTTTACAATATATTACTTTGTTTAGTAAAAAAAAAGGCTTCGCGGATTGGGCGATTAACGTTGCAGGTTTTTTTTTCATTTTGACTATTTACAGGAGTCAAGTGATAAATTAATTGAATTGTATAGATTTGCTTTGTTCGTCTTATGCTAGTTTTTTTCTATTGTGCAACAATAGAAAATGCTTGACGACCTCCGTGGCCTGGTGGTAAGACGCTTGTCTGCCGATCCGGAGGTTGCGGGTTCGATCCCCGCTGGAACCCAGATTTTTTAAAATTGGATTCCAGTCTGGTTAACACTTAGGGCCTATAAACACATCTTTCTGGTTGGTTGGAAGAGATTGCCACATGGCAATAAAATCTCCAGGTTAAAAAAAATAAAATAAAAATGCTTAAATGTCAATGTTAAATTTTAATTGTTTTTCATCTTTTGTATTAAGAGTCATAAGAACGTTGAAATAAAATATAAAAATACATTTAGAGAAATGTTTTTTTTATTGCATTTGCCTCACTCTACGAGTATCCTTCCAATCAATATGTCGTAGCAAATAACTGTCGTGCAATATGTTGAATGAGATTTATCTTTATTTATTCTTCGAGGAAACAAAACTAAACACTGTGCGTTGTTACAAGGGATGTAAGTGTAGGACAGAACACCTCCAGGATTTCGGTTAAATATCCTTCGGGATATATCTCAATGCCCTAAATATAGCATAACTCAGGGTTTCTCAGTATCAATTCGATAGTGTTGTAAAGGCACATCCATACGTGCGCTTTGATTTCTCTTTTAATATTTATGAAGCCACAATCTTCTGATAGCTTCTGATTCACAAAAGCGTGAATAAAACATGAAGAATCTTTACATTTTTTATGATACAAGCTTTTTTGCATTTCTTAGAGAAAGTGCGCACATGTTATAAGTAAAACTTCCGTCACCTAGTTGGTTAGACATCTGTTTTCGGACTCGGGGGTGTGGGTTCGATTATAAATGAAACCCAATATCGTTTATAAATGGTTACAGTCTGATGTTCACTTATAGCATTTCTTTAATACATTTCTGGTTGCTTGAAAGAGATTGCCACACAGAAAAGTTAACTACAATATGTCTACCAAGTGGTATTGTATACAACAGAATACAACCATCCCTTGATTTACGCGGTAGATACATAACAAGAAACCTTGCAAACTTAGAAAAAAAATTCACCTGGAAATCGAAATATGTTATATTCCATAGTATCAAAATCTGCAGTAAATTGAGATACATAACTCATATTAATGTCAAATAAAAGTACAATAAAAACGTGTGAAACGAATTGACCAAACTAATCAAGATCGAAGAAAGTTGAATGAAATATGTTTGTTTATTTTAATATACAATATAATATTTTTCAATACACTGGTACTAATTATTTTATAAAATAATAACATTAAGTCGAATAAAAATGCAGTAACTATTTATTATTTTGCTGATCTGCTTCACTACCAACTTTTGCTTTAGTGCTGATTGAAGGAAGTGCACAGTCAAGATGTAGAATGATTCAAACAATGAGAAAACAGATCGTCTTTAAAAAAAAAACAGTTTTTAACCAGGCTATTGTAAGACTGCGTTGGGGATCTTTTTTGGGCTGCCGGGGACAGAGATGCTTACTCTCAGGTGATAGTCAACGTTGGAAGGACCTGACGTGTCACTGGGAAGAAGAATATAAGACCACGTAAAAACTCGCGAAAATCGAAAGGGGTACATGTACTAACATACATAAATGAGTGATAGTAATTTATTTAAAAAACTGTAATTAAGGCCCAGTATGATGTAATATTTTTGAATAGTTTAAAGCACGCAGCTATTGGAGAAAGAACGTAAATATTTCCTTTGCTTACAGTGATTCGGAAATATTGAAAAACGTGGCAGGGAGACATAATTTTCTTTAGCCCCATTAAAAGAGCATTATTTATTTATTTAACACTTTATTGCAAAAACAATATGGTATGCTTGTTGCCAAGTGGCAAAACTCTTCCAATCAACCTGACAAAAGTAAATAAAGCAAGTTACATGGTCGCAAAACCATTCAAAGTAATAACCATGTCCATGAAACTCATAAATATATACGTAAGCCTACGCCCATGAACTCCACAACATTCCTTTTCTTATGAAGTGAGATATCATAAATTAAAGGAAAAGCGAGGGCTGATGAAGAAGAAAGAAAAATTAGGAATGAAACGCGTCATATTACTGACAAGAAATCAAGAATTATTTCAGTCGCTTCTTAGCCCTTACAGGCTTAGTGGTACACGTTATGTACCACCTTTTTTTGACGCTGTACTGAACAGTGGTATACGCAATGTACCACTTATTAAACCTCTCTCTATTGCTGCACGAACGCTCAGATTATGTACCACTTCGTATAATATAATACTTATGACTCATATCCGCACAGCTGCAGGTCTGGTCCTGTTCAAATTCATTTAGCTTCTAATATTATTGACAGTTAGTTGTTCTTGATGTGCCGATATGTGCGTATAAAAGAAAACTTTATATATTTGTATTAAATTTTAATAAAAAATAGTTGTGTTGTGATAAAATTGACTTCAGTAATTGTGGTAAATTTATATTTAGATTAAAAATTAATTTTACTTGGATGTATTTCGGCATTATTTGGTGGTACATTAGAAGTACCAGTGGAAATATGGACTAGTGGTACATACGTTGTACCACCTCACCAGGAGTTCCTTGACCTACCGAGGAAGTGGAATAATGTTAATTTAGCATTTGTGTGTATCATTTTTCAAACACATTAAAAAAATAATCAGAAACTTGACTTTTTATTTTTTGTGCAGCCTGAGAAAAAATAAGTGAAGTTTACCTGTGCCTGTAAGGGTTAAAGCTTGCCAAGGATGAAGTGAGTCTAACATTGATTTGTAACTGATTCCAGTCTCACTGCATATACAGTAAAGGACGACGTAAAAAATGAAGAGCGGTGAACTGGGAAAGCCAATAAATAATCTCTGTTTAAGCGTAGCGCTAGTGATCGAAAACACGCTGAAAAATTTCGGTGTGATAAGAGGGAGCAGTGGGACAGTTAAGGATATTACGCAATAGAAATAGTATGTGAATTTGGCGTCTATTTCTCACGTTCAACTAGTTCAGCGTCGTCTGGTATGAAGTGATATTATCATACTTTCTTAGGTTGACAATAAATCCTAGACAAACATTATGTTGACGCTATAATTTATCCAGCTATTCCTCCGTTATAACCCAATAACAGACTTTATGGTCCAAAATCGGAAAGAGCAGAGATTGCACGTAAAATTTTGGTTTTAGTAGGCAGGAATTTTTGCAACACTTTAAGGGAATGAAAGCTGAAGAAGATCCACCGGATTACCTCATTTATTTGATTTCGTCTTGAGAGAGAGAGAGTTATCTGTAAGCGCTTCTAGATTTTTAACGGTTTTATTTAATGATGTGATAGAGTCATCGAGTAATATTGAAAGGAGTAAGTTAGTGTTGAATTAACAGAGAAGCTAAGGACTGCCAAAAAAGGATCGCTTGAGACTTTGTTGGATTAATGAGTAAGCCATGTTCCTTAGTCTACTCGGAGATCGATTGAAGGTACGCACTTAAATCGTTCAATGCCGTGTGAAAGCAATTTGGATCGAAATATATATTTACAGGTCATCCGCATATAGATAATAAGAACACTTAAGAAATTAAGTTGTTGGGTTGATGAATATGAAAAAAAAAGTGGGGAGAGATTTACACCTAGGGTAACGCCTGCAGAGAGATCAGTTCATTCGGATATACGCTTCTGGTATTTACAGGATTGTTGTCTTCCTTTTAAATATCTCGAAAATCAAATAATGACCTATCCAGAGAATTGTACTCAACGCATTTGTGCCATGAGCTGAATGAAGCTCCAGCTTTCGGGTTAAGAATCACTATAGTTGGTACGAGTACATGAACGCGCGGAAGTTTTGGGTTCGATTGCTGTTGGAACCAAAAGTTTAAAAAAAAGGATTCTAGTTTAGTAGTGGATTTCACATAACATTTTTTTTATTGATTGAAAGAGATAGAAACATACAGTACCCGGCGGTAATTAATACATATCGGGCTTAAGAAAGAGACTGTCGGCCATAATCAGCTAGCTTCGGCTTTGTAGAGCGTCGTCTCTGTCATTCATACGCGTGTTCCGTCTCGAATTGTCAGTCGTCAAGCGTTCTAGGAAAAGAGACGACGCTCTACAAAGCCGAAGTTACCCGATTATTGCTGACAGTCTCTTTCTTAAGCCCGATGTGTATTTCTTGCCGCCGGATACTGTAACCTTATGGTCACAGTCACGACTTTCCTATCCTTGTTTATATTTATTTTGTAATTTTTTTAACCTGTCAATAATAGTTCTACTCGTACAATCTCTGCTCTTTCCGATTCTCGACTATGCGAACGCATGTTACTTGGATGTTACAGAGGAACAGCTGGACAAATTACAGCGTCTTCAAAATGTGCGTCTAAGATTCATTTTCAACCTACGACAGCACGATCATATAGCTTCATACCAGAAGGCATTGAACTGGTTGAATGTTAGAAATAGACGCCAAATTCACATACTGTTTATATATTGCATAATATCCTTAACTGCCCCACCACCTTCTCTTACCTCACCGAAAGTTATCAGCGTCTTTCCAATCATGGATTAGCGCTACGCTCGAACAGAGATTGTTTATTGACCTTTTCAGTTCACCGCTCCTCTTTCTTTACGTCGTCCTTAACTGTCCATGCAGTGAGACTCTGGAATCACTTACAAACCAATATAAAACTCGCTCCGTCCTTGGCATGCTTTAAGAAACGACTGAAAAAACTCTTAATTTCTAGTCAGTAAAATAGCGTGTTTAATTCCTGATTTTTCTTTTCCTTTCCTCTCCACCATCCCTTCCTTTCCTTTTGATTGATGATATCTCATTTTATATGAAAAATAATATTCGTGTGATTGTCCGTCTTTTTGGGGTTCGTGGGCATGTGCTCACGTATATGTTTATGGATTTCGTGGGGATGGATAGTCATTTGAATGATTTATGTCACCACGTAACTTGCTTCATTTACTTTTGTCTGGTTGGTTGGAAGAGATTGCCGCCTGGGAATAATTCCACCAGATTTTATTGGCAATAAAAGTGTAAAATTAATAAATTAGTAATAGTTGGTTCGAATCCCGAGTTATAGTGCCCTTGAGGAGAGTTTGCTCTCTAAACGGCACTATATAAATTGTTCTTTTATTATTATTATGAAAATAATAGCTCCATAGAACAAGATTTTTCTTCTGATTTTTTGTTAGACAGATGTTGCAAGGAACGATAAATCGATCCAATAATTCAAACTATGTTTCTGTAAATTTCCTGCTTTACTTCGTACTTTGTCTGCCGTATCAAACCGGATATTTATTTGATGTCACCGAAACGCGAACATAACGTGTCAACCAAACTTCCTAACATCTATGTCATGTCCTGTACAAGAAGTTTCAATAAAGCCACAGAAATAGGAAAATCAAAGTTCTGACACGCCCTGAATTTTACATTTCATTGTTTGTTTCTTGATTCAGCTGAAAAAAAAAACATTATTGTATATATTATTCCTCATTTAGCAAAGAAGATACAGAATGATTGTATTATGAAAATGTATAACAATATCGTTGTAAAGAGTAGAACCTTTATATTTATTTGTTAATTAATTTATATAACAAGCAAATGTATGAATACATACTACCTTGATCCAAAAGCTTTAAGACTTTATTCATAAAATCGAAAATACAAGTTTATTCATCAAAATCGATATGGTCCCTTCAAAGTACTCCCCATCGACTGCAACGCACTTACGCCAGTGCTTGATCCAATCCTCGAAACACCGCTGGTATTCAATTCTCGGTATGTCCATCAGAGTCTGCTTCGATTTTTTCATGGTTTTCGACTGCCACTGCGTTCGTCATCCTCGACCGACTCACGACCACTTCTGAAGCGTTCGTGCCACCGAAAAACACTTCTCCAACATTTCCAAGGTCTGCAGACCGTTAAATCCGTTTTTCACACAAAATTCAATACAAACTCGTTGATGCACAGTTGATGCCATTTTCAAACTTGTAAAAAATCGAAAACACTCAAAAAGGTAGATTTACTCAGTACAGCGTAAATTTTACAAATGTCAAGCTATGACGCTGAAATTTAAAGGGAAGTGTCAATGATAGTTGTGGTAATCTAAAAAAAATCCAATCGGGTGACTGACAGCGCCACACGGTGGCCGGTCCTAAGACTTTTTGATCAAGGTTGTAATTCATAAAAACGTCGTGTACGGGGAAGTAGTGAGCAAGCAAAGTATTGATGGGCTGAAAAAGCGCTGTAAAGATAGTCTGTGAGTGTCGCTGACTTTGTGCGGGGTGCTTGAAGACTGGGAGCAGGTGGCTCAGGACCGTGGAGAACCGCAGAGCCATCTGATATCGGACAGGTGGCATCTCAATGGATGTGTAAGAAACAGTCAGCGTGCTGTGAACATGCTTCAGCATTACCAGGCGACTTAGCAGGATTCAGATGCCTGTGACATCTGCAGGAGGGAGTGCGCATCTAGGATCGGGCTGTTTTATCACAGAATATCACATGATCTACGTGGAAGAGGAGCTCAATATTAACGTTGGAGTGGCGAGGGGGTTTCCGACTACGAGACCCAACAACGACGACTGAGGACATATAAACATGGAAAAATAAGTTAACACTTTTTATCGAGTGTTATTTAATACTTCTACAAACTCTCACTAACTTGATAAGTTGTGAAGCTTAATTATATGTATGTTACGAGTATATGATATTTAAACACAAAAAAAACAATATTCGCCAAATGTCCACCTCTTGCAGCTTAACAGATGTCTACTCTTGTGAAAAATTTCGACGACATTGTGGCATAATTGCGGTTCTAACTCACCAATAACGCGAATTATTTCGTCAGGAATTGATCGGGGGTCATTCTTATAGACCTGGTTTTTCACGTAACCCCAGAGAAAATAGTCTAACGGTGTCAGATCACATGATCTTGGTGGCCAATTAACACCACCGTTTTTGGAGATTACAATACATAAAATAATTCAACAATTTAAACGCGCTGTTGTATTGCATACGACTCCATTTTTTATAAATATCATACATTAACTTCTCAAATGTCACAAGACCCAGGCAAGTTCGCGACGCCATCTGTATTTTACCCAAGAATTTAAAAAACCCGCTCAATTTGAAAGATCCTTTAGTTAAGGTATTAACATTGTGGAAGTTTAAAAACATTGTAATTTGTTTTATCAAACACTGTTTATTCCATTTTTTTGTGCTCCAATGATGATGAGGGGAAAGCCTTGAAACGGGTAGGATTATACCGTTACAAAAAATGGAATAAACAGTGTTTGATAAAACAAATTACAAAAAATTGTATTTTACACCTCAGAACTTGATTTATAGTTTTTTTTTATTTCAACAATACTATTTTTATATATAAGACACAGACAACTAAAAATCCGAGTGCTCTCAGCTTTTTCGATACTCTTTAGTATTTCCTAAAAATAATTATACCTGTGTAGTTTTTCTTCTTCTTTAAAGTCTTAAAGATTGACGAGCGGTAGGAATAATTGGTGATGACAATTAAAAAAAAACTTACTATAGTGTGAGCCTGAAGGAAGTTATGAACAGATTATAGGATAAATTGAATTTTTAGTATAATATTTAAAAAACATTAAATTTGAAAATTTTTACTCTGACAAGGCAAAAGTTTTCGTATTAAATTCCATGGTCTGACATGATCCAAAAAACTTAGTTTTTTTATGGATATAATGAATAAAAGTTAGGAAAACTTTTCAAACATAAAGTTTAGCCAAAAAGTTTTAATAGACGATGTATCCTTGAGATAATGACCGGATTATTTTGTCTTAACGTCTCGCTTCTTTGGGTTTAAGTTCGTAATATGTCATCTAGCATTTTACATGTACGTAGATGTACAGGTTGGTTCATAAGCTGCCCTCAAGTGGTCCTATAAAAGCCGTTGTTGTTGATCTTGTAGCTGCAACTATTGAACTGAAGTTTATATGAAAAGAGGTGTTGAGATGTTAAGTAAATAGTTTCTTAACCGGTTAGGTGTCTTACTTGCTCTCCATTGTCGTACCCGTGGGGCCGTCCGTACAAAATTAGCGAGTTCAATAGCTCAACTTTATGTCTGTTTCTAGCCAATGTCTAGTACTATTTCGAATAATCTAAAATATGGAACATATAGAGACATCTATTGAGATAATGAATAAATACTATAATATTACAGTTTACAGATATTATCGAATTAACAGAGATTTACTCAAAAGCTTCGCATGACAGTCGACATGTGTCTCTAATACAGGGTTTTCAGTTTTGCGTTTTACTTATTTAATAGTTGAAATGATTTTATAGTTACATTATTTACTTTGCGTGCGTTATTAAAATAATTAATATTTTCGTGTTACGCGTACTTTACATTCTATCAAATATTTTTTTAATATACTCGTATGTTTTCGTATTTTCTGTGATAAGCTGTGACAACCCTGACTGACGTTTTGTTAAAGTTTTAGTTGTGTTTTTCTGAGTAAACGGGGGCACAAACGACATATATTGTACATAATTTGGTCTTACAAGTCTTCATAATATCCTTTGAATATATACACAAAAAAGATAATTCTTATTAGGTTTTATTTTTACTAAAAAATTAATGGCCCTCCGGAATCAGCTATACTAATACCTTGCGGCACTTAAAAGGTTAAAATTCATCGCAGTGTCCTTTGAGATATTCTGAGCAATTGAGTTAAACGTCGTTTGGTTGATCAAAGTTGTTTGATCATCAACATTTTTTTTTGAACCATTTGAGTATTCTTATTGATACGGATAAGACGACGCGCTGTGTTCTAGCTTGATGCAATCGACTGCTGACCCTTACTGTCAAAAGCGTGAAAATCATTTGCTTATGATCGATCTTCCTGGAGAAGCTTCATTAGTAGAATAAATAAAATAAATAAATAAATAATAGGTTTATTGATAGCAACATAGTATGTACAGATTATATTTAAATAACACTTTTAAAACACATAAATTGCAGATAATACATTAAATACAGAAGCTATCAAAAGGTCTGGGCTCATCTAATAGCATCCCCTCGGCCAAGATACACCCCACCAATATAGGGCGAACCCAGCCACGGGGACACCAGATGTTTTCAGCCCACACCCTATGAATGACGTTGATATACACGTTGTGTTTAAATTCGATCGCTTTCGTTTCTCTTTTCTGTTGTTCAACTCTTTACAGTAAAACTTAAAGACACTTTTAAGTTAATCTGAAAAACTATTTTTAAAAAACTTGCTAAAAATATGTGAAAGTTTGAAAATAAAGCGCGATTGATGGCCCACCTTTTATATATTACTTGTTTTATATTCTTGTTTTCAGTTTACTACCAGTTATTCGTTTCTTCGTATGATACGTCTTAATATATTTAAAATGAGGACACATTGAAGAGATGCATGCTTCAAAATATCGGATAGTGTACCTCAATACATTAAAAATGATGATAAGAACATATATGATTGGAAGACAATATTTTCTTCAGTCCCATAAATCGAGCTTCAGGCTTAAAACTACGGAAATTGGCACGAAACTTACATAGTTTTTCATGAAACGCATGGGAAATACTAACGCAAATGAAAAAACAACAACGCTTGTACATGCCTAGCGGACCCGAATATTGTTACTAGATGAATATTATTTTACAGATTGAGACCCTTTTTTTTATTATTTGAAAAAAATAAATTCTTTTAAAATAATTATGATTGATCAAAGCCGCAGCGTAAATTATTGATTACCCAGTACAAACTAGGGTCGATATATTTTATGGACTAAGCGGATAAATTATATTGGTGTACTTTTCTACTTTTGCATCATATTTATATATACCACACTCCAATTTATACATATTGCACACCAATTTATGTATACTACACTCCAATTTATATACACTACACTCAAATTTATATATACTACACTACAAGTTATGTATACTACACTCTAATTTATATATACTACACTCCAATTTATATATACTGCACTCTAATTTATATCAATTACACTCCAATTTATATATACTACACTCCAATTTATATATACTACACTCAAATTTATATGCACTACACCCCAATTTATATATACTACACTCCAATTTATATAAAATTCACTCAAATTTATATATACTACACTTCAATTTATATACACTAAACTTCAATTTAAATAAACTACACTTCAATTTATATATACTACAATCCAATTTATTGTAATTTATTTTTATCAAACACTGTTTATTCCACTTTTTTGTGACGGTATAACCCTACCGGTTTTAAGGCTTTCACCTCATCTTCAGGAGAGCGCAAACAAGATTAAATGCTGTTCGAACTGGTACCGATATATACGCTTCAACGGTTGGAGGCTGAGGGGTGAGGGAGGCACGGGACAATTTCAGCCAAGAGCGGAGGGATTTTTGGGAAATAACTGTGCCTCCCTTACCCTTCAGTCTCCAACCGTTGAAGCGTGTATATCGGTACCAGTTCGAACAGCATTTAGTCTTGTTTGCGCTCCCCTGAAGATGAGGTGAAAGCCTTGAAACTGGTAGGGTTATACCGTCACAAAAAAGTGGAATAAACAGTGTTTGATAAAAATAAATTACAATGTCTTTAAACCTCCACAACGTTAATGCCTTAACTATAAACAACTCCAATTTATGTATACTACACTCCAATTTATATATATTACACTCCAATTTATATATACTACACTCCAATTTATATATACTGCACTCTAATTTATATATACTGTACTCAAATTTATATATATTAAACTCCAACAATTATATGCTACACTCCAATTCATATATACTACACTCAAATGTATATGCACTACACCCCTATTTATATATACTACACTCCAATTTATATAAACTTCACTCAAATTTATATATACTACACTTCAATTTATATATAATACACTCCAATTTACATATACTATACTCCAATTTAAGCCGAATGTGTAATTTTTACATTTCAGAAGGTCTACACACATTTCTTAAAACGAATGTATGCTTTGTGTGCATGGTATATATACGAGTATTGTAAATCTAGCGGACTTATTGCTAAAATTATTTTTTTTCCCAAACAACAAGCTCTTGTTGGAAATGTCAAGTTGTTTTAATTCGTGACAGATTTTACAAGTTTTGTTTCATTTAAATTCGAGGAAAGAAATTCGTTCAATTATAAAGAAGTGAAACAAAAGAAAATTTAGATTATAGAATATTCTGAATAAAGTAAATAATTTTAATTCTCTCTTGAACGTACATAAACAAGATGGTGTTTATCTCATAACATTTGGATATTTGTTTTTTTGGTGGCTTGTTTTCTTTGTAATTCGTCTTCCCTCGGCAAGTTTTCTGCGGTTTTCTTACCAAATATATTTTTCTTGATATACACTGATATTTTATTATTAGTAATATTTTTAATATATCTAGACTAGCATGTTCTTAATTGTATCATGCGTATGTATGATTTTCAAGTGTGAGTGTGGTTTTTTTTAATATACGTAAGTTTGATCTTTTTATGCCTATTTTCTCATACATGTCCGTATTTTTTTTATACATATATGCATGAATTCTAGTTTTTTCATGTACACGCATGAGCGTGATTGTTTAAATACGAGTATGTACGAATTAGATTTTTATGCATATTTTTTCATACATGAGTGCGCTTTCTTTTATATTCTATTTTACGTAAATTTTTCTTGTTTGAGCGCGATTTTTGACATGTATGAGTTACAAGTAGTGTAACATTTTATATGTATGAGTTGTACTTTTTTAAACATATTTTAATGTGCATGAGCGTGAGTTTTAATATGTATCAGTTTCATTTTTTATGCATATTTTTTCTTGAATAAATGGAAAATTCAGCGTCTTTCCAATCATGGATTAGCGCTACGCTCAAACAGAGATTGTCTATTGGCCTTTCCAGTTCACCTTCTTCTTTTTCTCAGTGTCATGTCAGGTTCCCCCAACGTTGAATATCACTTGAGAGTAGATATAAAATAAATAAATAAATAATAGGTTTATTGATAGCAACATAGTATGTACAGATTATATATAAATAACACTTCTAAAACACATAAATTGCAGATAATACATTAAATACAGAAGCTATCAAAAGGTCTGGGCTCATCTAATAGCATCCCCTCGGCCAAGATACACCCCACCAATATAGGGCGAACCCAGCCACGGGGACACCAGATGTTTTTCAGCCCACACCCTTGCACACGTAGAACAAGAATATATAAAAAAAAATAAACACAGAAAATAAATAGATGACAAAAAAAATACATTCATGAGAGAAGACACACATTCAAGAGAGAATATATCTTTGTCCCCGGCAGCCCGAAAAAGATCCCCAACGCCCCATATGCCAGTCCAATCACGTATATTGCGGAGTCCAATCACGTATATCCAGTTCACCGCTCCTCCTTTTTTACGTCGTCCTTTACTGTCCATGCAGTGAGACTCTGGAATCAGTTACAAACCAATATAAGACTCGCTCCGTCCTTGGCATACTTTAAGAAGCGACTGAAAAAACTCTTAATGTCTAGTCAGTAAAATAACGTGTTTCATTCCTGATTTTTCTTTTCCTTTCCTCTCCACCATCCTTTCCTTTCCTTTTGATTGATGATATCTCACTTTACATGAAAAATAATGTTCGGGTGATTGTCCGTCTTTGTGAGTATATGCTCACGTATGTGTTTATGGATTTTGTGGGGATGGATAGTCATTTGAATGATTTATGCGACCACGTAACTTGCTTCTTTTACTTTTGTCTGGTCGGTTGGAAGAGATTGCCACGTCGCAATTAACCCACCAGATTGTGTTTGCAATAAAAGTGTTAAATAAAATAAAATAAATATTTTCAATGTATGAGTTTCACTTTTTTAAACGCGTGAGTTTTAATATGTTTGAATATGACTTTTTTATGCTTATTTCTTCAACCATGAGTGTTCTTTTTTTCTGAAATATTAAAAGTTACACATAGTTTGTACCATATAAAGATAAGATATTTTTGGTACTTACATTAGAAATGAAGTGCAAGGATTTTGACGAGTTAACATTGTGTAGTTTGACACTCCCATTATTTGTCTTGAAGATCTCCTTTGAGGACTGCCGGATTTACTAATTGGAAATGTAAACCAAGCTCAATGTGCAACATGTCAACAAGATACCGTGTGGTCGTAGCTTAAACAACTCAATCACATTGAAGGGCTTAATTGTTTTGGAAAATCTGGTTAACTGCTTAGTATGAGGAATATGGCAGTGCTGTTGATGCTCTGGACTTTTGTGTACAATTTTTCCAGATCTAAAAGCGCTGATTTCTTTGGATAATAGCAATAATTTATCTTTGGTTACATTAATTACTGTTTATTTGAATTTGAATTCTTAGTAACCTTTCCTGCTTTAATACTCTCAGATTCCATATATTATTACAATTTTTAATCGGTACTGTAAGACACGATTGCAAATACATGCTGAATTTTACATTTTTTTTAGAAATTGTTTATTTTTTTTTGTTTTTGTATGAAATCAAAGCGGTAAAGAATGTTTTAACTCGATGTACTATAGTATCAAACTTTTAACTTGTTGTACTGTAATATCAAACTTTTAACTCGATGTACAATACTATAGTATCAAACTTTTAACTCGATCTACTAAAATATCAAACTTTTAACTCGATGTACAATACTGTAGTATCAAACTTTTAACTCGATGTACTAAAATATCAAACTTTTAACTCGATGTACTATACTGTAGTATCAAACTTTTAACTCGATGTACAATACTATAGTATGAAACTTTTAACTCGATGTACTAAAATATCAAACTTTTAACTCGATATGCTATAATATCAAACTTTTAACTCGATGTAATGTAATATCAAACTTTTAACTCGATGTACTATAATATCAAACTTTTAACTCAATGTACTATACTATCAAACTTTTTACTCGGTGTACTATAATATCAAACTTTTAACTCGATGTACTATAATATCAAACTTTTAAGTCGATATGCTATAATATCAAACTTTTAACTCGATGTACTATGATATCAAACTTTTAACTCGATATACTATAATATCAAACTTTTATCTGGATGTACTATAGTATCAAACTTTTAAATCGATGTACTATAATATCAAACTTTTAACTCGATATGCTATAATATCAAACTTTTAACTCGATGTACTATAATATCAAACTTTTAACTCGATGTACTATAATATCAAACTTTTAACTCGATGTACTATGATATCAAACTTTTAACTCGATGTACTATAGTATCAAACTTTTAAATCGATGTACTATAATATCAAACTTTTAACTCGATGTACTATAATATCAAACTTTTAACTCGATGTACTATGATATCAAACTTTTAACTCGATGTACTATAATATCAAACTTTTATCTGGATGTACTATAGTATCAAACTTTTAAATCGATGTACTATAATTAATCGGCGGAGCTTTTTAGAGAGTATCAGGTCCTGAACATAGCCAATTTACATCTCAAATCCATTCTCTGGCACTACCATCGAGAGGAGGGGAAGATGCAAACTCAGCAGACACACATGACACGCATGGCAACTAATGAAATGTTCACCATCCCTAGAGTTAAAACCTCTTTTGCCCAAAGGCAATATGCTTATTTGGCTCCCATTACATACAATGGCGTGCCGACTTCAATAAGAGTAAAGGTAGGAAAACCATTTAGACAGTCGATCGGAGCGTGGTTGTTATTGCGACAGGATTTTGAGTACTTGGGCTTTCGGGATGAATGACGAGTAGAAAGGATTTATGTGAGCTCGTGAGTGTGGGTCTGTCTCTTCTCGTCTGTCTCTTCTTGTTATTTTAATTTTGGATGTTTTTGTATTTGTGTTTCTGTGTGTTTTTCTTTTTTTCTTCTTTTTTTTTTGTTTTGAATTTGTTCTGATTTTTATTCTTATGATTGTGTGCGGTATATTGTGGGATGAATATTTTTGGTCTTTCTGGAGTGATAATGTGTGAGGAGTTGAGTTTCGCAAGATGTTTCCAGTTGTAGTTGAGTGTCACTGTTTGTCAGGTTGATGAGAGCGTGCAATGGGGTTTTTTTGTGTTATCAAAAATCGGAAAGAAGTATCGATTTATTTTTTCATGCTAAATATCCTCAGTGAGATACAGGCAAAAGCCTAGTTTACTGGGGATACGACAAATGAAAGGCAACAAACCCAGATCCATTAAAATTATACGTCCAAATCAAATTACCTGTTGTTTTTTCTCAAATTGTGTATATTTCTTGTCATGTGTAATAATAAATAAATAAAATAAATAATATCAAACTTTTAACTCGATATGCTATAATATCAAACTTTTAACTCGATGTACTATAATATCAAACTATTAACTCGATCTACTATAATATCAAACGTTTAAACTATAATTAACGTCTTGGCCTAGTTGGTAAAACAACTGCCTTCGGGGGTCTCGGATACGTTTCCCGGTGGTACCAGAAACTAATTTAAAAAATTCTCCCAGTGAGGTATATTTGTTCGTCTAGTGATAAAACTCGTACGCACTAGACGTGTGCGAGTATTTTTACCTCTCACTTGCGATAGTATTTTCAAAATATTTAATTTCCGGGCCTACTCCAGTGATTCGAAAACTCGAAGGCTCGATAAAAAGAGCCGCATGCAATGTTGTCTATCGGCCACAATCTCCAATATGTGTTGAGAGCGTTGAGAGGTAACGTATCAATCAACAATTCCCGGGACTAATCAACAGATGGCGCCTCTAATAAAAAATCCATATCATTCTCAGTTAGTACCAACCTTTAGAAGTTACGTGTCAAACTTTCATGACATTCCGACATTGTGTCATTGAGTTACAGTGGTTTTGGTGACGTCACTTTTGCTATTTTCAAAACAATGAAAAAAAACGAATTTCGTGTGTTAATAAAACATTACTTTTTAATGGGAAAAAATACCGTTCAAACTCAGCGATGGCTTGAAGTGTTATCAGGGCCAAATTGCATGAGTTGTACTTCGAATTGCTTCCGCACCCACCATACTCTCCAGATTTGGTCCCCAGCGACTATTGGCTGTTCGCAGACCTCAAAAAGATGCTCCAGGGAAAGAGATTTGGCTCCAATGAAGAAGTGATTGCCGAAACTAACGCCTATTTTGAAACCAAAGATATAACATTCTACACGGCTGGCATAGAAAAGTTAGGAAAGCGTTGGAATGAATCTATCGCTCTTGAAGGAGACTATGTTGATGAATAATGAAAATTTTTGGCAAACAAATCTTGTTTTAGTAGTTAGTCCAGGGAATAATTGATCGATGTGTTATGTTACTAATTAATTGATTAATTAAGACAAACATTACATCACAACTTATATCCAAACAGCAAATCGCTTTATATATGCATATATTTTAATATTTCTTTATGTTCATATTTAAAAAAATATATCAACCGTGCACCCTCTTACATAACAAAATAATAACTAAATATTCATAATGACAATTAAAATATGATTTTTATGGCAAGGTTATTTTTATCTACGCTATGCACTAAAAGTTTTTCTTTGTGTAGTGCTGAACCTCAATGCTGAACAATGTGACCTAAACCAAGGTTGATGTTGGTCAACCACATTTTTCTCCAGTCCTCTCGGAATTCCACTGTCGGAAGAGCCTGCGATAAAGGCAAACCGGAAAACTATTTTCTCCTTCAAATGGACGCACAAGTGCATATGTGTTTAACTTCTACATTTATTGTAACTGTTTTACTTCTACATTAGTCTGTCAATGGCCATCTTACGCGAATTGTTACCGAATAACTGAAAAATGCGACTAATGCATAACCTTGTAAATCTTTTTGAGATATAAGGTGGTTCCGAAATAGAGAGATTTGTTCGTCACCCCGATCATGAAACACTCAGCCTTCAAAGGTTCTTTTACAAAAAAAATTGTTACATGAATTCATGCAATCACGCCGTTTCATAATAATTTTAGCAGATTTTGATAGTGCCTGGTTCAAAGATGTATGTTTTAGTACTTCATTGATTATGTTTTCTTTTGCTACTTTCACACTCATCTCAATCACTTCTTTCCTTATTCTGTATTATATTGTCACCATGATCTTTATTCTGTATTATATTATCACCATTTCCTTATTCTGTATTATATTGTCACCATGATCCTTATTCTGTATTATATTATCACCCTTTTTCCTTATTCTGTATTATATTGTCACCATGATCCTTATTCTGTATTATATTATCACCCATTCCTTATTCTGTATTATATTGTCACGATGATCCTTATTCTGTATTATATTATCACCCTTTCCTTATTCTGTATTATATTGTCATGTCTCTCATTCTTCTCAGTGCACGCATCTCTATAGCGTTTATTTATATTTCAAAGTCCACGTTTCCCTTCCATACATCAAAGTATGAATATAAAATTGTTTCTAGTTTAACGTATTTTAGTTGAATTTAATTAATATAATAAAATCCTTTACAGCAAAATGATAAAATTCTCATTAAAAATAACGTAAAAATTTAACGTTTTTAAATTTTGCTACAAGTTTTTTTTTCAGAAAATTTCGTTTTATTCCTCAGAAAGTGTTGAAATGTAACATAAAAATTCAGGATATAATATGTTTTTGATATCTTTTTCATTCAGACGATTATTTTATCGTTTGTCAAAGTGACATTGAACGTGAAAGGGAGGATTTCGTTTCAAAGGGTTGGTTATTTGCAGGGATAATCCTTTTGAATTAAATATTTTTAAACCTCAACTACCATGTTTTTTCTTGAAATTTATATTCGACAACCTCTATGATCTAGTAAGTATCACGACGTTTAAGTACCACCCGGGGACTTCGGATTCGATTCCCGACGGTACCAAAAGTAGCACTCCAATACAAAAAAAAAATGGCACTAAAATGTTCTTGTGGACTATTATCTTAGCAGATTCGGATACTGTCCGTGTCGAGTATACATATATGTTTTAGAACTCAATTGAACTTGTTTTTTATTGCCATACACCATTCGATATCCCTCTTAACTCTTCCGTTATTGAAGAAAATTATAGCAAAATTGGAGAATTCTTCAACTTTCTCCAATCTTTCATTATTCCTGCATACATCACATTTACTTATTCTTTCAAACTATCCCAATGACTTTGGATTTCACAATATTCATTTTCAGATCTTTTGATATGCATCTATCATATAATTTAATTATCAAACTCTAGAATTCATCTTCATTTTGCGCTAGCTCTCCAGCCTCTGTGGTTCATTAACATGTGGACCCATGTAAACATTAAACTACCAAGGTGACATAACGCATCCTTGTTTCACCCCATTTGAAATATTAAAACATTTAGTCAAGGCATCAGTATAATATTTTCCATAATTTTTCCCTTGTCACGCGGTCATGTGTATTTTACAAGGCCACAAATGCACAAGGTATTTTTGTGTTTTCAACTTTGTAAACGAAAATTATAATTGATAAAAAGTAACGAAAATTGAAATAAAAGTTAAATCTCAAGGGAAATATGGATAATTATAGGGGCGTAGGTAATTTTTTTTTTTCTATTTGAAACGAAAAATTGGATGGCAATATTTGGTGGTAAAAACGACAGGAATAAATTATGAGGTGCATGGCCGAGCGGTAACGCGCTGGACTTTGGTGCGGAAGGTAGTCGGTTCGAACTCCGCGCTGAACCACTCCCCTCGAACGACACAGCAACTTTTTCCGCCTAGTGTTCGAGGGCATTAAGGATTCCTATGATTTCGGTCATATCTATTCTTTAATCTAAAAAAAAATATCAAGTGATTATATTTTATTTCTATGTAAGATTATTTTATTTTCAATTACACAAGACTCAAGGACTTTTAAAATATTTTAGGATAGCATGACAAAAGGTCAATTTCTAGGGTTACCATTATTTGATTATTTGTTGAAGAAAAATAGCATTTTAATTTTTTTTATTATTTCAATCTCTACATTTTTGGGTAAGAATTCAGACGTACTCGTATTTTGAATTCGAGTAGATCTGAAATATTAAAAATTTGTACATTATATATAACAATACATAGGCAGACATGGTAGAACGCCAGACTTTTCTATCGTTATATACGAGTATATACACATTTTTCACTTCATCTGTTTATACTTCTCACATAACTTCAACGATTTCTCTGAATTTTTAATTTCCCTTAAAAATATCATTCGCTTCATCAAAACATGTTTTCTTTGATCTTCCTCTTATATCTTTTCTGTTGACATTGGTATTGATTACTTGTTTTATTCATAATAAAGATTCAAAATTTATTTATCTAACACTTTTATCCGGCGGGCTTATTGCCAGGTGGCAATCTCTTCCAACCAACCAGACGAAAGTAAATGAAGCAAGTTACGTGTCGCATAAATTATATATTCATATTTTGTAAGAACATTTTATTTTATTTCAGTATTTTTTTTAATATATCTCAATTTAATTACTTATTTTTATCAAAAGTACAAAATTTATATTTTAATGTATCTCAATTTAGTTACTTTATTTTTATCCAGAGTACAACATTTACATTTTAATGTATGTCAATTTAATTGCTTATTTTTATCCATAGTACAACATTTACATTTTAATGTATGTCAATTTAATTGCTTATTTTTATCCATAGTACAACATTTACATTTTAATGTATCTCAATTTAATTGCTTATTTTTATCCATAGTACAACATTTACATTTTAATGTATCTCAATTTAATTACTTATTTTTATCATTAGTACAAAATTGACATTTTAATGTATCTCAATTTAATTACTTATTTTTATCCATTGTACAACATTTATATTTTAATGTATCTTAATTTAATTACTTATTTTTATCCATAGTACAACATTTACATTTTGATGTATATCAATTTAATTAATTATTTTTATCCATAGTAAAACATTTACATTTTAATGTATCTCAATTTAATTACTTATTTTTATGCATAGTACAACATTTACATTATAAAATAGTTTGAAAGAAAAGACGACACGAATATCTCATCACATAACACTGCATGTGTTTATCTTTTTTTTATACATAGAAAACATCTTGACTCGTTAAGATCTGCGACGCAGTGATCTCATTCCGTTTACACAAATTTCACATACTTTTCTAAATACTTTAATATTCAGCTGAAACATTTACACTATGCAATTATATCTATACCCATACTTGAATCCAACGTTATCATAATATACAATTCCTAAGGCATCATAATATCATCAACCAAATAATCATCATACCCAACAACTCTCTATTATACCCAACAACTCTCTATTATACGTTCTACAATCGCATCAATCAGTTACTCCCATGACTCAGTCATTTATTCCCATCACAGCGAAAACAATGACAGACACCATCGCATTGTGTCCTGTTTCATTATATTTTCGTTTTACACAATAAAATCCGGCAAGATTATTTTCACGTGGCGTATTTTGCCAATCAATCAATCTTTCAAGTGCTAGAGAAATTCTACACTCAAACTGTCAAGAACTTCTAAAAAAAATTACACTCCGATTTATGAAAAGTACTAAATAAATACTTCATTTATACTATCAAGAAATGAAAGAGAATGCTACATTAAGTCTATCAAGAAGTGTAAGACAATGCTATATTTAGACTATCGAGAAGTGCTAGAAAATGCTATGTTTAGACTATTACGAATAGCTCGTTATTTAAACAGAGAATGCTGCATTTAAACTGTCAAGAATTTCTAAAGAAAATACACTCCAATTTATAAAAAAGTACTAAATAAATACTTCATTTATACTATCAAGAAATGAAAGAGAATGCTACATTAAGTATATCACATATATCGCAGAAAGAAGTGTAAGAGAATGCTATATTTAGATTATCAAGAAGTGCTAGAAAATGCTACATTTAGACTATTACGAAGTGTTCGTTATTTAAACAAAGAATGCTGCATTTAAACTGTCAAGAATTTCTTAAGAAAATACACTCCGATTTATTAAAAGTATCAAATAAATTCTTCATTTATACTATCAAGAAATGAAAGAGAATGCTACATTAAGTCTATCAAGAAGTGTAAGAGAATGCTATATTTAGACTATCGAGAAGTGCTAGAAAATGCTATATTTAGACTATCACGAAGTGTTTGTTATTTAAACAGAGAATGCTGCATTTAAACTGTCAAGAATTTCTAAAGAAAGTACACTCCGATTTATAAAAAGTACTTAATAAATCTGCGCTTAGAATATCAAGAAATGTTAGAGAATGCTTCATTTAGACTGGTCAAGAAGGGAAAAATAATGCTACATTTAGTCTATCAAGAAGTGCTACATTTAGACTATCAAGTAGTGTTAGAGAATTCTATATTTAGACTATCAAGAAGTGTTAGAGAATGCCACATTCAAATCATTATGAAATGTTAGAGAATGCTTCATTTAGACAATCAAGTGGTATTGTCAAATGCTAAACTTAGACTTAAAAAGTGTTGGAAACTGCTACATCCAGACTTGAAAGAAATGCTAGATAAATGCTGTTATTTAAGATATTGCGACACTAACACTTACAAAAAGTGTTGGAGATTTGCAAGAAGTGCTAGAAGAATGCTATATCAATACTATCAAGAAGAGCTAAAAATACTGCTTCACTCGAACTTTGAAGAAGAGCTAGAGAGACATTACATCTCAACATTTAAGAAGTGCTACACACATTATTTTTAAGTAGCGGTAGAGACATTCCTACCCTGACTTTGAAGAAATGCTATAGAATGCTAAACTGTGAGTTTTGAAAAGTGATAGAGAGATGGATTCGACTAAAATACGTGATAGAAAATGCTATACTCAGAATTTCGAGAAGGTATGTGGAAATGCTAAACTTTGACTTTAAAGGTGGTCTAGGGAGTTCAATAACGATATATTCTATTTTGAGTTGATTTCATGCGTTGCCTTTGAATATTACAAAGGATAAAAATATTTTTGAAAAAAATTGGAATATTATTGGGTTTGGGGAAAAAAAACGGCAACCCTTTCAATACCAAAAAGCATCTTAGATGTCAAATCAAATTTAAAGATTTTGCCCTTCAGGTTCGATAATTTTATTAGATTGTACGGGTGTATCTATTGGCCCGTCTCTAAAATCACGTTGCTAGAGTAAAAGAAATTCTAAGGGTTTTTGAAGAATTTGCGGATTGAAAGGGTTTCCTTTGTCAATTGTTATAAGTCCAGAGATGGAATAGCGGATTTTTCAAAATATTTAGAAAATCCTTTATAAGCGAATAATAGCAGACTCAAATAATAACAGAAGTCGTGAATGGAATTATGGATTGTTCGAAACTCTTGAAATTGGTTAATATTTAAGTTACAATTCGAATAACCAGACTGTAAGACATATTTCTAAGTGAGAATTGTATGACGAATTATACTTCGGAAATCTAGGATGCGTCCTTTGATAGTTGACAAATTTGCCCCAATACAACCTTGTAACGACGTTCAGTAATTTTAATTATTTTATCAACTTTAATATAAGCCTCGATTCTAATAAATAGCAAGTTATTTAGGTAAATACATTACAAAAAACTAACAATAATTACAAATTAATACATCTTGTTACAAATTAGCAAAAATGTGGCAGTTTGTTAAAATCAAATAATATTTGGTGACGTTTGTCAAAAGTCACTACGTTAGTCTGTATTGGCTAGGGATGGGGTATTCGATAGTTGGATTTTCGATTTTTTTATACCTAAAATGAAATGTTCGTAATTAGTATTAATTCATTGTGTATCTTGGCCTATATAAGATATATACAAATCATACAATACATTAGAAATACAGTATAATGAAAATTAGGAATTAAAACGTCAGTTTAGAGAAAAACAATTTTCGATTTATAAAAAAACTATTCGATTTGTAAAAAAACTATTTTACCCCATCCCTTTGAGACATGACGTTTAAAACGCCATAGGACCCATCCTAGAATTTCTGAACTATAGTTTACAAATTTTCAAGATTCCATAGTATAGGAAATGAGCACGCTGCAGTCTCGGGCATTTTACAGCTAGTTTGTTGACTGATAAGGGGTATCTGAAAAGCCATCTCCAAATATCCGAGCCTTAAGAAGAAACCCCACGTGTTTGTTGAGGATTTTTAAAGAACTTTTTTGACCTGCGTTCGCCAAGTTGGTAATTTGCTCGGAGTGTCGGTCCGATTTACGGACACCTTACTCCTTCATCTGGTGTTTCTAGAATGGACTTGGTATATTTGTTTGGAAATTTGGGTGGTGGTGTGAAAAACTTTTAAGGGAAGAAAGGATAGGATTTGATACATAAATTTAGGTTATAAATATTATACATAAACGTTACTTATTAATATACTTATATTTTTATATGTCACGAGCGTTGATAAATATGTATACATAAGAGAAAGGATAGAGATATATACTATGTTATAATAAATATACTATGAAGACAGGGGGGATAACGCTGTGATTCGTAACATATATTGTATTTACATAGATATATATGGGAATAATATGTGTGCCTATCTTTGCAGATTAGGGTACGTCGCGTGGTATAGTGAAAGTGTGTTGAGAGCCTCGCGGGCCGCTGTAATGGCCGCTTCGAGGTTTCTCATAACCCTCGCGATGTGTTCTTGCGACGGATATTCTTGGGTGGGTTGTGGGGGTTGAGGACGAGCGTTTTTCGCAATGCTTGCGTAAGATATCGCGGGAGGATCAGCACTCATCTCTGGTTTTGCCAGAGGAGGGAAACACCTGGGGATTTCTGCGGCTGGAGGTGGCGCGGGGGGGTGGGCCCGTGTTTGGTTATGCGGCATCGGAAAGGCTGTACAGCCTTTGTAGTTGGTCGCGTATGCACCTGTGCAGTTCGCACAAGAAGAGGGAACGTCGCGCGGCTTTATGCATTCCGCTGTTCTTTAGTTTAGCCCACATTTGACGCAAACGTGGGGGACTTGACAGCTGCCAGTGCTGTGAAAGAATTTTCGACAGCGGTGGCACTGTCCCGCGGAAGTCGATTTTCTTAACTCCTCTACAGAGATCCTCATATCGAAGATCTCGTGCAGGTCGTTATATACGCGCTTTCCTTCCGGTGATTTGGTGAGCTTTACGATCACCAATGGAAGGATTTTCCTCTTCCGGTCCTTCATCCTGAAGACGTTCAGGACCGGGTACTCACGGGATATCAGTTCTTCCTTTATCTCATCGAACTGATATCCCGTGAGACCGGCGTTGATGATTGTATTATTTTTATGTAGAGTATTGTTTCCATGCTGGAGGAGTTTTGTAAGTTTATAGCTATTTGATTCTATCATCTATATTTTGTTGTTTAGTGTTAGACTGTTGGGTCTGCATATTTTGAAATCTGTGTTTTTCCACTTGATTAAAAAATTATACAGGGTATAACAGGCGGTGACGATCACCGGAAGCAGGATGATGGGGGACCTCAATACCTATCGATTTAATTCCCATGTATGTTCCGCGATATTCAGTGGTTCTCAAGTCATTTGGATTTTTGTGAAATTTGAATAAAAACCCGATTTTAGACTATAATTCACAAAAATTCAAATTACTTGAGAACCACTGAATATCGCGGAACATACATGGGGGTTAAATCGATAGGTATTGAGGTCCCCCATCACCCTGCTTCCGATGATCGTCACCGCCTGTTACACCCTGTATATTGACATGTTGAGACATTGAGTATTGCGGGCACATTTTTTACTTTGGTTGTGCTTGTGGTGAGCACATATTGATTTTTATTTGTACGCATCAGTATTCTCCATTCACATTGATGTGAAGAGTGACGCCCGGTTGGGTGCAGTTCGGGCTTTCCGCCTTTGGAAAGCCCCGTACTGTAGTAGTCACTCATATAGTTGTATTTCTACATTGTTGTGAGAGTTTGACAAGTGTACTTATTTGTATACTCATGTATTGTTTGAGTTTTTTGTTACGATTTTTTCTTCGCGTTTATTTTTATTGTAATTTTTTTATGTAGTTTTAATTTTTTTACTTACCTTAAAACAGACATACATTACAGTAAAAATTAAAAAGTATGCAATAATAAGGTTAAATGTAAGAAAAATAAATTAGAATGCAAAGATTTATCGTGTTTTTAATGAATAATAACGTTTGGCACGTCAATTTGAATTATTTTTTGGAGATTCCATTATGACAACGACGAAAACATCTGAGGAGACATTTACTTATCTGAATAAATGGATCATTCCTGTCTGAAATTGTCGGTTTTTAATTTGAATATCAAATAAATAACTGTGTTCTATTCCATCACTTTAATAAATGACGTTTTTTTTTATTTCGTAATTGTTTTCAATTTAAACTGGCTTGCCGTTTTGACGTAATGACACCTTAATGCTGCTAATGAAATTGATATATTTTTCAATTGGTGATGGCAAAAACGTGATTTTTTTTAATCAATATTATAAATTAAAATATTTAGAAAACACCTTTTCGTGCGTAACTTCTCTGCTCTTTCCGATTCTAGACTATGCGGACGTATGTTACTTGGATGTTACAGAGGAACAGCTGGACAAATTAGAGCGTCTTCAAAATGTGTGCCTAAGATTCATTTTCAACCTACGTACTCGTAAGTACGATCATATAACTTCATACCAGAAGGCATTGAACTGGTTGAATGTTAGAAATAAACGCCAAATTCACATACGGTCTCTATTGTATAATATCCTGAACTGTCCCGCCGCCCCCTCTTATCTCGCCGAGAATTTTCAGCGTCTTTCCAATCATGGATTAGCGCTAAGCTCAAACAGAGATTGTTTATTGGCCTTTCCAGTTCATCGTTCACTTTCTTTACGCCGTCCTTTACTGTCCATGCAGTGAGACTCTGGAATCAGTTACAAATCAATATAAGACTCGCTCCATCCTTGGCATGCTTTAAGAAGCGATTGAATTCGGAAAACCAGCGAAACACAGTGGCCCGGGATGGTGCTTCATCACCAAAAGTCGAAGCGAGTTGATCGGCACACTGTTGTTGAGTTAGTCCACGGCGAAAATCATAAAAAATCATCGCACGAAAATGTTCATGATTTAATTCCATTTTTGGCCGAGATGAATTTTTCAAGTCACTGTAAACAACACAAATAGCACTCGTATGACAAAATTTGATATATTTTCTGAGCTCCTTGTTGTATTTCCAGTTCTTCGTATATGTCTTTCATCGCCTCATATTGGGCAGAGGCTACTAGTTTCTTTTCTTTTGGCTTCCGTATATAATAGAAGGAGGCCTTCTTTCTGTGTTTTATTTTCACAGTTAGACCAATTCTTAAAAGCGATCTTTTTCTCCTTAATACCCCTTTGTACATCATCCGACCCCCACCAGGATTCTTTCTTAGTTTTTAGTTTACCTTTTGAAACTCCAAGATGTTGCTTAGCATATTGTACGCATATCTGTGACAATGCCTCACACATTTCATTTGGGTTAAGTACGTCGGAATTTAGCACATTTTCAATCATCCAACTTTTCATTTTAGATGTTAGTCGTTTGGCTTTTTCATTTGAGATGTTGAACCATTTAATTTTTGGTATCGGTTTTAGTTAGTTTTTGGGCAACGTATGCTTCGGCACAAGTAGTTCAAGCAACACTAAACGATGCTGGGTTGCCAGGGGTTCTCCAGGGATGACTTTGCAGTTTCTACACATTTTCCTCATTTCTTTGCTACACAGCCAATAATCTATTTGTGTTGCTGCATGTCCGCTTTTGTAAGTTATAAGGGGATCAAACTTTTTACGGAAATATGTGTTAGCAATTGTTAAGCTTATTGCTATGGTTGCTGAAAGTGAAGAGGAACTACAAGAGGCCTTAACAACTATGGAAAGCATTCTTCAAAATAACTACAGTATGAAGATAAATAAAGACAAAACAAAGCTGCTGACTGTAGGCCGAGCGCAACACCAGATGAGAATAGTGATGTCGGGTAAACCACTAAAGAACACCAAAGAGTTTGTCTACCTCGGGAGCAAAATAACATGGGACGGTCGGTCTAAGAGCGAGGTCGACAGCCGTATACATCAGGCCAGACTTGCATTTAATAAAAGGTCGAAAATAATAGAATCAAATAATATAGACCTAAAACTGAGAATACTCCTCATCAAGACCTATGTATGGAGTCTCTTGATGTACGGCTGCGAGACATGGTGCCTATCCGAAAGAGATAGACGGAGACTAGAGGCTTTTGAGATGTGGTCCTATAGAAGACTATTAGGAATTTCCTGGAGAGACCACATCACGAATGAAGAGGTTCTCCAACGAATCGAAGGAGGAAAGCACCTGCTCAGGATCTTGTCCGAAAGGCGTGCAAGATGGATCGGTCATATAATACGACAAGAGGGCCTTTTGCATGCCATAATGGAGGGTATGACCGAGGGGACAAACTCTAGGGGACGCCCACGCCGAGAGTACCTGGAGGACCTGTTGGTGGACGTGCGCTGCTCAACATATACAGATTTAAAAAGAGCCGCACAGGACAGGGAGGAATGGAGGAGAAGAGTTGAAATTGCTGCAAACCAGTCTTAGGACTGCAACCACAGAGAGAGAATTGTTAAGCCATATGCCTCTGCGAAGTTCAGCAGCTCGTCCCCCTGTTGGCTACGTGTCCCATATCCAAACCCACCATGGATTGCCGCGTGATCGGTATTTGATATTCCTACATGCCCGTTCATGTCCGCGCCCATAAGAATAGTTTCATTTTCGGGTATGTTTTGAATTAATTGTTCCAGCTTTTCCCAGAATGAATTTCTTTCTTCCGCGTCGCATCCCATTTGTGGAGCATAATCACAAATGATATTGTATGTAGCGTTACGAACTACTAGTTTTATCATAATGATCCTATCATTCACTGCTACGATCTTTACACATTGTCATGGAACCTTTGGTGTAATACTATAGCCACACCATTTCTGGAGTTATTTTCCCCATAGAAATATAATTTTTATTCATTATTCTGTGTTTTTAGGTAGCGGCATTTATCAATGTTTGTATTCTTCTATTTAGTTTCCTGGATGCATGCAATATCTATTTTGCGTCTTCTCATAACCTTCGCAAGTTCTTTACTCTTTCCTGTCAACGTTCCTAGGTTCCAAGTCATGGCCCTTAGCTTTTCAAACCTTTTTCCTGGACGAATTTGTTTCCTCTGCTTCACTTTGCTTGCCCCTGGAATCCTGCAAGCTGGCTCTGACATAATGTCAGTCTCTGGATCACCGAGGGGAGAATTGTCTTCGCTGCCAGACAGGGTAGAGCATCTTTGCGAGTGTTTTTCCATGAAGCTTCGGTTTGTTTGACTGAGTTTTTTTATCCACCGATTGTCATCGGACGTGGAACCAGAGTGGCCCAACTAACTAGGGCTGTATCCGCTGTCATTGGTCATGTAATGTCCCATTATCGGATTAATCTAATGAGCCTGGATATCCATTATATAGTATACTGAACTAGTTAAATAAGGAAAAATAAGATTTCGTTAATTTCGCAAAATCTTGAATACATACATACCATCGTGCCATTTCTATGTTGCGGTAGGCAGAGAAAATAGAGTGCAACATTTCGGTAGTTTTGCTGCAATAGAAATTTTATGTGAACGTACTGGCAACTTACTAAACTGTTTGAACTCCAGGATTAAAAAACCAACTAAAATTATGTATATTTATTGCCCTATGAGTCTTCTTCCTTCTTCCATGATGTCGGACCTCTAGCCCGTCGTCACTACTACTCTTTTCGCACTCTGGTGTGTCACCACCGGAAGAGTCCCTTAGGGTAGTTCATTTTTTAGCACGATAAGTGATATCGTGCTAAAAAAAATAAAGAATATGTCGATCTTCTAGTGTAGATCGCGCTGGATGGGGACTTATTTTGTCCCCCATAACAACGTGGCTGGTGATGGCATCGAATTGAACTGAACTGTAGTTGCACTTGTTGAAAATTATGCATTTGCTGAGTAAATACAGCGGGACGCTCAATGACTTTCTTTTCTGTTTGTCTCTCACGCTGTTTGCCTCCGATAGTTATGAATATATTCAGTGCGCTTTGCTCATCCTTCGTTTGAATTCATCGCTTTTTACTTAATTGAACCTTTAATGTAAAAACAACAATATTAACAACTAACCAATCAAAGAGGTGCATGGCCGCGCGGTAACGCACTGGACTTCCGTGCGGAAGGTCGTCAGTTCGAACCCCACGCTGTGCTACTCCCCTCGAACGACACAGGCACTTTTTCCATCTAGTGTTTGAGGGTATTAAGATGCCTATGACTTCAGTCATATCTATTCTAAAAAAAAAACCAATTAAAATCGAAAAAATATAAAGACTGGTAGAAGCCGAATAAATGCTGTTGAAATTCGTGCATGGAGAAAAATAGACGGAGTGACAATGTATCACAGATTTTGATTTTTTAGTATAGATCGCACTGGATGGAGTTTTATTTAGTCTCCCATAACAGTGTAGGTAGTGGGATTGAATAGAACATCATCTTATACAGTTCCTTCTATTTCTCTTGTTTCTTACCTTTCATTCTTTCAAAATTTCATTAATTTAGTCAAACCACATTTTATGTCAGTTATTTTCTGCTTGCACTGTTTTTGTTGTCATTTTTCATCATTTTGAATAAAAAAATAGCATTTTAAAAAAAATGGGGTTCAAGAAAAATATTTTTTTACAAAAACCACCTGAGTTTTATCTGTTTCAATTAAGTGAAAGAATTTTTGTTGTAAGGCGAGCAAATATTTGTTGTTTTTGTTATGGTAATAAAATATTTTAAGAAAGTATTGTTTGACAAAAAAGAGTTAAATATTTTATACGCGGGTTTTTATATTTTCAAGTTGAATATAAAAAAAATATTTCGTTTTGGAATTACTTCATGGAAATGAGATGTTAAATATTTAAAGGAAAGAAATTAAAGTTCTTGTTTACCATCTGAAATGTCTCTTTCATATTACTTATTTTTTTCTACGTTTCAAATGACTTTTAAATGTAGGTTAAACAAACATTTGATACTCATGTTTCATTAAAAATATTGCATGACAAATAAGACTAAAATAAGGATATTTTTCAAGTTAACATTAAAAAAAAAATTGTAATTTAACAACATTTGGGGTCAGAGAGAAGAAACCCTACAACACCACATCCTCGCTTAAACCGTGAAGTTCTATAAAAGTCAACAAAATCACAGCAATCCCTTAGTCGCTGCCCTGGGGGCTTACGAGAGTAAATCCGACCTACCCTTCCGTTATAAGCACAAGCTCCCGAAGCATTATCTGTTGCCTGACTAGTCCACCTACAGTATTAGCTGGGACGACCAAGGTCTGAGTGAATGTGATGGAATACAAGTAGCCTGAACGAGTGGACTTGTTTTTGCTAAATAATTAGTTGTAAGAATTGTTATCTAGTTATATAAGTAGTATGTATGTGTTAATTATTTCTAAGAAATCATATATTAAGATTATAAAAAATTAAAATAAAATGACATGTAGGAAAATAAGATTAAGTAAGTGCATAAATTATAACATATAACTAAGATTAGTTAAGTAATAAATGTGTATATAGGTATATACCTTGACAAATATTTGCACAATATATTAATTTGTTTAATAAAAAAAAAAAACAACATTCGGGGTCTACTTACCTCCCTTGCGACTACTTCCCAGGCTGTGGAGTTCCCTATTTCTGTTGGTATCCAATTTACATAAAAAGGGTACTCGTCCTGTTTTTGCTTAAAGCTTCTTAAATATTTATTTAATCTTCTTATCGTGTCAATGCCACTATACCACTTTCGTCCAAAGTTCTGTCGAAAGAAGTATAGTTCAAATAAATAAATCATGTGACCACAAAGCCACGACGCGATTTATTTGATTTTTAGACACTTTATTGTAAATTAAACAAATTATTTCATACATAAAATTTCTTCCAGCCAACCGATAAGAGATGTATAGATTCGTGCCAATTTTTGAGGGAAAAATTACGAGCCTGCTTTTATATATTCCTCAATTTCCCCATCAAAATTAACTTTAGGAAGTTGCACTCTTCTCCTTTCAATATATGACTTAGAAAGACAATCTTTCAACATTTTATGGTATTAAGAATATAAAAAAATACGCAGGTTCGTGCCAATTTGTAGGGAAAAAGTTACGAGGCCTCTTTTAGATATTCATAAATTTTTACCATCAATATTAACTTTAGAAAGTAGTACTTTTCTCCTCCCAACGTATGACTTAGAAAGACAATCTTTCAACATTTTATGGTATTAAGAAGATAAAATATACGCAGATTCGTGCCAATTTGTAGGTGAAAAGTTACGAGGCTTCTTTTACATATTCATAAATTTTTCCCATCAATATTAAATTTAAAAATTAGTACTTTTCTCCTTCCTACGTATGACTTAGAAAGACAATCTTTCAACATTTTATGGGATCATGACTTCGCGTTCTACACCTGTTCGATGGAGTATCTCGGTGTTGAGCATTCCTCAATGAAACCATGGTTCGAATGCTTCTAGCATGTTTAGTATTATGGTCTTCATGGTCCATGCTCCAGCATCATAAAGTAAAATAGACTTTATCTAACACTTCATCATGCGTTGGCGAGGTTTAAGATTCAAGTTACCATTGCAGAAAACTGATTTAATCTTGAAAAATTCTGCACGTGCCACATCGATTCGACATCTGACTTCTCTATCTGAATCTAGATCATAGCCAATTAGGTTTCCTATATATTTGAAACCGTCGACTTGCTCTACAGGTTCCCCGGTCAGCTGCAGATACACCACTATGATACTGTCTACTGAAGAACATAAACACTGTTTTTTTTTTTAATTAATGCTCCTCAAATCACGGAGTTAGTGAGGAGGTGTACTATCTTGATAGAAATAAAAGTATTCCTTATTCATAAACTCCTCACGAATGTGTGGTTTGACAAATTCCTGCAGAAACTTCAAGTAGACGACACGGTCTAAAGTAAGAGTTCGCAAGCTTTTTTCGGCCGCAGACCCCGTTAAAAAACCGTCGACCCTCTTGTCATTTACTCTTCTTCCTCAAATTAATAAGTTTGTATGTTACAGTACTCGATATTAAATATTTCATTAGATAGCACACAACGGTTTTTCATGTCCGCACTTGATTTGATACGTTCGATAAAACAATGTGCAGACATGTTTGAGCTACATGTATTTTCATGCATTATTACGTGTGACTCTTTTAATGACCTATTTTTATCTTTTCGTTCACAAATTTAGTTTGTAATATATTTTTATCAAAAAAGTGTTTTTTGAATTATTTTAATTCTTAATTAGTTACCTATTGGAATCATAGATATTTTGGAGTAAGAATCAAATAGCAGTAGTAAGGGGATCTATTTTTGCTGTCTTCGCGACCCCCAATTTTTTTTATTGAAAAATCAAATCGAACCCAGGGGATCGATATCGACCACTTTGGGAACTCTTGGTCTAATATAATATAAGAACAACAGAGAAAAAAGTTTTTAAGTTCACTCTAAACTGCGCTCAGGAGTTTGACCAATATACATAATTTTGAATGAGAAAATGTATGTTTCATACAGTTATTTATGGCATCTAATGATGTTTAACTTCTCTATCTGGATCAAGGTCAAGACTAATTAGGTTTCCTAGATATTTGAAACTGTCGACTTGGTCTATAGGTTGCTCGGATAACTTCAGAGATACATCACTATGAAACTGTCGACTTTAGAACTAAAACACAATTTTTTGAACATTAATATTTTTGAACATATATCTTTTGGTTGACACCTGCTGCATTTATTCAATAATATTAATGAATACATTAATAAATACAATCACACCATTTCCCTGTCGAAGAACGAGGAGATGGCAAGGTACCAGAATTTCCTATCTCGATACACATCCTTAGCCTCATCCGCATCCATACACCTTCTCCTACAACTTCTACGATTTCTTTGACTTTCTGCGTTCTTTCATTCAAAATATCAATTACTTTATCAAACTATAATTTCCTTGGTCTTTCTTTTACACACTTTCCCCTCACAGTTATTCTGTTTATTTCTTTTATAAGTCTTTCTTCATTCATTTGTTCTACATGTCTAAATTATCTTCCTCATTCTACTTAAAACATCAGTCTTAAGTTCATATTTATCATTAATTACTTCATTCTGTCATACATTGTCATTCCATACTCCTCTCAATGCACCCATTTATTCGGTTTCTATAAGTTTTTTTCCCAAATCCATATTTTACTCCAGCTCAACAAAGTTGGCACTGAAATACTTTTGTTATCTTAGCAGATTTTGATACTGTTTGTTAAAAGTATACAAATGTTTAACTCAAATATTGACTTTGTTTCCTATCGTTATAAACTGTTTGATACCCCTTTTAAATCAATGTTAGACTCACTCCGCCCTTGTCATGCTTTAAGAAACGACTAAAAAATTCTTAATTTTTAGTCAGTAATACAACGTGTTTCATTCCTGATTTTTCTTTCATCTTCACCATTCCTTCCTTTTCCTTTGATTTATGATATCTCACTTCATATGAAAAAGGAATGTTCGGGTGGTTATCCGTCTTTGTGGGCATATGCTCACGTATGTGTTCATGGATTTCGTGGGGACGGATAGTCATTTGAATGATGTATGCGACCATGTAACTTGCTTCATTAACTTTTGTCTGGTTGGTTGGAAGAGATTGCCCCTTGGCAATAATCCCGCCAGATTGTTTTTGCAATAAAAGTGTTTAATAAATAATAAATAAATCAATTTTCCATGATCTGAGAAAATACTACCCCAACTAACAGAATTTCTCAACTTAAATATTGATTAATAAAGTTTATAATACTCGTATATTTGAAGAGAAAGTTTTAATATTAACATAAAATATTGTAGTGTAAGTAATTTCATATAATAAAATAAGTTAAATATGTTGACAGATAAATGTTATATTATCTTTTTACGCCACTGATTACATTAAAGTGGTGTAATGTAATCAGTGGCGTGAAAAGGTGGGCGAAGGGAAAATGGGGGGAAGGAGGGACTGTAAAATCAGGCACTAAATGCAATATTATTTTTTGAAAGCTTCTTTTTAATTTTACGGAGCCATTTTAATTTAAAATTTCAAACAATTGCTATTGTTTTAGCTTTTACTCGTACTTGGGACATGCAAACTGCAGTAAAAATTATTTGAAATAATGAAACAAGTAAATCCACCGATGTTTTTAGTATATCTTCGCTTAAGAGTTAAATAATTACTGTTTTAAGTTAATTTCAAACAGAGCGCATTAAAAGTTCACTTTCTTATTATTTAAATTACGTGAAAAATATTAAAAAAGGAATGTTTCAATTTATAATGTATGTTGTTATGATTTGTGGTTCTAATTTGTGTTCTTTCTCGTTAAACATGTATCATGTTAAACGAGACCTAAACGGTACATAAATCGATGTCTTGAGGGCTTATGAGAGTTCAACCTATATAAGCACTGGCTTCCGAAGCAACATCTGTTGCCAGACTAGTCAACCTATATTATTAGAAGGGAGAAGCAAGGTCTGAGTGAATGTGATGAAATGCAAGTAGCCTGAACGAATGGACATGTACGTGCTGAAAAAAATAGTATTAAAATAATTGGTTCCAAGAATTCTTATCTTGTTATAAGTTAGTTTACAGGTGTTCATTATTTGTAAGTAATTATATATTAAGATTATTAAACGTAAACTTACATATAGGGAATAAAGACATTAAGTTGGTTAAGGTATATGAACGTTCTCAGGAATATCACTGGCAAAACCCTTCGTGATAGAGTATGAAACACAGAAATCCGAAGGATGTGCGAAGTTGAAGATATTGTCAGATGGGAACGAAAGAGAAGAAGGTTCTTGAACGAACATGTATCCAGAATGACGGAACCAAGAACCATAAGAATGGCCAGAGACAGTATCCCCCAAGCAAGCAGACCTCCAGGAAGACCTCCCAAAAGATCGAAAGACAGTTGGCAGTCGAAGTCACAAGAGGGAAACGAGGATGCAGGACCATAACAGGCCAACATGCCTAAAATAAGACGAAGAAGAAGTTAGTTAATAGTTAAATCATAATATTGCACATTGATTAGATTGATTCTTATGATATAATATTTGTATATAACTTTCGGCCAATCTTCTCCCTGGCTCCATCGCAAAGCTCCATCCATATAGCTTTCGGCCAATGTTTGTGTTATAGATTACTTTATTAAATAAAAATTGAAAAGGAAAACGGTATATGATCCTGGATAAACATATTTTTTCCAGCAAAATACGAATTGATAACACACATAACATACGTATAATAAAGGGTAGGAAAAAAGCAGTGGTAACGTTTTTGCTTCAAGATTAAAGGGTAGAAATAGAGAAAAGTAAAAAAAGCCTTCTTAGACCGATTTGAGACTTTGACAATAAGCAATTCTGTAAAGCACCGTTTCTCGACTTGTGAACTTTCCAGGGAGGTCTTCCAGGGGTTGCGAAAATAAAAATTACTGGGGAAAAATAACACAGATGAGAAAAATGAAGAAGTATACTTTGAACCATAATAGTTTGACACATAAATGTGTATTATAATCTATACAATACCTTGAATTTAAATGACAGTTCTGTTTCACTTTGCAAAAGCATTGTAAAAACAGTTTGGAAGGTTATCTTTTGATTTTTGGTTTATTTATGTTGTACTAAGACACTTAAGCGTTGTTTATTGCCTGTCGTTTATATTTTCAGTAAAATACAAGCTAAATATTAGTTCACCCAGATTCATAAAAATTGTGTGACCACATTAAAAATTACCTGTTGTTTTTCACAAATGATGTGTTTATAAACTTTCTAACATAAATTAATAAAAAATTGCGTTGATAAATAACTAAAAATAAATTAAAACCTTCGTTTACCTTTCCCTTCCTGTGCTAAAAAAATCCGTGCGTTCCAGTGCTGTGTATTCAATATACATCAATACATACGTAATAATGAGCTATTTAAATTCAGAAAAATAAGAATATTCATAGCCAATCGTAGCGGTTTTTTAGAATGAATATACCTAGGTCACACACTGGCACTCGTTTGATTGTATTGGTGAATTTATTCCCGATTTTTACAAAATATCTCTGATGTGACCGATAAGTGTTAATTATTATTTTATAAATTTTCCATTAAATGCGTAAATGTATTACGGAGAAATACCTTAAATCTGAACCCAGTATTTATTATATTTATTGAGATATTAATGTTTTAGAAGCAATGTGTACCAGTCACACATCACAGAACGGAAAGGGTTAAGAATAAAGTATCGATAAATAATTTGATAAAATGAATGGATAAAACTCTACGCACAAATAGTTATACACACTGATATATACCTGGAAATACGAGGGTCATCCAGAAAGTAAGGTTACAACATTTATGTAGGATCGAAAAATGCTTACATTTAATTGAAATTTACAGGATACTTCACAAATATATTAAACTATTTTTCAACGTAATTTTTGTTGAGATCGAGACATTTCTGTAGTCGGGGCACCAGCTTTTGTATGCCAGTGTAGGGTACCTACGTCCCTGTTAAATATATTGTCAAGCATAATTTGTAAATAAATAAATAAATAATTGTTAAACATACAAGGTCAACGACCGATGAACTATTTACAATTGTCACATACTAGAAACGTCAACAATGTTTACTCACAAATAGTATTTACGTTCTGTCTCGCCGTCTCGGCAAATAAATATACTACCCGCTACAATAGTGCACGCGCAGGAGTGAGGCAGAGTATGTATCGCGAGCACATTCACTCACTACTATAAAAAAAACCTACTTGTAGAGAAATAAACATTATTATTCATCCAACTGTCAAGACTTGTTATTATTTACCCGCTATTCCCTTTCGCTTTCGTCCGCATTCCTGAGTTTAATATTTATTTTAAATACATATCAAAATCATCACGACGTATCAAGATAAGCAACTCGCTACATTGATGACCCCGAACGAAAAGGAACGCAGAATTCGACTAAAACGGATATAGCGATGTCAACATCAACATCATCAGCACGTCCTAATAGGACACACGCTACATTGGTAACGACCATCGCTACACCAGTATCATAGACCTCCGCCGCCAGCTCTTTCAGCCACTTCTTCACAGCTTCCTCGACCTCCTGATAGTTGAAAAATGGTCGGGGTGTAGTGACGCAGCCACGTCTCATTCCTCGTCACGATAAAGCCCAGAAAAGCATCTCCCTCCTGTGCAAAACGATCCAAAAATTCACGCGCGCCGGTCACGCGATTTTGACGTGCTCCGGTGTGAGCATTCTGGGCACTCATCTCGCACACAACTTCTTGTAACCAAGTTTTTACGACACAATATTACATAGAAAACTTTGAGAAACGTCAGGAAATTCTTCGTGAAGGTCGTCAAGCATCACACGGCGGTCATTTCGCACTTATTCTTCAATTTTTTGCACAAATTCGTCAGAAATCACTACCTTGCCTCATTGTGAGTATCAGTACGGCCTTCTTTGAACAGCCTAACCCACTTCGTGACATGTTGTTGACTCATCATATCACTACCATAAACTTCCACGAGCTTCCGATGGATATTCGCGGCGGTATTGTTCTGCAAAGTCAAAAAACTGATGACCGCGTGGGTCTCGCATGTACGAGAGTTGGCGGTAGCGCACGACGACCTCTCCATCGGAAGAATTTACTGTGACTGAACAAAATGGCCGACAAACACGCGGGAACAAACAAACTGACCGTTAGGATCCCCCCTATACGCCAGTTGCACCAACTTTGAAACAAAAAATTTCCCGCGGCCTCAGGAGCCCTTGTAGCCTTAGTTTCTGGATGACTCTCGTATAAAATTAAAGTAAGAAAGAAAAATACAATAAATTTTAAATAACATATATCTATTCATAATTTTTTTAAATATTTTTTATAGTTTATTGAAAAAAAAACTTAACGTCAAATAAATACATAATCTTTCAACCTTCTTTCAAGAATCTGGCATTGGTCTATTTTGTTACTTTCAGTGGAAGGAGAAAAACACGAAACCTGAATTTTCACATTTGCATATTTGATGGTCTATTTATGCCAGCTCTCATCCCTCTGAATAGCTTGAAAAGAGAAAAGCCAGATAATTTATTCAACTAGAACAAATACTTGTTATAATTTGCAAGTTGTAATTTGTTAGCAAAAATATATAAATATCACTATCAATTATTCCTTGCGAGGTAGGCCAAAAAAATTAAATCTTTTTGTATTAAAACTTTTTAGGTTTGCATAGAGTCTTTCAAATTGAGCAATTTTTTTTATATATTTTTTTTAATTCTTGAATAAAACACACAATTTGCTTTGATTTCAAAACAATTTTTATTTACCATTGAAGTATAATATGTATGACATTTAAACACAAAAAAACATATCGTCAAATGTCCACCTCTTGCAGTTCAACAGATGTCCACTGTTTTGTCAAAAATTTCGATGACATTTTGGCATAGTTGCGGTTCTCATCGATAATGTGAATAATTTCGTCCTTGAGCTCAAGAATTGATATGGGGTCATTATTAAAGACCTGGCTTTTCACGTAACCCCAGATAAAATAGTCCAACGGTGTCAGATCACATGATCTCGGTGGCCAATTAACATAACCGTTTCCGGAGATTACAATACATAAAAATATTCAACAATTTGAACACGTTGTTGTATTGTATACGACTCTATTTTTATAAATGCCATACATTACACTTCTCAAATGTCACAAGACCCAGACAAGTTCGCGATGCCATCTGTGTTTTGTCCAAGAATAAAAAAAAACGCTCAATTTGAAAGACCCCATACTTGTGAATCTGGTCTTGCAGAATTTTCTCTTTTTAATATAAAACCATATTTTTCCTAATGTTAGACTCTAGAACTAACTTCCAGTCAATATAAGACTTGCTCCATCTTTGACATGTTTCAAATGGGAATTAAAAAAAAACCATTAGGTTTATTTCCTGTAGCAGCGTGCTTGTCCCGGTTTCCCATCATAATTTTTTTACAATTTTCTGGCCATCGACGGCCTTGTTAAATTAGTTATTTTTTTGGTAACACTTGTTTTGTACTCTTCAGGAAAAATGCAAATCCTTCACCTGTTAATGATTAGGGATGAACGTGAACTTAAAGTTGATATGTTGAGTAAGAGGAAGAAAAGCACCTTGAGATGGTTACTCTTCAGCAAATATACAAATCCTTCACCTGTTAATGATTAGGGATGAACGTGAACTTAAAGTTGATATGTTGAGTAAGAGGAAGAAAAGCACCTTGAGATGGTTACTCTTCAGCAAATATACAAATCCTTCACCTGTTAATGATTAGGGATGAACGTGAACTTAAAGTTGATATGTTGAGTAAGAGGAAGAAAAGCACCTTGAGATGGTAACTCTTCAGCAACTATACAAATCCTTCACCTGTTAATGATTAGGGATGAACGTGAACTTGAAGTTGATATGTTGAGTAAGAGGAAGAAAAGCACCTTGAGATGGTTACTCTTCAGCAAATATACAAATCCTTCACCTGTTAATGATTAAAGATGAACGTGAACTTAAAGTTGATATGTTGAGTAAGAGGAAGAAAAGCACCTTGAGATGGTAACTCTTCAGCAAATATACAAATCCTTCACCTGTTAATGATTAGGGATGAACGTGAACTTGAAGTTGATATGTTGAGTAAGAGGAAGAAAAGCACCTTGAGATGGTAACTCTTCAGCAACTATACAAATCCTTCAACTGTTAATGATTAGGGATGAACGTGAACTTGAAGTTGATATGTTGAGTAAGAGGAAGAAAAGAACCTTGAGATGGTTACTCTTCAGCAAATATACAAATCCTTCACCTGTTAATGATTAGGGATGAACGTGAACTTAAAGTTGATATGTTGAGTAAGAGGAAGAAAAGCACCTTGAGATGGTTACTCTTCAGCAAATATACAAATCCTTCACCTGTTAATGGTTAGGGATGAACGTGAACTTAAAGTTGATATGTTGAGTAAGAAGAAGAAAAGCACCTTGAGATGGTAACTCTTCAGCAACTATACAAATCCTTCAACTGTTAATGATTAGGGATGAACGTGAACTTAAAGTTGATATGTTGAGTAAGAGGAAGAAAAGCACCTTGAGATGGTTACTGTTCAGCAAATATACAAATCCTTCACCTGTTAATGATTAGGGATGAACGTGAACTTAAAGTTGATATGTTGAGTAAGAGGAAGAAAAGAACCTTGAGATGGTAACTCTTCAGCAACTATACAAATCCTTCACCTGTTAATGATTAGGGATGAACGTGAACTTGAAGTTGATATGTTGAGTAAGAGGAAGAAAAGCACCTTGAGATGGTAACTCTTCAGCAACTATACAAATCCTTCAACTGTTAATGATTAGGGATGAACGTGAACTTGAAGTTGATATGTTGAGTAAGAGGAAGAAAAGCACCTTGAGATGGTTACTCTTCAGCAAATATACAAATCCTTCACCTGTTAATGGTTAGGGATGAACGTGAACTTAAAGTTGATATGTTGAGTAAGAAGAAGAAAAGCACCTTGAGATGGTTTAAAAAAAATGATGGAATAAATATTTACAAAACAATTGTGCATGTACAATAACCAAGATGTTTGAATCATGTGTACGATATTTTGAAAGAAGGAAATGTAAAATTCAGAGAAATCTTAGATGTGTTTTGAGAAGGTGTATGGATGTAGACTATATGAAAGATGAGTGTCGCGATAGGAAATTCTGGCGTTCTATCCTTTGTGCGTATTCCAACCGTGAAACGGCGTGTTGGTGTATATGTATATATAAATGTCTCAAACAAATATGTACACACTTTAAATGATTACATGTTAGTTGTTATTAAGATACATTTAAAATAAAAACTCTGAATTAAAAAATACAACCATTGTTTTTATTTTTATTCTTATGATTGTGTCCGGTATATTATGGGATGAATAGGTTTGGTCTTTCTGGAGTGATGATGTGTGAAGAGTTTGATTCCGCATGATGTTTCCAGTTGTAATTGAGTGTCACTGTTTGTCAGGTTGATGAGAACGTGCAACGGGGTTTTGTTTTTGTGTAATCAAAAATCGGAAAGAAGTATCGATTTATTTTTTCATGCTAAATATCCTCAGTGAGATACAGGCAAAATCCTAGTTTACTGGGGATATGATAAATGAAAGGCGACGTATGTATGTCCAAATTAAATTACCTGTTGTTTTTTTCTAAAATTATGTGTATTTCTTGTCATGTGTAATAATACATAAATAAAACAGATATAGATTTTCTTAAGTTGTTGATGCAGTTTTTGGTCTACAAACTGCTGATAACGTGGAATCGCAAACATCACGAATAATTTGTTTTGGTATTGAGGCGCAATCTATTTCAATGTCTGCTCTAATGTCATTATTTTTGTTGGTTTCGTGCCATACATTTTAACTATGATGAATCCCTATAAAAAAGTGCATTGGCGCGAGGTCAGTGGAGTGCTGGGGATATTAAACGGTACCTGTACGTCTAATCCATCAATTGGCGAGAGGTCAGTGGAGTGCTGGGGATATTAAACGGTACCTGTACGTCTAATCCATCCATTGGCGAGAGGTCAGTTGAATGCTGGGGATATAAAACGGTACCTATACGTCTAATCCATCTTTTGGCGAGAGGTCAGTGGAGTGCTGGGGATATTAAACGGTACTTGTACATCTAATCCATCCATTGGCGAGAGCTCAGTGGAGTGCTGGGGATATCAAACGGTACCTGTATGTCTAATCCATCTATTGGGGAGATGTCAGTGGAGTGCTGGGGATATTAAAGGGTACCTGTACGTCTAATCCATCTATTGGCGAGAGGTCAGTTGAATGCTGGGGATATTAAACGGTACCTGTACGTCTGATCCATCTTTTGGCGAGAGGTTAGTGGAGTGCTGGGAATATTAAACGGTACCTGTACGTATAATCGATCTATTCGGCAAATTTTCATCAATATAAGCCCTTAGATCACGATGTTAGTGTGAAGGTACACCATCTTGCTGGAAATAAAAGCCCTCCTCATTTCTTAACTCCTCACAAAAATAAACGGATGATGTAAAAGTGTGTATACATTATTTTGGGGCCGTTTTCGAATTCCCATTTAATGAAATGTTTTTTTTTTATAAAAACTAAAATAACTCACGTGTAGACTTGAACAAATAGAAAATAATACATATTTTAAGGACAATAGAGAAATAAAACTAAATTTCGAATATGTACCATTTTTTCTACGACTTTTGTGGGTTGTAAGAATTCATAGACCGCGTTCCCTCTAGTAGGTTGTTAGCATACTCAAAGAAGTTTTTCTTTATAAAAATGGTCGAGAGAACGATAAAAGAAAAACTTTTCAAGTTCACTCTAAACTACGCTTTGGGATTTGACTAATACATATATTTTTGAACGAGAAAAAGTACGTTCCATTGAACATTTTTTGGCATCAAATGCTACATGAAAAAAATAATAGAAATATTATACGAAATTGTAAAATATTTTTGAAAAATAATAATATTGACGACCTCCGTGATTTTGATGACAATATGCCTTTCAACTCGGTTACAGGTTGTATTTCCGTTAGTAAAATATTAAAAAAAAAAGTTTCAGCCTTGTTTCCTCTTAAGGCCTCTTTCACAACTTTCTGGTTGATTGTATGAGATTGCCACATGTCAATAAATCTGCTGGGTTATTCTATTTAATACAAAATACGGTAATTCGTGTATAAAATTTAAAAAAATATGCCCATTACCCGTGAAAAGTACAGTAGAAGGCATATTAGAAAGTGGAGGATCAGGGTACTTGACGTTGATGCTACCAAAGATGACTATGTGAGTAAATTTTTGATAGATATCTCTCCTACTGCATATAGGGAGAAAAGCTTCGGTACTTGAGGTATGCTTACGTCTTCTTTTTCAACTGGGTTCCTGATAACTATCAACAGTTCTGCGCTATTTGGCTTTATCTGCTGCTGATGCATTGAACATTAATGTTTTTAAGCGATTATGCAGTACGCCTTTATAACTATTGCGCTATCAACCTTGCTTTCTTCTGCCTCCCATCAGCTCACCACAGGTGATATTATTCAGGCATGCGAGTTACGTGCCCAGGACCTACGCAGGCGAGCACGCGACACCAGAATCTTGATGCTACAACAGTTGGCTCTTCTCGACACTTCATCATTTGATAGTCTATGATACCATCGAATCTTCATTATTAGTTTGAAGTGCATATGCTGACATTTTTCGAGTACACTTATGCATCGTATTTAAGAAACGATAGCAAACAGTAAGTAAATATTAGGTGACTAAAATAATTTGCGCCGTTTTAGGTACAGTTTGCTGCAACGACTTGTGTCTTATTTTAACTTGCAGAGCCCAAGTTTTTATATGTATTATATTATTTTGCACAGATAAACATTAGTCAATCGGTATGCATTGACTTGGTATGCACTTTTGTATTGTGATTTTAAACCCTTAAAAATATTGGTTAAATCTAATATAATTCAAGCATAATTGTTTTATGACTTCAAACTTGATTAAAAAACAGCAGAAACATTATGTAAGATATATATGCCATTGAAAAAATACATGGTATAATAACGTTCTGTACAGAAATGATTTAGAAGTTCTTTTATGATGATAAATCACTGGAAGATTCACTCCATTCTGGACGATCATGCTTTGTTGATAATGTTGACATGTTGTTATTGAAAATTATTAAAAATAACACATCAAGAAGTTTTTGAAATGTTTGAAGTTAGGGATAAAACAATTTGTTCACATTCGTATCAAATTGGAAAATCATCGAAGCTAGGTAAATGAGTTACTTAAGAAAGAGTCAGGACTATTGTAATTTATTTTTAACAAACACTGTTTATTCCACTTTTTTTATGACGGTATAACCCTACCGGTTTCAAGGCTTTCACCTCATCTTCAGGGGAGCGCAAACAAGACTAAATGTTGTTCGAACTGGCACCGATATAGACACTTCAACGGTTGTTGGCGGGGGGGGGGGGGGGTGAGAGGAAGGCTAGGTATAATTTCGGCCAAGAGCGGGGAGATTTTGGGGAAATAACTATTCAACAGATGCTCCGATCGGTATACTGACTTAGAAATTTCTAGGGCCTCTAATCTGTCCAATTTATTTCCGTTGCCGCTAATATGTAAGAATTTGGCATCATCGATAGAAAAAGTATGATTCTCACGGTGACAATGATTAGCCATTTCAGAATAAATTAGAGGATTTGTTAAGGCAGATTGGTGTTCACGAAATCTCTTTTCAAAAGATCTTCCTGTCTTTCCTATATAGAAATTATCACAGTCAGCACATAAAAGTTTATACACACCACTGTTGCTTAGTATTCCATTTTTGCCTTTCCCATTAAATAAGAGTTTCCGGAGATTAAAGTTAGTGTAAAAAGCTGGCTTTATGTGACTTGGAATATTTTTTGTTATTTCATTTGATATATTTTTTATAAATAGGACTTTGCTCCATTTATAGGTATGCTTATAGGTGTCGTTAAATATAGTCAGGACTATTTTAAACGAAAGTGTTATTTTTGCAGAACAATGTAAGATCTTATACTGCAAGATGTACCTTTTAAATTTTTTTGCTTTAGGATAAGAAACACTACCTCATCCCTCATATTCTCACGATATTTTTCGAAAGTGATTATCACCTTTTCTTGGCCCTAGGCTTATTGGCCCCTTACACCCGAAGTAGACAGTACACTAATAAAGCAAACATTGGAATAACGGTTGGTAGATTTATATTTATAAAGAAACCACGTTTTATAAAAGTGGAGAAGTTAAAAAAAAGTGGAATTTATAAACTTGTATATCATTGAGAAAAGGTTATTATTTTAACGAATAAAGCTTTTTAAGAAAATTTCTACTTGTATAATTTTTATTCTAAAGAAAGTTAAAAAACTTTTTTGGTAAAAAACCGAAAAAAATATTTTGGTTCACTAATATATATTTTGAAATGAAATATACATATACGAGTATGTTGAGGGAAAACAAAAGACAATGGCAAAACAAAAGTCTGGGCTCATCTAATAACATCTTTCCAATCGAGACACACTTCAATAGGAGGGCGAAAACGGCCGCGAAGATGACAAATGTATTGTCAGAGACCAAATACGTTGTACGTTTTAAGTGTTAAAATTCCAAAATTTTAGTTACATGTGGAGAAGGTCTATGTCCTAAGAATAGAACAATCAATGCCCTTACTCCTTAGTTGGGAAAGCGAGGGTCCAGCCTCAAATTTCGTTGTGGTCAACACTCATATATTGTATGTTGTACAGTTCCGCACTGAAACATAAAATAAAAATGTATTTTTTCAGATAAATCGTCAATTTTTTTATGCCCTCAATTTATCAATAAACTTCTATGCTTTTCTATGTTAATTTCTCTAAGTCATTACAAAGATGCATATGTTTATGCGTAGAATTTCTCGAATAGTTAATTTGTAAAATGTTTCTTAACGTAAAATGGAAAAATAAGTAAATTAAAAACTTATTTCATATTTTTGTGTTCACCACAGGTTTATTTTAGGTTTACAACCGGTTTCGAAGACCACCGTCTTCATCGTCAGGTGAAGATAAACTAAATTGCTAAAACATATATTTTCTGTACAAGTATAAATAATGTAATATAAGAGGGATGAGGTAGGGGAAGAGAAGTGGGGAGAGATGTGATACAATGGTAAATGGGGCGGGGAAAAATTAAAGTGAATATTTAAGGCAGGTCAAGTCTGACTATCCAGAGGGGAGGATTTTAAATAAGAAACATATTAAGCAGAGGGCTATTATGAAAATTGGTTCGGTTGTTGATGATATTTAAACTAAATTTTATACATTTAGTAATTTCGAGAATTTCTAAATTGTCAAGCTGCAATCCCCCTCGGTTTATGTGTAGAATTCGCAAACCTCGATTAATATCGAACGAATGGTTGTTTTCAATTAGGTGGTTAGCGAATTCTGAAAAATTATTGTTGTTCAGGCATCTTAAATGTTCCTTAACTCGTTTTTCAAAGTATATTTGTAGTCAACCCCTTTAATGGGACGTCTCCATTGTATCTTTCGACTCTGTGCCTGAGAGACGATCCTTCGGAGAGGAGACTAACACTGAGGTCAATTTCTTCTGCATCTAATAAATTCGTTAATCCAAATCGATCCAATATGCAAGATTTTATGATAACACTTTGTCGTTGTTAGCCCTATGGCGTGGAATAGGCTGCATCTTGGTGTAAAATATATGGGTAGTGTGTGCAGCTTTAGAAAGCACTTAATATAATCAAATTTTTTGTTTGTCTATGAATACTATGTAACAACTAAAGCCAAATGTTTTATTTATTTAATACTTTTAATGCAAATACAAACTGTCTGGCTTATTGCAAGGTGGCAATCTTTTCCAACTAACCAGACAAATATAAATAAAGCACATGGTTATGGTTATTAAAAACGTTTTAATTACTATTCTTTTTTTTTTTTTTTTTTTTTTTTTTTTTACCTGGCGAGTTTATTGCCATGTGGCAATCTCTTCCAACCAACCAGAAAGATGTTTTTATAGGCCCTAATTGTAAACCAGACTGGAATCCTATTTTTAAAAAATCTGGGTTCCAGCGGGGATCGAATCCGCAGCCTCCGGATTGGCAGACAAGTGTCCTACCACCAGGCCACGGAGGTCGTCATCCCCACAAAATCCATGAGCAAACACCCACAAAGATGAACAATCACCTGAACATTCCTTTTCATATAAAGTGAGTAATCAATCAAAAGAAAAGAAAGGGGTGGTGATGGTGCGTTACTGTCACATATCGGAAGATCTACAAAATTTTCTTTGTAGTTCATCATCCTATATTAAGTTTCATACGATTTTCTACCAGAAATGTTTTGCAGAGAAGTACCTAATATAATGGCGTCCACAACTCCCTACCTATCCTTACACTCACCTTAAAACAATATTTTTTATCCGTCAATAAACTATTACAGGGTTCGAGGTGAAGCGCCCATGGGGAGAGTCTGCTTTCTACAGGGCGTTATATAAAATATAACCCATTGATTTGAGCTATTATTCTTTGATAAAAGGTTGCCGAGACGAAAGTTCCAGTCGAGTTAGATATTATCTCTCGGTGTAGAGTTAACCCATATCTTGGCAAAGTTCAATTTATCCAAATATTAACATTTTTCTTTGGTGATTCCTTGTTATGTGGTAAGTTATGAAAGAAAATTGAGGAAAAAAATCACAACCTTTCCTTATAGGTTTTTTTATACGTAACACCCACGTTACATTGCCAAAATATAAATTTTTATGAAACACAAAAATAGCTATAAAATGATTATATAATCTAATTTATGTAATCTATAATCTAAATTTATATAATCTAAAACATGAACAATATTTATCAACAACTAAAACAGTTTGAATAATTTTTCTCTACATGTAGTGATATTTAAATATTATTTACCCCAATTTTCCACATGCGGCCACGCTGTCCAGACATGTTGACCCGATGTCGTTTGCAAGCTTGTAGTTTTGTCAATATTTATCACCAGATGATACCACTGCACACAATAGTGCATGTATAGTATTTGAATGTGTTGTCATATTTGAAATAACGTTAGAGTTTTTGTATTAAAAAAAAAAAAGAATCCTAAATTAGTGTAACACCTGTGTTATAATGCTATGATAAGAGTTTTAACAATGTTGTTAAGAGTTGCTTCCTGATAATCGATTAAAACAATGAAAAAAAAATAACACTTGTAAAATAATATCGTAAATTAATTTTCTTCTATTTCCATAGTAACAAGAATCCCATCAAGCAAACACAGTATATAATACCATGTAGTCACATTAAAAAAAAATTATTTTGGAAACCAAATCAGACCCTGTTGGATCGATAGGGTACTTTCAGGAAAGAATCTTCCTCCACACAGCCGGAGTCAGACCGAGTGACCTACAGGTCTAAGTGCCTGGGGCCGGTCACTCGCAGGTCCTTATTTCTTTCATCAGAGCTTTTGTGTTCTCTTGAGTTCATTCAACAGGGGTTGATTTCTATTGGATGAACTCATCCTCCTTTTCAGTATAAAATTACACCGGGTGTAATGAGATTCCTTCGGGATTCGGAATAAATTAAATTCTTAATTTCAACACGATGATTTGATTTCATAATAATTTTTCATTCTATGTTTTTATATATATCTACTGCTAGTCGATCTAGCGTTGTTATGGGGTTGATTTATGTAAGCACTTAATAAAAAGGTGGCCTTGTTGTTAAGAAACCTTTCTTTTGATATGGAGTTTGCTGGTTGGATACCCGTAGGAAAAATAATCAAGATTGATTTTTACATAAAGTTTGTTTAAACATCTTTTTTGATTGATTATACTCGTACTGAAACGTCACACTTTTCACTCAAAAAACTGCAATTGACGACTAGGTTTACAAATATATGCACAAAAACATGACAGAATCATTATTTTTTCAACATGTTTCCGTGTTTTTCGTCCCAAACCCTTAATATTGGAAAATTTTTATGTTTTACGTCAACACTTTCCAAAATACACTGAAACTTCATACTTTTTACCCGAAATTCTGCCATTGACGAACCAGGTTTACGAATATATGTTCAAAATCACAACACAATTATGATTAGTTCCACGTGTTTCGGTGTTTTTCGTTCCAAACCTCTAATTTTGCGATATTTTCGTGTTTCTAAAATACAAAAACTTGATACTTTTCACTCGAAAATCTGCCATTGACGACCAGGTTGACGAGTATATGTTCAAAATCACCACAAAATTATGATTTGTTTCACATGTTTCCGTGTTTTTCGTCCGAAACCTTTAATTTTGCGAAGTTTTCGTGTTTCACGTCAATATTTTCGAAAATACTCTGAAACTTCATACTTTTCATTCGAAAATCTGCCATTGACGACCTGGTTTACGAATATATGTAGAAAACCATCACACAATTATGATCAGTTCCACGTGTTTCCGTGTTTTTCATCCTACACGTCTAATTTTGCGATATTTCTATGTTTTACGTCAATATTTTCCATAATATAAGGACATTTCATACTTTTCCCTCGAAAATCTGCCATTGACCCACAGGTTTACGAATATATATTCAAAACCACCACATAATTATGATTTGTTCCACATGTTTCTGTGTTTTTCGTCCCAAACCTCTAATTTTGCAAAATTTCTATGTTTTACGTCAACATTTTTCAAAATACACTGAAACTTCATACTTTTCACTCGAAAATCTGCCATTGATGACCAAGTTTACGAATATAGGTTCAAAATCACCACAAAAATATGATTTGTTCCACGTGTTTTCGTGTTTTTCATCCCAAACCTCTAATTTTGCGATATTTTCGTGATTCACGTCAATATTTTCGAAAATACACTGAAACTTCATACTTTTCACACGAAAATCTGCCATTGACGACCAGGTTTACGAATATACGTTCAAAACCACCACACAATTATGATTAGTTCCACGTGTTTCCGTGTTTTTCTTCCTAAACGTCTAAATTTGCGATATTTCTATGTTTTACGTCAATATTTTCCACAATTTAGGGACATTTTATACTTTTCACTCAAAAATCTGCCATTGACGAACAGGTTTACGAATATATGTTCAAAACCACCACATAATTATGATTTGTTCCACATGTTTCTGTGTTTTTCGTCCCAAACCTCTAATTTTGCAAAATTTCTATGTGTTACGTCAACATTTTTCAAAATACACTGAAACTTCATACTTTTCACTCGAAAATCTGCCATTGATGACCAGGTTTACGAATATAGGTTCAAAATCACCACAGAAATATGATTTGTTCCACGTGTTTTCGTGTTTTTCGTCCCAAACCTCTAATTTTGCGATATTTTCGTGATTCGCGTCAATATTTTCGAAAATACACTGAAACTTCATACTTTTCACACGAAAATCTGCCATTGACGACTAGGTTTACGAATATACGTTCAAAACCACCACACAATTATGATTAGTTCCACGTGTTTCCGTGTTTTTCTTCCTAAACGTCTAAATTTGCGATTTTTGAAAAATGTTTATGATTTACGTCAACATTTTTCAAAATAAACTGAAACTTCCTACTTTTCACTCGAAAATATTCCATTGACGACCAGGTTTACGAATATATGTTCAAAAGCACCACAGAATTGTGATTAGTTCCACGTGTTTCCTTGTTTTTCTTCCTACACGTCTAATTTTGCGATATTTCTATGTTTTACGTCAATATTTTCCATAATACACGGACATTTCATACTTTTCACTCAAAAATCTGCCATTGACGAACAAGTTCACGAATATATGTTCAAAATCCTCACAGAATTATGATTTGTTCCACGTGTTTCCGTGTTTTTTATCCCAAACCTCTAATTTGGCCAAATGTTTATGATTTACGTCAACATTTTCCAAAATACACTGAAACTTCCTACTTTTCACTCGAAAATCTGTCATTGACGACCAGGTTTACGAATATATGATCAAAATCACCACAGAATTATGATTTGTTCCACGTGTTTAGGTGTTTCTCATCCTAAACCTCTAATTTTGCGATATTTTCGTGTTTCACGTCAATATTTTCGAAAATACTCTGAAACTACATACATTTCATCATAGAATCTGCCATTGGACGACCTGGTTTACGAATACATGTTCAAAACCACCACATAATTATGATTTGTTCCACATGTTTCTGTGTTTTTCGTCCCAAGCCTATAATTTTGCAAAATTTCTATGTTTAACGTAAACATTTTCCAAAATACACTGAAACTTCCTACTTTTCAGTCAAAAATCTGCCATCGATTACCAGGTTTACGAATAAAGGTTCAAAATCACCACAGAATTAGGATTTGATGCATGTGTTTCCGTGTTTTTTGTTTGAAACGTCTAATTTTGAAAAATTTCCATGATTTACGTCAACATTTTGCAAAATACACTGAAACTTCCTACTTTTCACTCGAAAATCTGTCATTTACGACCAGGCTCACGAATACATGTTCAAAATCATCACAGAATTATGATTAGTTCCACGTGTTCAGGTGTTTTTCATCCCAAACTTCAAATTTTGCGATATTTCTATGTTTTATGTCAATATTTTCCATAATATGCGGACACTTAATACTTTTCACTCGAAAATCTGCCATTGACACCCAGATTTAGGAATATAGGTTCAAAACCAACACACATTTATGATTAGTTTTACGTGTTTTTCGTTTTAAACATCTAATTTTGAACATTTTCCAAAATACATTGTAACTTCATACATTTCACTCGAAAATCTGCCATTGACGATAAGGTTTACGAATATATGTTCAAAATCACCACAAAATTATGATTTGTTCCACGTGTTTCCGTGTTTTTCTTCCTAAACGTCTAATTTTGCAAATTTTCTGTGTTTTACGCCAACAAGTTTCCAAAATACACTAAAACTTCATACGTTTCACTCGAAAATCTGCCATAGACAAACAGGTTTACGAATATATGTTCAAAATAACCACAAAATTATGATTTCTTCCACGTGTTTCCGTGTTTTGCGTCCCAAACCTCTAATTTTGCAAAATGTTTATGATTTACGTCGACATTTTGCAAAATACACTGAAACTTCCTACTTTTCACTCGAAAATCTGCCATTGACTAACAGATTTACGAATATATGTTCAAAATCACCACAAAATTATGATTTGTTCCACGTGTTTCCGTGTTTTTCTTCCTAAACGTCTAATTTTGCAAATTTTCTATGTTACACGTCAACAAGTTTCCAAAATACACTGAAACTTCATACTTTTCACTCGAAAATCGGCCATTGACACCCAGGTTTAGGAATATAGGTTCAAAACCAATTATTATTAGTTCCACGTGTTTCCGTGTTTTTCGTTTTAAACGTCTAATTTTGAAAAATTTCTATGATTTACGTCAACATTTTGCAAAATACACTGAAACTTCCTACTTTTCACTCGAAAATCTGTCATTGACGACCAGGCTCACGAATACATGTTCAAAATCATCACAGAATTATGATTAGTTCCACGTGTTCATGTGTATTTCATCCCAAACTTCAAATTTTGCGATATTTCTATGTTTTATGTCAATATTTTCCACAATATGCGGAGACTTAATACTTTTCACTCGAAAATCTGCCGTTGACACCCAGGTTTAGGAATATAGGTTCAAAACCAACACACAATTATTATTAGTTTTACGGGTTTCTCGTTTTAAACATCTAATTTTGAAAAATTTCTATGTTTTACGTCAACATTTTCCAAAATACATTGAAACTTCATACGTTTCACTCAAAAATCTGCCATGGACGACCTGGTTTACGAACATATGTTCAAAATCACCACACAATTATGATTAGTTCCACGTGTTTCCGTGTTTTTCGTCCTAAACGTCTAATTTGCGATATTTCTATGTTTTACGTCAACATTTTTCAAAATACACTGAAAGTTCATACTTTTCACTTGAAAATCTGCCATTGACGACCAGGTTTACGAATATATGTTCAAAACCACCACACAATTTTGAAATGTTCCACGTGTTTCCTTGTTTTTCTTCCACCACGTCTAATTTTGCGATATTTATATTTTTTACGTCAATATTTTCCATAATATTGGGACATTTCTTACATTTCACTCGAAAATCTGCCATTGACGATAAGGTTTACGAATATATGTTCAAAATCACCACAGAATAATGATTTGTTCCACGTGTTTTCGTGTTTTTCGTCCCAAATCTTTAATTATGCGATATTTCTGTGTTTTACTTCAATAGTTTCGAAAATATACTGAAACTTCATACTTTTCACTCGAAAATCTGCCATTGACGACCAGGTTTAGGAATATGTGTTCAAAATCAGTACACAATTATGATTTGTTCCACGTGTTTCAGTGTTTTTGGTCGTAAACCTCTCTCATTTAGCAAAAATTATATGTTTTACGTCTACATTTTCCAAAATACACTGAAACTTCATACTTTTCACTCGAAAATCTGCCATTGACGACCAAGTTTATGAATAAATGTTCAAAATCACCACAGAATTATGATTTGTTCCACGTGTTTTCGTGTTTTACGTCGCGAACCTTGAATTTTGCGATATTTCTGTGTTTCACGTCAATATTTTCGAAAATATACTCAAACTTTATACTTTTCACTCGAAAATCTACCATTGACAACCAGGTTTACGATATATGTTCAAAATCACTTCACAATTAGGATTTGTTCCACGTGTTTTCGTGTTTTTCGTCCCAAACCTCTAATTTTCCAAAATTTCCATGTTTTACATCAATATATTCCAAAATATACTGAAACTTCATACTTTCCAATCAAAATTCGGGCATTGACGACCAGGTTTACGAATATTTGTTTAAAATTATGAGACAGAATGATTTTTTGTTCAACGTGTCCTGATGTTTTTTGTGTTAAAACTCAAATTTTGCGAAATTTCCGTATTTTACATCAATATTTTCCACTTTGAATGAATTTTGTTATTTTGTACTTACAATTAACCAATTTTCTGAACAAAAATGGGGGAATTATAATGAATCAAGACGTAAGTATAGTAGAAACCCATTGACGTCAATTGTGATATAAAACCTGCTAAATGTGTATGAACATTTCTTAGTAATATACTGAAACTTCATACTTTTCTCTCGAAATCCACCACCACAGAATCATGATTTGTTCCACGTGTTTCCTAGTTTTTCGTCCCAATTTTGCGATATTTCTGTGTTTTACGTCAATATTTTCCATGATCTGCGGAAATATGAGTATGAGATTGCCACATAGTAATAATCCAGATAGGTTGTACAACATACGTTCCTTCTACGTTAACGTTCAACTAACGTTCCTTCTAGGGTAGGTAGAGATAACAGACTACTAAACGTTTCTATCTAATCACTCTACTTTTCTTATTTATACATTTCGCTATGCACAATCTTCTTTTATTTATAATATATTTCTGACTACCTTCTTTCAAAATCTAATCCATTTCATCGTGCACTTCTGACTTATATACTCGCTGTATTTACTAGACAGTGGAATTGAACCGGTTTTGTATGTATATTAATATTAGTATTTTATTATCTTTATTTTTTTTATCTCATAATAATATATAGTATAATGGAGGTAAACAATTTGAAAATTGGAGAGTTATAAACAATGAAATGGAAGTTACAATATGATTTTTTCATATGATGATATTTAAATTCAAGTATAAAAAATGTTAAGTTTATTTTGAAATTGTAACAAAAAAGACACAAGTTCATATTTTGATGTTTTATTTATTCATCGTTTGTGTTAGAAGTTTATTTCACTTGATGAAAATTGTTTAACTTAAAAAATCTTCTTTTTATACTGTCTTTGTATTGATAAAACATAAAAAATACCAATTTATACCCGAATGAACAATAGTTTGTCAAACAAAGTTATAACTTAGTATCTACTTAAGTTAAGCTTAAAATATTTGCATGTAAAACTTAGAGAGAATAGTTTTTTTTATAAATTAGTACTGGATCATTGTCACTTTTCATTTCAAGTCGGGGTTGCAGCCCCCACCAATAAACATCTCCACTTGACTTTAACCCATTCTTCCCTCCACTCACTCTATTTTAAGTCTAACTTCATACAACCATTCTACATTTTTCTCATTGATACAACCTATACATCTTCTATATTTTGAGCTAGCCTTAAATAATTTATCAGTTATTCTTGTTTTTTGTATTTATAAGTATAGATGTAAAGAGTCTTTCAAATTAAGCAGTTTTTATTAATTCTTGGCTAAAATACAGATGGCGTCGCGAACTTGCCGAGATCTTGTGACGTTTGAAAAGTGTAATGTATGACATTTATAAAAATGGAGTCGTATAAAAATACAACAACGCGTTCAAATTATTGAATTATTTTATGTATTGTAATCTCCGGAAACTGTGATGTTAATTGGCGACCAAGATCATGTGATCTGACACCGTTGGACTATATTTCATCATTCCTTCTCTACGCATGCCCGAATAATCTAAAAACTCCTTCCTTTTGCTCTGTTAAAATATGATTTTTATCCATTTCTTATGCCTAAATGCCGTCTTCTTTTCTATATTGATACTTCACAATGTTTTCTTCAACGGAATTAATCTTGTTTTACCTTTCTTTTGTCAAGTCTAAGATTCTCTACCATATGTCGAGGTGGGCACCCACTGTATACAATGAAGGTGTAAAAAACAATAATACAATACAATAAAAAATAGGTTCGATAGGTTTTACTGTTTACAATAAATGTGTAAGATTTCATATACACACGGTCACTAGTCTCTCTGTGGGAAGGCAAAAGGATACATCTCTGTGCATTTTTATTCACGAACACAATTCCCGCCGAATAAGAGTTATTAAGAATGTATAAATACGACACTGAAATAATTCAGACCACGTTTACGAATATATGTTCAAAATCACCACAGAATTATGATTGGTTCCACGTGTTTCCGTGTTTTTCGTCCTAAACCTGTAATTTTGCAATATTTCTGTGTTTACGTCAATATTTTCCATAATATATGGACACTTCATACTTTTCACTCGAAAATCTGCCATTGACGACTAGGTTTACGAATAAATGTTCAAAATCACCACAGAATTATTAATAAGAGTTATTAAGAATGTATAAATACGACATTGAAATAATTCAATAAAGGTGTAATTTTGCATTTTTATCAAAAATGTTTTATTGAAATTGTTATAAATTGCTTGACATCTTTCTATTTTTGTAAAAAAATATTTATATTATATAATAAAATTTAAAAAAATCAAATCTGAGAAGAAAAAATCTTAATGTAAGTAGAAAAAAATATTCAAAACAGGGGATGAAAGTCGATAGATCTATAAAAAAAATATTATCTGGTCGTGTAGTTCATGACTGAGCATCGTTACTCCCATGATATTGTCTGACTTCTCCTTACCACCCATCTCTGCACTCCGTGGCTTGGAGGGCAATTGTTAAGGGTAGCCCTGTTGCGTCTTTTACTTGGTTAGTCCAACGTATTGCGATTATTCTTCTCGTGCGTCATCCTTCCACACTTCGAGTAACCACAAACCTCCCTAAACTGTCTTCTTTACCATGAGCAATGTACCAAAATAATCAGAATCCAGTTGAAGGAATAATAAATAAATAAATATAGGTTTATTGACAGCAACATAGTATGTACAAAATATATTTAAATAACACTTCTAAAACACATAAATTGCAGATTATACATTAAATACAGAAGCTATCAAAAGGTCTGGGCTCATCCAATAACATCCCCTCGGCCAAGATACGCCCCACCAATATAGAGCGAACACAGCCACGGGGACACCAGATGTTTTTCAGCCCACACCCTTGAACACGTAGAACAAGAATATAAAAAAAACACAGAAAATAAATAGATGACAAAAAAAAATACATTCAAGAGAGAGTTGATAATCTGTCCATGATTGTATTGTCTTACACTTTTGTTGCATAAAGTACAACTTGGTGAGCTAATTGCCCTGTGACAATCTCTTACACTCAATCAGTGTATCGGACCACGGTACAAAGAACTGTAAATAGGTGCGATGGTTGCTGCGCAATGCTCGGAGAATTCAGGTCAAGGTAACGATGGTGAAGAGATTTCTCTTATGGTAGGTTGTAGCAGGTCTCAAGTAAAACACAGGAGGTAGAGGGTACTGAGAATATATTTCAAAAATTAAAATGGACCCCTTTTATGAACGGTCAGTCAGTCAACGCAAGCGCTCACACCTCGCGAAATGCAACAATTTTCGTGAGTTTTGCGCATTGCTTAGACCGACTGGTCAGCGATATATTCTGGCGACGACCGTTCATAAGTCTCATTTCCTCTACGGTCGCGACAACACATGGACAACACATGGATCCAAACAAACAAATATTTCAACAAAACAAACAAATATGTATCAAATTTACATAACAAATATTCAAGAAATATATAAATATCTACACACATACAAGGGTGACCGCATACGTCCGATCCAATCAGAGTAACGTTTAAGACGCATTAGATGAAATCTAGACTGAAAATCCTTTTTTAAAAAATGTGGGTTACAGCGGGGATCAAACCCGCAACCTCTGGGCTGGCAGACAAGCGTCTTACAAACTAGGTCATTGAGGTTGTCAAATGATTGTCAGTTCTTAGAGAAAGGCACGAGAACGGAATTTGCCTGACTGTCCAAGAAATTCATAACATCCTTCTTCAGTATCACACCTTCTTCAGTATCACATTTCGTAACCTCCTTCTTCAGTATCATATCTTCTTCAGTATCACATTTCGTAACATCCTTCTTCAGTATCACACCTTCTTCAGTATCACATTTCGTAACATCTTCTTCAGTATCACACCTTCTTCAGTATCACATTTCGTAACATCCTTCTTCAGTATCACATTCCGTAACATCCTTCTTCAGCATCACACCTTCTTCAGTATCACATTTCGTAACCTCCTTCTTCAGTATCACACCTTCTTCCATATCACATTTCGTAACATCCTTCTTCAGTATCACACCTTCTTCCATATCACATTTCGTAACATCTTTCTTCAGTATCACACCTTCTTCAGTATCACATTTCGTAACATTCTTCTTCAGTATCACATTTCGTAACATCCTTCTTCAGTATCACACCTTCTTCAGTATCACATTTCGTAGCATCCTTCTTAAGTATCACACCTTCTTCAGTATCACATTTCGTAACATCCTTCTTCAGTATCACACCTTCTTCAGTATCACATTTCGTAACATCCTTCTTCAGTATCACACCTTCTTCATTATCACATTTCAAATGCATCTATACTCGTACATCCCTCGCTTGCTCTTATAGTCCAAGTCTCCGCGACATACATAAGTATTGCGAGGATGAGAGACAACGAGATACATTTTCGTCAAGAATGTTGATGGTACTGCTATTCCATATAACATACTTTCCAGCTTTGACATCACATTTTTTGCCATTCCTGTTCTCCTTTTTACTTAAGCCTTCATCTCCATTGTTGGTAATGTAGTCAAATAAATAAAGTCAGTCACCAAATGTAGACCATGATTCACATTATTTGGTGGCAGTTTGTTACCGCAATGTTTCCCCATTTACTTAGTTTTTGACCTATAAATTTGACCTTTAAAAAAGGTAACTAAACAATATTAAATATTTAAACTAATTACCTTATTCTCCGTCAATTTTCATTCTTAAACATGAAATTTTAATCACCATGGTAAAAACAATTTAGATATAAAAGGTGTCAAAAGTTTAAAACTATGAATAAATCTCCATAAATAATAAAAACTTTGTACTATTCGACTGTTTTAGAAATATCAGCCTTTCCACTGACAAATTCTTTGTGAAGGTTAATTTAAATTCAATTTTAAACGGTGGAACAAATGAGTTTAATCTGGTTAAGGGTAGAAAACAATTTTCTTTTTCTATTGAAAAATACGAGAGTTTTTGCCATCAACGTAAATAAGATAAATGATCATTTAGCTAAACATATTCGGCGTGAGTTGTATGATTTTAGGCGTGCGTTTGTTAAGCATTAGATCAGTGATGGGTTACCTATGGCACGCGTGTCAGAGGTGAAACAACGCAAAGACATTTCGGGTGACACGCATCGTTTACGGACGATCTTCGCCCAAGAACGAGCGATGCCATTTCTTCGCTCGTATATTTACAGTAAGATGTGCACCAGTTCTATTTCGCGATATGCAAAATAAAGATGCTATTATTAAGCGAATTTCTGAGTTACCACTTAGTAGAAGTGTTATCAAAGAGTTTTTCAATTTCTCTGGATGGAACCGATTACCGAAAACTTTTGGCACTTTGAAAAATCTAGCGATTGCTTTACTCACAATATTTCTCTAAACGTACTTTTGTGAGACCTTATTCTCAGCTTTGAATAATATTAAAACAAATAAAAGAAACCGACTGACTGATGGAGTTTGTAACGCTTGCTTGTGTTTAAAATGTACGAAATACCAACCTTCAATTGAAAATTGAGCAAATGCAATTCAGCATTAAAAAAGGCACTAATGTAAATAAATATTTATTTTGGCTTTTTAATAATAATAAATAGTTTCTGTACCTACCATTCGAGAACATAAATGCTGTCACTTTCGTAATGCAAATGGATGGAGAAACATTACCAAATTGTGACTCCTTTAAGTATCTTGGGTCACTCATCCATAGCGACGAAGGATGTGCAGCAGATGTAACACATAGAATTAGTGTGGGATGGATGAAGTTTAGATCAATGACGGGAGTTCTATGTGATCCGAAAATGCCAGTAAAGTTAAAAAAGGAAAAGTATACCAAACGATTGTCAGACCCGCACTCCTCTATGGCTCCGAATGCTGGACGATGTATATCTCTTACTCTAGGCAACTAGAAACTGCTGAAATGCGCATGCTAAGATGGTCAGCAGGTGTGTCCCTAAGAGACAAAATAAGAAGCTTACGCATCCGTGGAAGCCTGGGTGTTACAGACATCAACAGCAAGAAAGATGGAGGAGAGGCGATTGAGATGGTATGGCCACGTTGGACGCAGAGCACCCGATCACATTGTGAACCAGGCAATCTCCATGGATCTTCCTCGAATAACAACCAGAGGAAGACCAAAGATTCATGGGTGGTGCAAAAAGATAACCTGATGCAGAGGCACGGCCTGGGGGGCGTAGTCCGGGACAGAAGAGCATACAACCTGAGGACGAGGAGAGCTGACCCCAACAGTCTTCGCAGACAATGAGTTGGGATGGAGCCAGTGAGAGAGAATAATAATAAATAGTTCAAAAACAAAACTCTTTTATTTACTAGGGCTGCAACAGTTATTAATATTCTTAGATGTGACACGGCACCCGGGTCAAGTCAGGGTTTTTCAAAATTTTGACTCGTCGAGCTAAAAAGGTTACCCATCACTGCACTAGAAGGAAAGAGCGGATTCCGTATCCAGGTTGATTTTACTGTCTAACTTTATTTTATATTCATTAATTTTGGGAAGTTTCTAGCGAACTTGGTCTGCAGCCTTCTAACACTTATTTCTCAACTTTAAAAGATCGCTCTCATGCATAGATACACATACCCTCACGACAGTTCTCTGTCGGAGAAGATAATAAGGGTGAAGCATCAAATTATTTCAACTCCTTCAATGCAACTGGATGGGCAAATATTAGCCGGCTGTGACTCATTTAAGTATCTGTGCTCACTCATTCACAAAGGCGGAGGGTGCGCCGCGGATGTTGACCATAGAATAAGTGTGGAATGGATGAAATTCAGATCGGTAACAAGAGTTTTGTGTGACCCAAAAATGCGTATAAAACTGAAAGGAAAGGTATACCAGACTATCTTTAGACTCGCAATTATGTATGGCTTAGAATGCTGAACTATGTACAGCTCCTACTCTAGGCAACTTGAAACAGAAGAAATGCGAATGCTTAGGTGGTCGGTAGGAATATCACTGAAATAAGAGCTCACTCATTCGTGGTACCCCGGGGGTCACTGACATAAATAGTAAGCGGGAAGAGCGACAGCTGAGATGGTACGGGCACATAAGACGGAGACCACCAGACCATACTGTAAATCAGGCAATGTCTGTGGATCTTCTTCGACAGCAAAATAATCGAAGATGACTTTGAAGAAGGGATATTGACCACGTGAAATACGTGAAACACTACCAGTAATATGTACTTTTAAAAAGGGATACTAACCACGTGAAACACGTGAGAAACCACCAACAGAGAACGAAATCAGACAATGTCTGTGGGTCTTCCTCGACGGCCGTCCAGAGGAAGACCAAAGAACTCCTGGATAATTCAAAGCTCCAAAATCCTGCAGAGAAACGGCCTAGATGAAAGTGACACTCAGAATCGAAGAATATACAGCCTGAGAACGAGAAGAGCTGACCCCAACAGCCTACCTAGGCAATAAGTTGGGACAGTGCCAGGAAGAAGAAGATCAAACTATTTCAACTCGACACATATCCCTTGCCTCCATACTTTTTATCATAACAACAAAGATTTTTCTGACTTTTTCCATTTCATTTGAATTTAGTTTTGGAAAGTTTTTACTGATAACTACATTTACTGCTGAGACATTGGACCTTAAGTGGAATTTACATTTTGGAGATTTTTATCTCATGTCTTTTCAAATGTGTATTTGGTGAGAAGAAAATTATCAATGAGAAGCAATCATAATGACTGAAAAAGTTTTTATAATACTCAATTAAGTTCCTACAATTTAGTCATTGTTACAGAGTAGGGAACTACAATAAACGGAGCATATTTCTGTTACAGAGTAGGGAACTACAATAAACGGAGCATATCTTTGTTACATAGTAGGGAACTACAATAAACGGAGCATATATTTGTAAGACTTCTAGCATTTTTTAACATCTTGGAATTTTTGTTGCTCGTCTTTAAACCGTTTCAAAAAATAATGTCCTTTAAAAAACAAGATTTCTATTATTTGGTTATCAAATTCTACAATAGCAAAGGTTACTTCGTAATTTATTTTATCAAACACTGTTTATTCCACTTTTTTGTAACGGTATAACCCTACCGGTTTCAAGGTTTTCACCTCATCTTCAGGGGAGCACAAACAATACTAAATTTTGTTCGAACTGGTACCGATATAAACGCTTCAACGGTTGGGGACTGAGGGGTGAGGGCGGCATGGGACAATTTCGGCCAGCACCGGAGAGATTTTTGGGATACATGTGTTTACCAGATGTTCGCTTCGGTGTACTGACTTAGAAATGTCTAGGGCCTCTAATCTTTCCAATTTATTTCCGTTACTACTGATATGTAAGAATTTGGCATCATCGATAGAAAATGTATGCTTTTCACGGTGACAATGATCAACCATTTCAGAATAAATTAGAGGATTTGTCAAGGCGGATTTGTGTTCACGAAATCTTTTTTTAAAGGATCTTCCTGTCTTTCCTATATAGAAATTATCACAGTCAGCACATAAAAGTTTATACACACCAATGTTGCTAAGTATTCAATTTTTGCCTTTCTCGTTAAATAATAGTTTCCGGAGATTAAAATTAGCGTAAAAATTATACATTATTTTTATAGCAAACAATTTTTTTTTGTAATTTCTTTTGCTACTTCAAACAATGCATAACATTTTTTATAACAAACAGTTCCTTGGTAATTTCTCTTGCTACTTTAAACAAAGTATAACAATTTTTATAACAAACAGTTTTTTGGTAATTTCTCTTGCTACTTCAAATAATGTATAACAATTTTTATACAAAAATTGTTACATTTTAATTGAAGTAATTTAAATAGAAAATGAAAGAATATCCAAACCTTTTAAACCCACATAAATATTAAAATACAGAAAACTTTATAGTCATACAGAGTAGGTTAGATACTTTTTTTAGTGTAATTTGAACACTTGCTCTTCTATGTTAAAGTGTGTCTCATGTCACCATTTAATCCATTGACATTTCTAGAAATTACGCCTCATACCGTTCTGCCACAATATATAACATATTGTTCATTTTCAGAACTTTTATACGTCGTTCTATTATCTAGTCAGAAAGTTTTGTTAGTAAATTTTATCTCATTATGATCGCTGTAGAATAAATGTAATTAGTAGAATAAGAAAGATATTTGGTAGTTGGTAAGACGTCTGTCTCCACATCCGCGGGTTGCGAGACCGATTTCCGTTGGAGTACAGACTTTTAAAAGGGGTTCCAGTCTGGTTTTTATTTAAGCCCTATTTAACATATTTCTGGTTGGCTGGAAGAGATTAGCTGCCGGACGGTAATCTACTAGACATCGGTCGTAGGTTCGAACGCCGCGCTGTGCTACTCCCCTCGAATGACACAGACATTTTTCCCGCTTAGTATCCTGGGGTATAAGAATACCTATGAATTCGATTATATCTCTCTCTCCCTGGCTCCATCCCAACTCATTGTCTGCGAAGACTGTTGGGGTCAGCTCTCCTCATCCTCAGGTTGTATGCTCTTCTGTCCCAGACTATGTCCCCCAGGCCGTGCCTCTGCATCAGGCTATCTTTTTACACCACCCATGAATTATTTGGTCTCACTCTGGTTGTTATTCGAGGAAGATCCATGGAGATTGCCTGGTTCACAATGTGATCGGGTGCTCTGCGTCCAACGTGCCCATACCATCTCAATCGCCTCTCCTCCATCTTGCTGTTGATGTCTGTAACACCCAGGCTTCCACGAATGAATTCGATTATATATTTTCTCGAAAAAAAAAAAAAAAGGGAAAAACATGTCGGTGTATTCCGATCATCTTATTTCAGGTTTGCTATCGAATTTATGTCAGTGAGTTTGCTGGTATGCAACATCTCACTTACTGAAAAAGGAGAAAAAAGGAAGAAATAAATAAATCTCCACTGCACAGATTCGCTTTCCGACTGAATTGACGTTGCTATGGCGAGGGGATCCTCGACTACGAGGGCTAAGCAATAACGATGAATGTATACAATTGAAGTGTTAAAAAATAACAATGCAATAAGAACATTACTATCAGTCCTATGATTTTCAAATGTAAACAACAACAATACAATAGGAACATTACTATCAGTCCTGTGATTTTCAAATGTAAATAACAGCAATAACATACAATAGGAATATTACTATCAGTCCTGTGATTTTCAAATGTAAACAACAACAATACAGTAGGAAATTACTATCAGTCCTGTGATTTTTAAACGTAAAAAAAGAACAATATAATAGGAATATTACTATCAGTCCTGTGATTTTCAAATGTATAGGAACATTACTATCAGTCCTGTGATTTTCAAATGTAAACAACAACAATACAATAGGAACATTACTATAAGCCTTGTGATTTTCAAATGTAAACAACAACAATACAGTAGGAACATTGCTATCAGTCCTGTGATTTTCAAATGTATAGGAACATTACTATCAGTCCTGTGATTTTCAAATGTAAACAACAACAATATAATAGTAACATTTCTATCAGTCTTGTGATTTTCAAATGTAAACAACAACAATACAACAGGAACATTACTATCAGTACTGTGATTTTCAAATGTATGGTATATGAAAACTTGATATTGATTTATGTCTTTTTTTCATTTCAGGTTGGCTCGTCATGGAAGAGTATGGAGAAAACTTCAAGTATTAAGAGGTGTTTGTGAATTTTTAAATAAATGTGATTAACATCTTAACTGTTTAAAATCACAAAGAATTTCTTAAACCAATTGATTATTAATATAAGAATGCTGAACTGTGAAAAATAATCTTGAATTATATATAATTAATCAGAATATGATTGCCGAAGAATTTTCTTAGCAAATTAAAATTCACTAAATAAAATATTTCTGTCAGAGATAAAAACACAATAAAAACAATGGCTAAGTCAAGTGTAAATGAACGCTATAACAGAACAAAACAACAAACTGAAAACCTAATGATGATAACAATGTATGAAAATTATTATATGAAAACGGTAGAACATAGTTTAGAAATTCCAAGACAAGGTGAAACGAAACATGGGATTGTAAAGGATATACTTCTTGGATCATTTAAACGGCTTAGACAAAATTGTATTAACTGTATATATTCCATAAGTTATGTCATTAACCAAAGCGTTTTAAATCATGTGAATTCTAAAGTGAAGTGTCCCTCGTGGTTTTGGATTATGCTGTTAGCAAGTTGTGTCGTACTACAAGTTGAAGGATCTTGCAGAATCCAGAACAACAGAATATGCGAGTCCATGTGCAAAACAAATGGAAGTGAAACAATGTGTGAAGTAAGAGCTGCAGTAGTCCTGCCAAACAACACTGATCTAAAGGCATCGTTACCCATGGTGAGTTCCTGATTATTTTCATTTAATATTTCTATTCTCTTTGACACAACCTCATCCCACAATGCATTATCCATTTTTCCTTTCAGCCCTTTTTTGTCTCGCATATTTCTTTCGCAGAAGAGCAGTTTATTTATTTCACATTTTGATGTATAGAAGTAAAATTGAACTTAGTAAAAGAATGATAACATTCAACTGTGGAGGTGCGTTCACTAAGGACAATTTGTGAAGTGTCAATGTTTGAAAGTAGGCGGAATGAAGACATCATAAATGAATGAATGGATAAATTGGATATTGTAAGTAAGACAAAGAAAGGAGCTATAAGATGGGTTGGACATGTGGAGAGAATGAATTATGAAAGAATGACTAAGTAAAAATATTTAGGAGCTAGTCCTTGATGATGATTTGTTGATAAATAAAACTCGTTAGATCGCAATGCGGAAAGAAAGGAATTTTATTAGTAACGTAGGTATTTATATCATTTTAGAGTGTGCGCGGGAATACGCTCGCGATATGCCTACGTCTCGTTCCTGCAAATGCAAAAACGATTAATGTTGAATGTAGGTATCATTCAAATACGGAACTGGCGAGACAAGCGTGGTGCGTTCTCGCTCTAGTATGGAATGCGGTCCGCTCCGGGCTGCGGGTTGAATGGCCGGCGTGTGAACTCTGGACTTGTTTATTTAGATTTGTCGAGGAATGCAAAGGTCACTTCATTGGTCATTGACCGCGTATATGGACGCCCACAGTGTTCCGAGTGTGCGACGACCGCCACAAATACAAACCAGAAATGCAAGGTGTGCGAGGAAGAGGTAGACTAGGAAAACTTAGCTAGACCAAATTGACAAGATTTTGAAAGAAGGCTATTTAAGGGAGAAGCAGTGGCGGCTGGCCCCGAGGTGCGCTGGTGCACTGAGCACCAACGCACCTCGAGACGCTGAGCAAATATAAAATATCGCTGTCTCACGGTTAACTGTATGTCTCTGTTTGCCCTATGCGTCCGGTGCGTATTGGAGATCGCTCCGGTATTAGAAAGGAACTTTTTTTTTTTATTTTACTTAAATTTTTTTTAAATTTTCACTGAAATAAAAATCCTCGTACTATTTGTCAGTATTCTTATATATATTTAATCCATACAAATATTTAAAATATTTGGAAGTCATGTTAGCGAATATGTAATTTAACTATTGCGAATTATTTCTCCGGTTCAGCGCACCTCCAGACCAGCCGCCGCTGGTGAGAAGTATGAATGCTAGAAGATTGTGCATGACGAGATTTATGTATGAGTGTAGAGGCGGTGAAAGTTGTGAAAGTATTTTCTCGAAACTACTTTTTTCGGCCTGGTCGATATAAAATCTCAAGTTTTATCCAACCGATTGCATTCAAATTTGTTATAATACTTCAACAAATGTTTTAATACACACAATTTTTTTACTATTTAAAAAAAAAAATTATATTTAAAAAAAAGGGTAAAAATTGTCATTTTATTTCAGACAACCGTTATTTTGCAATTTTTTTTGGTACCAACTATAACGACATTATTTTTTATCAAGAAACTGTGTATAATTTTTATTTCAAATTTACAAAAATGCTTCAATCATGTCGACCAGTTTACCCCCTTTTTTACGACAAGATATAACAGCTGATAACATCTTGAATTTTAAATTTTGTTTTCAAAAAAAATTTGTATTGTATTGTATATTCTCAAATCATCAATAAACAAACTGTAAAAATGCATACGAAAAATGTTTTTAGTTTTTTTTATTAAGTCTGAAAAGACGCTCGAAATTTATGCCTCTAGAGTCCTCAAAATTCACACCTCATTAAGTCACATGTTTAAAAGTACAATTATAAGCTTTATATAATTTAAGATCGAAAAAGAAAATCTTTTATTGAGCGATCCAAGAACATTAAGTAACTCCTCCCTATGACACAGATACTTCAAAAATTGACGCATCTGTATTATAGGAAAACTTTCAAAATCAAAACCCAAAACTTACCTTACTTTCTAGGAAACTTTAAACTTATTCAAAAGGTAACGCGAGACTCTCGCCTCTACGTATTGATTAAAGTGTCCCAATTCGCTCTCTTTGAAGATCTGTTTTGTTCAGCGTAGTTACATTTAGAAGAACAATCAGCTTCCTTAACCTTTCCTTCCCTGTGCTGGGTATCTTCTACACGTTGCTTCTAATAACTTGCCTAACTTCTAATAACTAATAATATATTTACGCATTGATTTATAAAATAATATTAATAATAATCAGAATTTATCGACTACATCGTAGGTGTTTTGTAAAGATCGAAAACAAATTCGCATTTAAACGCTGCGAGTGCCTCGTCTTGACGATAGGTGAAGAGTATGCGGGAAGCGCGACACTATATTCGCATCTCACTCTTGCATACTCCACTGAATTGCGAGGAGCTCAATTGTCTCAATCGTCGCAAGCGTAAGCCACGCTGAGGTACCGCTCCGCGCCGCAGTATCTTCTGGACTTGCAAATAGATTAGACCTACGCCCCTTCCGTGAGCGTTGCCAGATGGTTTTTTTAATGTTTTCAGCAAATAAATCTCAATTATTATAATTTTTAACTTCAATTATAATTAATTAAGGGGATTATCTATGAATGTTCTTATTTTTCCGATTTAAAATCGCAAATTTTTTATCGCGTACTCACTACCCAACACCGGAGCGCGCGTTTCAATTTTAGCACCGTAAGGGAAGGGATAAGCCAGTAGTGAGAATGCTTGGTAGCTGTATGCGGACACGTTTATTTGTAACTGGGATGTGGACATACCATATTCATTTCAACACTGTTCGAGTTTAGAAGGATGTTAGCTAAACTGTTTTTTTTTCATATATTATACATCAGTTTTAACATAATTACTGATTTAACAGAACTGTGCATGCGATGAGCACCGGTAATTGGGATTATAATCATTAGCATTAGTTTACATTCCCAATTACATCCGTTTAGAATTCCAATAACATCGGTTTGGAATTCAAATTACGCTGGTAATTGGAATTTTAATCGTCGGTATTGATTATTATTATTATTATTAGACATGACAAGAAATATACAAAATTGGAGAAAAACAACAGGTAATTTGATTTGTACATATAATTTTAATGGATCTGGGTTTGTTGCCTTTCATTTGTCATATCCCCAGTAAACTAGGCTTTTGCCTGTATCTCACTGAGGATATTTAGCATGAAAAAATAAATCGATACTTCTTTCCGATTTTTGATAACACAAAAAAACCCCGTTGCACGCTCTCATCAACCTGACAAACAGTGACACTCAACTACAACTGGAAACATCTTGCGAAACTCAACTCCTCACACATTATCACTCCAGAAAGACCAAAAATATTCATCCCACGATATACCGCACACAATCATAAGAATAAAAATCAAAACAAATTCAAAACAAAAAAAAAAAAAGAAGAAAAAAAAAAAAAACACACAGAAACACAAATACAAAAACATCCAAAATTAAAACAACAAGAAGAGACCCACACTCACGAGCTCACATAAATCCTTTCTACTCGTCATTCATCCTGAAAGCCCAAGTACTCAAAATCCTGTCGCAATAACAACCACGCTCCGATCGACTGTCTAAATGGTTTTCCTACCTTTACTTTTATTTAAGTCGGCACGCCATTGTATGTAATGTGAGCCAAATAAGCATATTGCCTTTGGGCAAAAGAGGTTTTAACTCTAGGGATGGTGAACATTTCATTAGTTGCCATGCGTGTCATGTGGGCATCTTCCCCTCCTCTCGATGGTAGTGCCAGAGAATGGATTTGAGATGTAAATTGGCTATGTTAAGGACCTGATACTCTCTAAAAAGCTCCGCCGTGGGATACCGAGCAGGAAGTTTATTGATTATTTTCACAATCAATTTTTGGGAAACCTGTAATATGTGTTTTTGGGTTAAGGTGCATCCCCCCCAAACTGATATACCGTAAGAAAGTGCTGACTGATATAAGGCGAAGTATATACTTTTAAGAATATTTTCACTGTAAGTACTATATTTCAAATGAGGCAAAGCAAGGATACGTTATGAAATTCTACTTATTTAATATTTTTAAAGATTCATTTGTGAAGGAACTACAGATGTCAATTGAAGAAATTGTACGAGAGATACGAAGAGAAAGATCGTTAGTATTATTTATTTTTGGTAAACATCTTCATAAATTTTTTAAAAGTGTTCTTTTCAATGAAAATATAAATAAATTAAAACCTAGAGAAGAGTTGAGAATATAAATATATATTTAAGTTAGAATCTATTTATTCCTTCTCGCTATTAGTCGACAGAAAAATGCTGTGAGAATAGAGCGCCACGAAATACTTTTTCCTTCGCCTTCACTTAATCTATCTTTACCATAAAGTTTTTCGATTTGTCTTATGCTTCACGTTTCCTTTCTAAGATTACATTTGCTTGATCTATCATATACTTCTTTGCCTTCATTCCTCTTATGCTTTCTTGTCATATTCGCAGTATCGATTTGTTCAATCAGGATTTCGTCACTAATTCTTGCAATTTAATAAATAAATATAAAGTTTATTGATAGCAATGTGATGACAATTGCTTATTTAATATATTTTTTTACTGTAGTTAACGTTATTAGGTGTATGGCCGCGCTGTAACGCACTGGACTTACGTGTGGAAGGTCGTCGGTTCGAACCCCGCGCTGTAGTACTCCCCTCGAATGACACAGGCATTTTCTATCTAGTGTTTTAGGGTATTAAGATACTTTTGATTTTGGTCCTACACGTTCTTTAAAAAAAAGGAATTAAAAAATATGCTGGAATGCTCTGATCCTCTCACTTTAGGTGTGCCATTGGATCCAGTACAGCAGTGTGACCGGTGAGTTTGCTGATGTGCAACAGCTTACTCAATTAAAGAGGAGAAAACGCCACGGTACAGCTTCGATTTCCAACGGAATTTATGTCAGAATCCTCAACTAAGAGGCCATTACGTGTACAAAAAGTGTGCTGTAAAACTTCTATCTTTTTTATGGTTTGGTTCGCACTCCTTTTGGTGGTGGTGTATCTCGATTAGAAAGATGTTATGAGATGAGCCTTGACCTTTTGTTAGCTTCTCTCTACAGCGTATTTAGCTTAACATATATGTGTGATTTCAGGTTATATATTTATAACATTTAGTACTTTAAACAAACTTATTACTAATTTATTTACATAAATATACATCCTATAATTACACAAACATGTTAAAACAAATAAAATATTTCAGAGAAATAAGCATTTATGTCTGGGTTTCAATTTTACAACATCCTCACAATTGATAGATATACCCCAATCTACCAATTTCACCTTGCTTCTAAGAAATACAATATGACGATTTCTGTCAATAAAACAAAGTACTTAACAATATCAAAAGAGCCACTCAGATGCAAACTGGTCATCGATAACATACCCATCGAGCCAGTTATGCGATTCACTTACCTATGTGTAGAAACCTCCAGCATCAGTGACCTATGATATATAGTGAAGTACGAGTATAAACTAATAAAGCGACAGCTTTGGCTGGCTGCCTGCGGGACACTATATTGAGAAACAAACACATGCTAACCGAAAGTAAGGTCAGGATATATAAGACACGCGTCCACCCCATCATACCAACAGGAAAAAAAACCTTCTCAGAGTGGCGGAAATGAGAACCCTACGCTCCATTGCATGCAGAACTCTTAGAGATCGGATCAGAAATGAGACGATAAAGTCTGTCTGTAATGTTGAAGACATATTGAAGTGGAGGAGAAGCAGAAGGCGCTTCTGGAGAGATCATGTAGATCGTATGGAGGATATTAGACTTGCGAAAATTGCTAAGACTGAAAATACTAGCAGCAGGAAATTACCAGGAAGGCCGTCGAAAAGGTGGAAGGACAGCTGGACGTCATAATTCTAGGACAACCCACCATTACAAACAGGTCATACATCCTAGACCAAGAGGAAGAAGAAGACCCCTATCGATAGTGTTGTGAGTCCGGCTACAAGGACGACAAAGGTTTTTTAGCCCATGCTCTCTAGTGCACGTCCGCTATTTTGCAAAAAACGGTTGTAAATAAACGGTTGATAAAATTAGAAATACAACAAACACGTACAAATATTTTTTTAAAATAGAAATGTAAACAGTCACGAGTTTACACGCACAAGACCAGATTCATTGCCAGCCTCAAGAAAAAAGAAGAATTCAAAATTAACGAGGAAATAAAATTGCACGACTTTTAAAATTATCTTATAATTATAATTATTGAGTGTTGAGAAGCTGATAATACTCAATGTCTCAAATAAATGTCTTTTTTGCAAGTCAACAGACAGTTGATTGAGTTCGATGGTAACTTTGTCATGTGGGTGGATAACACTTGTGTATTTGATTTATTGTTTACTTTGTCCTGTATTTCGGAAGGCACAAATTCTGATGTTTTAAATACGAGATTTCAAATTCAATAGGATTTTGAATTGAACGATGATTAGTTGATTTACTTGTATATCTTATATTGATCCTGTTGGGAAATTTGATATAGCACTATGAAAATAAAACAATTAGATAAACTGAATCTGCGAAACATATTGTAAGAAAATTCGTCCAAGTGTTATTTGAAAAAATGTATTTGAATTAATTAAGAGTACATCTTAGACACTTTATTAAATATGCTAAATACGTTGCAGAAAAATTCTACAAAGTATTCTTCTAAAAATAAAATAAAAAAAACAACTGAATTTGGTAAAGGCCCTGTAGAGAAATTCAACAAACTGTTGCTAAAAAAATAATTGGATAAACTGAAACTGCTGAAGACATTGCGAATAAATTTGACAGCGCATTAAAAAAAATGATTGACAAACCGAATCTTGCTTCAGCAAATGTAGAAAAATTTAACAAAACGTTTTTTAAAAAAGGCAAATACATTTACTGAATCTGTCAAACTTCGTAAGGAAATTATATAAAGCATAAGACAGGTAAAATTAATATCCATAAGATATCCTAGGAAAATTCGACGAAAACTTTATTTAAAAAAAAAAGCAATTAGATCGACTGAGTCTGGTAACGATATTGAAGGGTATTCGACAAAGCGTTTAAAAAAAATGGAGTTGTTGAATCTGCTTAAGTCATTGTAGGGAAATTAGACAAAACGTTATTTGAAAAAAAAAAAAAACGAAAAGTCAAACTACATATACTCGTATATCTGCTCAAGACATTGCAAAAAAACGTTTACAAATCGTTATTTAAAAAAAAATAATTAGATAAACTCAATTTGCTAAAAACATTGCATTGAAAATTTGACAGAGCATTTAAAAAAAAACAATTAGATCGACTGAGTCTGGTAACGATATTGAAGGGTATTTAACAAAGCGTTTTTAAAAAAAATGGAGTTGTTGAATTTGGCAAAGACATTGTAGGGAAATTCGACAAAACGTGAATTTGAAAAAAAAAAACGAAAAGACAATCTATATATATATATATATATATATATATATATATATATATATATATATATATATATATATATATATATATATATATATATATATATCTGCTCAAGATATTGCAAAAAACAAGCGTTATTTAAAAAAATATATTAGATAAACTGCATTTGCTAAAAGCATTGCATTAAAAATTCGACAGAGCATTAAAAAAAAAAAACAATTGGATACTATGAATCTATTTAAGATTCTGTCAAGAAATGTTAAATTGCGGTTTTTTTTAATTTAAGACGCTTGAATATTATACATTGAATTTGCACAAGGTTCCGTCAGAAAATTTTACATCGCGTTATTTTTTGTAAGAACATTGGATAAACTATTTTATAGTTTTTTTGAGAAATTAGACAAAACGTTATTAAAAAATAATAGGATATACATAATTTGCTATAAACTCTGTAGAGAAATTCCACATTACTTTATTTTATAAATTAAAGGGCAATTGAATTAACTAATCTGGTTAAGATTCTGTAATGTTTGATATGCGTTATTTTTTACTGTTGTACTGATAAGCCATTGACTTTTATTGTTAGATGGATTGGTGACAATGGTTTTTTGTTAGATGGATTGGTGACAATGGTTTTTTTGTTAGATGGATTGGTGACAATGGCTTTTTGTTAGATGGATTGGTGACAATGGTTTTTTGTTAGATGGATTGGTGACAATTGTTTTTTTGTGTGCATAATAATATATAATGGTAAATACACGTTTAATACTTGTAATTCCGAATATATGCATACCATCACGCCTTTTCTATGCTGGAATAAATAGAGAGGACAGCACATCAGAATTTCATGACACCCATCATATAGCTTCTACGATTTCACTTTCTTATATATCATTCACTTGATCCAATCATACTTCCTTGGTCTTCATCTTCCACACTTTCCATTCAAATTTGCACAGCATTTTTGTTTTTCAAGTCTTTTTCATTAATTTCTTCCGAATATAAGGGATTGCAAATCGAATGCCGATTGAAACATCTATATCCGGTATAAATTCTATTAAAAAAAATGATAAAATTGATAATTGACTTCTCTTCAATGTATTTTTCTGCCTTCTATTTATTTTCTGTGTTTTTTTTTCTCTTCTTCTTATTCTACGTGTGCAAGGGTCTGGGCTGAAAAACATCTGGTGTCCCCCTGGCTGGGCTTGCCCTATATTGGTGGGTTGACCGGGGGGATGTTTTTAGATGAGCCCTGATAGCTTTTGTCTTTAACGTATTCTCTGCAATTTATGTGTTCTTGAAGTATATTTAAATGTATTATGTACATACTATGTTGCTATCAACAAACCTATATTTATTATTATTTATAAAACATTGGACGATCTTCGTTACCAAGTTGGTAAGACGTTTGTCTTTCTCCCGGGACTTTCAGGTTCGACTTTCGACGATACCCAAAAATGAAATAGTTTTTTTTTTGTAAATTAGTTAGTCTGGTAACACTTCTCACACAACAGAAGTGTGCGAGTCTTGTTGCCTCTTCAAATGCCGTACTATTTATAATACATGCGAGGACGAATTACGAGTTCCGGACCTACTCCAGTGGTTTTAATCCCGAAGGCTAGATAAATGAAGCCGAAAGTAATGTTGTCTGCCAGCCATGCTCTACAATACGTGTATGCGTGTATGTTGCAAATTTGGATATCTAGGAGAGCGCTATACGTATAAATAAAGTACTTTTATTTTTAGTTATCATCAATTGACAATATATAATAACAAATAAAAAACAAAAGGGATGTATTCATAATTACTAATAATTTAATTAAAGTGACTGAAAAACTTCTTAATTTCTAGTCAGTAAAATAACGTGTTTCATTTCTGATTTTTCTTTTCCTTTCCTCTCCACCATCCCTTCCTTTCCTTTTGATTGATATCTCACTTTATATGAAAAATAATGTTCGGGTGACTGTCCGTCTTTGTGGGGTTCGTGGGCATGTGCTCACGTATATGTTTATGGATTTCATGGGGATGGATAGTCATTTGAATTATTTATGTGACCACGTAACTTGCTTCATTTATTTTTGGCTGGTTGATTGGAAGAGATTGCCGCATGGCAATACACCCGCTTGATTGTATTTGCAATTAAAGTGTCAAATAAATAAATAATTACAAAATATATAAAAAGATGTGTCTTAATTATGAAAAAAAAAAAATGGTTTTTAAAAACCAATATTTTATTCACAAATTTAACAAATCTAAATACAACAGTTTTTACAGCTGACTTACTAAACTCACCCAAAATAATTAAAATAATAAACACCCAGATATACACGGAATGCTTTGAAGTTCATCCGATGTGAAAAAAAGTTAAATCTCGAAAATTTAAAAACAGATATCCCCCAAATCGAAAATAACTTCCTGCCAGTAATAATTCAGATAGATAATAACGGATGTTGTATTATTTTCGCTTAAGTAAATAAAATTATGCGCGCTATAATAATTCAATTAATATCGAAATGATTTCATGAAGTATTGAACAAATGATCGTCACTAGTGAAGATTTTATAGTGTTTTCCATTCAGCGGTCAGTTGATGTGTTGGGGCGGTATTATTGTGTTTAATGCAGTCATTCAGATGCAATTTTTTTTGGTTTTTATAAATTCGTAGATATGTTTTTTGCTCGTTTTCCCTCAAGAACAATTTTATGACAGTTTAGAATGTTATAAAAATATCTGAAATGATGCATAGTTAATCGTCTAGTTTTAATTTTTATTTCTTCACCCCTTCTTCTTCTCCCTGGCTCCATCCCAACTCATTGTTTGCGAAGACTGTTGGGGTCAGCTCTCGTCGTCCTCAGGTTGTATGCTCTTCTGTCCCGGACTACGTCCCCCAGGCGTGCCACTGCATCAGGTTATCTTTTTGCACCACCCATGAATTCTTTGGTCTTCATCTGGTTGTTGTTCGAGGAAGATCCATGGAGATTGCCTGGTTCACAATGTGATCGGGTGCTCTGCGTCCAACGTGGCCATACCATCTCAATCGCCTCTCCTCCATCTTGCTGTTGATGTATATAACACCTAGGCACGAATGCGGCACAATTCTACGAATGCGTGAGCTTTTTATTTTGTCTCTTAGGGACACACCAGCTGACCATCTTAGCATGCGCATTTCAGCAGTTTCTAGTTGCCTAGAGTAAGAGTTATACTCATAGTTTACTTTCAATCAGGTGGTTAATACTACATCCTCCTAGAAGGAAAATATATTGTATAGATTTTCTGGTCATATTTTAACCGTCTGAAACTAATTCGGCTTGTCAGGCTATATTGTCTACCAGAAAAAAATAATTTATTCTATGATATAGTTACAATTGATTAATTTTGAAGACTACACTAATTGGGCATTCAGTTCGAATATTGTGTGGACTCCCATATGACTTAGATTTCTTACAAGAGTTAAGAAGTTATTCTTGTCAGAATGAATTAAATAAATCATACACACATAAGTATGTTTTTATTGCGTTTTGCTTGTCTTTTTCTGGGTTTGCCTTTTTTTCTTATGTAACACAGTTGATATGCCAATATTGATTCATTATTGCTATTTTGCATTACAACCAATACCGATAATTGCCCGTTTAAATAAATAATACCTTGATCAAAAAGTTTTAGGACTTTATTCATAAAATTGAAAATACAAGTTTATTCATCAAAATCGATATGGTCTCCTTCAGAGTACTCTTCATCAACTGCAACGCACTTACGCCAGCGCTTGATCCAATCCTCAAAACACCGCTGGTACTCAATTTTCGGTATGTCCATCAGAGCCATCTTCGATTTTTTCATGACATCCTATCGGGTGCTGTAACGCGTTCCGCGAAGCGGTTTTTTAAGTCGGTTGAACAGGAAAAAGTCGCAGGGAGCCAGATCAGGTGAATTCGAAGGCTGCTGGATAGTATTCGTGTTGTTTTTGGTCAAAAACTCACGGATAAGGATCGCATTGTGCGACGGTGCGTTATCGTTCGTTTTTCACACAAAATTTAATGCAAATTCGTTGATGCACAGTTGATGCCATTTTCAAACTTGTAAAAAATCGAAAACACGCTTAAAGGTAGATGTACTCAGTACAGCGTAACTTTTACAAATGTCAAGCTAAAATAATTCCAATCGGGTGACTGACAGCGCCACACGGTAGCCGGTCCTAAAACTTTTTGATCAAGGTGGTAAATAATTAAATAAGTTGAAGATCGAACCCGAAAACTTTGGCTAGTCACAAACATCTTACGAACTAAGCCACACAAGTCGTTCATATATTATTTAGTCAAAACTGGGAATATTGTGTATGAAAATTTAAACTAAATAGTCAAATACAATTGGTATTTCGAAAGTAAAAAAAGTTTAAATATATTTTATTTCTTGGGTCAAAATTATTTGTTCCGTCTTACGATGACTTTCTCCAACTGTAGGTTAACTCCTGAAGGTTAATTGTTTGTATTTAAAACTAACCGTAGACTCGTCTTATCTACACTTGCGAAGATTTGCGACTTGCAAAATAGAATTGGTTTTCTTGACTTACTAATCCTCAAGATAAGAATTGATAGCTTTTCTTTAACAAAAAGGTTTAAAAAAAAAATCTAAATCTCAACACATTTTAAATGTATTGCGTCATTATACGTCGACAGTAGAGCATATACCAGAGTGCACGATTCCTTGAATGAAAAGTTAACATTTGAAAAGGGGTAAAGAAAATATGTTTTTTTAGAATGAATATACCTACGTTACACACTAGCACACGTTTGATTGTATTGGTGAATTTATTCCCGATATTCACAAAATATCTCTGATGTGGCCGGTAACTGTTAATTATTATTAATATAATTTTTTCATTCAATGCGTAAATGTATTACGGAGGAATACTTAAAATCTGAACCCAGTATTTATTATATTTATAGAGATATTAAAGTTTTTAGAAGCTATGTGTACTAGTTACACATCACAGGGAGGGAAGGGTTAATTCGACTCACATCAATTGTGTCCAACGTCTACTTTTCCCTTCAATACATCAATGTTGTTACTAAAACGTTTATTTATTTATTTAACACTTTTATTGCAAATACAATCTGGCGGGCTTATTGCCAGGCGGCATTCTCTTCCAACCAACCAGACCAAAGTAAATGAAGCAAGTTACGTGGTCGCATAAATCATTCAAATAACTATCCATCCCCACGAAATCCATAAACATATACATGAGCACATGCCCACAAACCCCACAAAGACGGACAATCACCCGAACATTCTTTTTCATATAAAGTGAGATATCATCAATCAAAAAGAAAGGAATGGATGGTGGAGAGGAAAGGAAAAGAAAAATCTGAAATGAAACACGTTATTTTACTGACTAGAAATTAAGAGTTTTTTCAGTCGCTTCTTAAAACATACCAAGGATGGAGCGAGTCTTATATTAGTGTGTAACTGATTCCAAAGTCTCACTGTATGGACAGTAAAAGACGACGTAAAGAAAGAGGAGCGGGGAACCGGAAAGGCCAATAAACAATCTTTGTTTGAGCGTAGCGCTAATCCATGATTGGAAAGACGCTGAAAATTTTCGGTAAGATAAGCGGGAGCGGCGGGACAATTAGGAATATTATACAATAGAGACAGTATGTGAATTTGGCGTCTGTTTCTAACATTCAACCAGTTCAATGCCTTCTGGTATGAAGTTATATGATTGTACTTACGTAGGTTGAAAATGAACCTTAGACACACATTTGTTGTGAATAAACATTTAAACAGGTGTTGAAGTTTACAATGTCATTCTGTTTAAATTGAAAGTCAAGGAAAAACACTTTGAAACGCATTATCATCCCCCAATTTATCAATTGGGGGATTGAGAAAATCATTTCTCTAGGCAAAACCTGAGACGATTTTCATATTGTAAAAACTTAGAACCAAACCTACGCGGTTACTATTTAACACATTATTAACCTAAATTTACTCTTACTCGTATGTTAACTGTGTTCGGAGAGCGTATGTTTTTTGCCAATAGAATAGCGCTGAAAATAAAAGTACGATTGACATTTGCATGAGCGGTTGGTACATAATCATTCTTCGTGCAAGTCTGCTCACCAAATCATCTAAAATAATCTTGAAATTGATGCATACTTGCGGAGACTTGGGATCCACTACTCTGAAGTTATATAACAAGTGCTCCTCAACATCTGTCCTCTGTGATGTGCCTTGCTGCTACCATTTGATCACAGAACTTGTGTAGGAGAATCAACTCTCCATGCCTGAAGTCTGTTCACAAGGGGAATAGGCTGGATTTCCCATGTCTCACTATTTGAAAGGTTTCCCAATAGGCCGTAATGCCCGGATGCTGGCCTCACAGTCTGTTGACAGGATCTCCACTCTGCAAGATGTGCCTTCCGACTCTCTTTTCGACCGAGCTTTGGTCTTGCCTCAAAAGTAGGATAATTAAAACACAATAATTGAAGGAAAAATGAGGAAGGTAGCAGGAAAATACGCAAATTTCTCTCAGTATGTGAACTCTGCTCTTTTCAAATTGAGTCTCAACTAAAAACTTTCAGAAAATCCATTGTAAGTAACTCAAAATACAATTTTCTTATCTGAAATTTATGGTGATCGAGGAAGCGGAAAACCGTTAAAAAAATGGTTGAAATAGTTGAGATATTTTGACTAAGGTTAAGGTTATAAATATTATCAAAAGAAGAGCATGCATGATAAGATTCACAAATATGGATGATGCAAAAGCTTTGAGCGTGGGTTGTATGAAATTTCGTATGGATATTTACATATGAATGTGAATCTTTGAATGACTATTCAAATATTGAAGAGAATTTTCGTATAGATAATCAAATATATAAATGTGTGAATATTCAAATATTGAAGTTAGTTTTTGGAGTAATATTTGAATATTGAAGTAAGTTTTTATATGAATATTCAAATATTGAAGAGAGTTTTAACATTAATATATAAAGAAAATCAAATATTGATGTGAATTTTTGTACGAATATTTCAATATTGCAGTAAGTTTTTGAGTAAATATGCAAATATTGTAGTGAGTTTTTGTATGAATATTTAAATATTGCAATGAGTTTTAGTGTAAACGTATATAAATATTGAAGTGATATTCAAATATTGAAGGGAATTTTCGTATTGATATTTAAATATAGAAGTGAATTTTTGTAGGAATATTTAAATATTGCAGTAAGTTTTTATATAAATATGCAAATATTGAAGTAAGTTTTAATATAAATGTATATAAATATAGAAGTAAGTTTTTGAAGCGATATTCTTATAATGAAGTAAATTTTTGTATTCATACTCAAATATTGAATAAAATTTTTGTATAAATATAGAAATATTCCAGAGTTTTTGTATAAATATAGAAATATTGCAGAGAGTTTTTGTATAAATATAGAAATATTGAAAAGAGTTTTTGTGTAAACATACAAATATTGCAGAGAGTTTTTGTATAAATATAGAAATATTGAAGTGAGTTTTTGTATACCTATAGAAATATTGAAGTGGGATTTTTTATATGAATCGAATTTCCAATATTGTAGGCCAAAAATATTGAATGACACTTTAAAATGATTTTGTCGAGATCCCGTAGGTGGTTTATATTTTCATTTATAAAATAACTTGACAAAAAAAAAATATTTTCATTCATTGTATCACTTGTGGTACAAACCCCTTTGTGCTTTATCACTATTACACACGAAAACACATCCATTAGAGAGATATGTGACAATATGTACGAATTTGGGTTTGTGTGTTCTGTCCACTTTTGTAGCATTTCTCATCAGCGATGTGGATTTTTCCTTTACCTGGAAAGAGTTATTACATTGTGCGGGGGTATTAACACCAAAATATTATATTTGCAAGAGTCAAACAAAACATTTATTCGCATGCACATGTTCATGAACGTTCATTGCACTAAAAATGGGTAAGAAATGTGTTTAGATGAGGTAACAATATATGTGTAGGACTGAATACGAAACGAAGTGATTAAGGATTGTACGGCACCGGTACAAAGAACTGTAACATAACATAGGTGATTGGGTACTGCGCAATGCTCGGAGAATTCAGCTCACGTTCAGAGGCGTAGATTGGTGAAAAGGTAGCAGGGTGAAGAGATTCCTCTTAGGCAGGTATTAGATAATCGCAAGTAAAACGCAGTAGGCAGAGTGAATTTATTTGGTCTTCGGCGCTTCTTATATGCGGCCTGTTTCCGTCACTGCATGCAGTCACACCCGCGAAATACCACAAGTTTCGGGAGTTTTGCGCATGCAGAGGCCAGCCGGCTAGCGATATAGTCTCGCGACGACCGCGTATAAGTCTACATTTCCGTTGCGGTCGCGATACCGCACGGACTCTAACAAACTATCACATACAAAATGCCAAATAACATCAAAATATATCAATACAAATATCAACAGGGATTTATATATGTACAAGAAAACAAATTTCTTATGTTTAAGGTGACGCATACGTTCGATACAGTCGCCGAGACTTCTCTCAGCATTTACACACATTCCAACAAATATCCAAGAATCAAATACTAAACAATGAGAAAATATATCCATCATACAATATTTTAGGATGACGCATACGTCCGATACAAGAATGAATGTGAACATATGGCTGATATATTAGGTAAGATCAACAATAACATTACAGATGGTTTGGCCATGTAGAACGGACAAATGAAGAAATACTAACAAAACAAATATGCAGTGCAAATGTGAGTGAAAGTCGTAAAGAAAGTATATTTTAATTTAGTGAATAATATTTTGAAAGAAATAAATGTAAAAGGTCAGATAAACCGTAATGATTTATTATTTACAACTTATCTGCCATTATTTTTTATTTACAATTTATGTGCCATTAATTACTATATCAGCATACAATAAACCATTCAATACCAAATCTGCCATGCCACCTGATCTTATTTCGTTTTCAAATTTCGTTTATTCACGATTCAATATTTTGAAGAGCCATCACACATCATAAAGGATACCTCCCACATCCCCTTGCTCCACACCTTTTTTAATTCAAAACCATTCAGTCATCTGCTCACATATTTAGCCGTGATTGATCTAATAAAATTGCCATTCACTCCATATTTCTCCATAATATCCTATGAATCTAGCCTGGTTGCTCTATCGTATAATTATTTTATTTATATTTCAGCATTATATTATTTATTTATTTTTTTCAAAACAGGCTTATCCCAATTACTTTGAAAAATAGACATATAGAAAAGAAGAAAAATTACATAGAAAAATATATAAAATAAAAAATAATGTATATATATACGTACGAGTATATACACACAAACATATGATACACATATATTCACAGTCACTTAAGTACGTTGATGAGTGCGTTCTAACGCGCTCAATCTAAGAAGAAAATTTACTTTTGCTTTTAGTAATGTGATATGAAATATGTCAACATCCAAAGCAGTCCAGTTCAGAAGAGTTAAGGCCCTTCCAACATGCATAGCGGGTGGAAGACCCGTTCGTGCGTATGTTATTGAGAACAGTTCTTGCAGGTGCAGTCTAGTGTAATTGTTGGGAACATTTAACGCTAATCTTTGTAGTAATGCAGGACAGCTCATAACTCCTCGAACGAGTTTGACAACGTATACCAGGAGACGCAGATCTCTTCTTACGCTCAAAGAGTTATACCCGAGCATGGCCAGCAGAAACTGAGTAGGAAAAAGCCACGGATAGACACCGAACTCTCTCATATAGAGATATCGTAGATATTTTTTTGTACTTTCTCCACCATGAGCGAGTTCTGCGCCCCCACCGGGCTCCAAACGCAAGCATTGCTTTCTAGTTTACTACGGATCAATGAATTAAACAACGTTTTGAGCACCAATTGGTTTTCAAACGACTTAAAGATTCTCATTGTGTGTAGGTAGTTAAGGCAACAACAATGTGAAAGTTTAGAGATATATATTTTTTTTAATAAAACATGTTTTCTTTTCTTATTTGTGTTCATCTGATGATATAAAACACTTGCATCTAGTAAAACTATAATAATATTTTATGTGGAAAAATCAGTGTTTTATTAACTCTTTCACGGCGGGGGACCACTTAACTGGCCCATACATAATACGTGCCGTCCTGGCGAGCGGCCATTTAAGTGGCCACTAACTTTGCGTGTCGATATCTCAGTCAAAATTAAATCTTCTTTAAAATTTTTAACCTGAATATAAGACAAAACGTGTCCTCTAAAGACATCTCTTTTAAAATCATCAAAACTTCAAGTACTTGATCCATAAGAAGGATTTAAACAGACCGATTCGAGGCCGTCGAAATTTAAAGCATTTTAAATATTAGCGCCACACGTTCGGGTGTGTTGAAGGTCATGTTTCTAATGACGATTGCTCCCGATCAATATGACGTATTTTGCGTCGATATTTTTTTTGTAAGTATGCGTATTGCGTATTGAATTAATTGCCTTTTTCATTGTTTATGGATTATTGTTTTCTTTGTATAATAAACATACTTTTATTTGTATAATAGTGTTATAAGAATATTTTCTAATATTACGTGTGTATAGTGTCAGCTAAAAAATGCATCGGCGCACAGTTCGACAGTACTCAGATTCGGGATAATGGTGAGTCATATTTTTATGTAGATACAATATAAATTTATTGACTTAAAACACCGCCGCCTGTGGGACACACGAAAGATACTCGAGCCATCGCCGTAAAAAGGTTAAACAAATTACAATATATGCATATTCAAACATTTTTCAATCAGAGTTCATGTAGAAACATATTGAGTTTAAATGTAGACCAAGGATAGTATGGTTGGATCAATTGAATGACATAACGAAAGAAGGAAACGAAGAAAGTTACAGAAGTCGTAGAAGTTGTATGAGAAAGTGTATGAACGTAGAAAAGGCTAAGGATGTGTCTTAAGATAGGAAAGTATGGCGATCACTCCTCTCTGTACCCCGACAGGGCAGTGGCGGGATGGTGTGTATACGGTGTGTCCAATGGGAAAGGTGACTGATTTTATTTCACGTAACCACCAGCGCTATCTGTAGATGAATAAATTAATTGACTTGCGACACATTTCGATTATTTTTCATAAAAGTTTCAAAGCGCTGGCATCGTTGGTTCATTCGTAATGACGTAACAATTGAGAGTACTTTCAGAGTGTCGGTCCGAAAAGAAACAATGGAGCAATGTGCCAATATTAAATTTAGTTTTAAATTAGGTATGAGTGCCACAGAAACTTTTGAAACGATTCAAACTGTTTATGTCACTGAAGCAATGAGTCGTATTAACGTTTTTAAGCGGTATGCAAGATTTTGTGATGGCAGAGAGGGCATTGTCGAATATTCATGGCAAATAGATGCTTCTTTGTTCTGAGAAAACACCTTATATCTCGGTTGTTGTCCAGAAGGACAAAACTTACCATTTACAAGACACTGCTACGACCTGTCCTCACATATGGGTCTGAATGCTGGGTATTGAGTAAGAAGAACGAATCTTCCCTTCTAATATTTGAAAGAAAAATACTCAGAAAAATATTCGGACCCATACAGGAAAATGGATCTTGGAGAGTGAGATATAATGAGGAGTTATACAGCATATACAAAGAGCCCAACATCATAAAATACATCAAAATTGGGAGGCTACGTTGGGCGGGGCATGTAGCAAGAATGGGAGAAGAGGAAATGCCTAACAAAGTACTCTCTTCCAAGCCCCAAGGAAGACGTAGCGTGGGTAGACCGAGGCTTAGGTGGATGGATGGGGTGCAGAATGATGCAAACGTGATTGGCATCAGGGCTGGAGGAGTGCATCCCAGGATAGGGGAGGCCGGGGCCCACAATGGGCTGTAGCGCCATTGATGATGATGATGATGATGATGATGAGAGAGGGCATTGAAGATGATCAACGGACTGGATGATCATTCATAGTTCGAATTGAAGAAAATGTTCAAAAAGGGGCTGAAATTCTTCGAAATTATCGTTGTGCATCTACCAGGTTCATCGCTCTACTATTTTTGAAAAATTAATACAGTTAAAATATTTGTCAATATACAAAGATACAATGAAAGGAGATTAAAATTATAGGTAGAAAAAAGTGTAAGCTCAGAAAAGTTTTTTTTAAAAGATTGAAGGCGTACAACACATTACCAAAGAGAAAAAAATATAATAAAACAGTGTTCATGTGAAAAAAACATAAAACTAAGATTTTAAAATTTTACAGCTATTATATATGATATTTAGCCAGAATTGTTTCTGATCACTCAAATAGACATGTGACACATCGAATAATAAGTCCCGGGACTAACCAATAGATGGCGCCTCTAAAAACAAATCCATACCATTCTCAGTTAAAGGTAGGTACCTTTAGAAGTTGCGTATTAAACTTGACTTCATGACATTCCGACATTGTGTCATTGAATTTCGTGTGTTGATAAAACATTGCTTTTCAATGGGAAAAAATACCGTTCAAACTCAGCGATGGCTTGAAAAGTGTTATTCGGAATCTGCTCCGTTGAAAACAACCATTTGTCGGTGGTGTGCTGATTTCAAACGCTGTCGTACAGACACAAAATGATGCTGAACGCTCTAGTCGTCCAAATGAGGCTGTTACACCAGAAAACATAAAAAAAAACTCAAAATCGTGATGGTAAATCGCAAAGTAAAGTTGCGTAAGATAGCTGACATCCTGAAGATATAATTTGGTAGTGTTTACATTATTTTGCATAGCTCACTGAAAATTCTAAATTCACTGTCCGTCTCATTTTAATTGGAAATTTGGGCAAATGAAAGCATGCCAAGGACGAAGCGAGTCTAATATTGGTTTCTAACTGATTCCAGTCTCACTGCATAGACAGCAAAGGACGACGTAAAAAAGAAGAGCGGTGAACTGGAAAGGCCAATAAATAATATCTGTTTGAGCGTAGCGTTATAGTCAATGATCGGAAAAACGCTGAAAATATTCGATGTGATAAGAGGGGGTAGTGGGACAATTAAGGATATTATACAACAGAGACAGTATGTGAATTTGGCATCTATTTCTAGCATTCAACTAGTTCAATGTCTTCTGGTATGAAGTTAAATGATCGTACTTACGTAAGGTTGAAAATAAATCTAAGATAAACATTTTGAAGACGCTGTTCATTGTCCAGCTGTTCCTTTGTAACATCTAAGTAACATACATCCGTATAGTCCAGAATTGGAAAGAACAGAAATTGCACGAGTAAAATTTTGGTTTTAGTACGTAGGAATCTTTGCAACACTTTAAGGGAATGAAGGTTTAAGAAGGTCCTTCGGCTTACCTCATTTATTTGATCTCGCCATGAGAGAGTGTTATCTATTAGCACTCCTAGATTTTTAACAGTTTTATGTTCTAGTATGATAGAGCCATCAAATAATATTGGAGGGAGTAGGTCGTTGAATGAATGAATCGAATACAAAAATTGGAAATATTTTTCTTCAAATCATTGAAAATAACTTGATCGATTCACAGGTGCAGGCGGTGCTTGATTTGGTTGAGGAAGAAATATACGAGAGGGAGTTGTTGCCGGACAACTACAAGATGAAATGGATTCCTCACGATGACAAGTGTGACGCATCCTATGCTTTGCTGGCAGCCATAGATAGTTATGCCGACGACTGTGTGCATGTGTTCTTCGGTCCAGTCTGCGAGTACGCTCTTGGTGAGTAATTTTGATATTTAACTTAACAGTTGTCGGACCTTACGCCAAATTTCTGTGATTTGTTTATCCACTTAATTGACATATACAGGCAAAACCCAAAACATTTCATCTTGGTCTTTATTTCAATCGGTCGACATTTCAATACAGGAAAACCCCTAATTACGTGTATATTTATTCTTAGTTTTCCCTTCAATTAACTGATATACCATATACAGACACAACCTAAAAATCTCCTGTTGGTATTTCTCTCAATTTACTGACATACTCGTATACAGGCAAATCTCAAAATTTATTTATTTTCACAAAACAGGCTTAGCCCAATTACTTTGAAAAATACAAGAAGTGTTTACATTAAAAATAAAGACAAACTATTTATAATAAAAAAATATTTTTTTTTATTATATATTGAAAAAATAATGTTTATGCATACATATATTATAAACACACAAACACACGTATGTTATATTCAAAGTCACTTAAGTACGTTGATGATTGCTTTTTAACACGCTCAATCGTAGAAGAAATTTTACTTTTGCTTTTGGTAAAGTGATATGAAACATGTTAATATAATAATAAAGCAGTCCCGTTCAAAAGAGTTAAGGCCCTTCCAACAGGCATAGCGGCTGGTAGACCCGTTCTTGCGTATGTTATTGAGAACAGTTCTTGCCGGCGCAGTCTAGTGTAATTGTTAGGAACGTTTAACGCTAATCTTTGTAGTAATGCTGAACAGCTCACAACTCCTCGAACGAGTTTGACAACGTATACCAGGAGACGCAGATCTCTTCTTAAGCTCAAGGAGTTATACCCGAGCATGCTCAGCAGAAACTGAGTAGGATAAAGCCATGGATAGACACGAAACTCACTCATATAGAGATATCGTAGATATTTTTTATGTACTTTCTCCATCATGAGTGAGTTCTGCGCCCCCACCGGGCTCCAAATGAAAGCATTGTTTTCTAGTTTGCTACGGATCAATGAATTAAACAACGTTTTGAGCACCATTTGGTTTTCAAACGACTTAGAGATTATCATTACTAATCCTAGAGTTTTATACGCTGAGTTGCACATAACTTCTATGCGAGAACCAAATGCGAGATTGCTGTGGAACAAGACACCCAGATCTTTAATATTACCTCTTCTTAGTCTTTTTTTCCCTTAACTGACATATACAACAAAAAATCAATTTTTTTTGGTCTTTCTTTCCATTACAAACAAAACTCAAAATATCTTCTTTGGGTTTTCCTTTCAATTAATTGACATATACGAATTTATGCATACCCCAAAATATCGTTTCTTGGTCATTCTTTTAATTGACTTACATATACAGGTAAACTTTAAAATATATCTTCTTTGTTATTCTTTCAATTGACTGACAGACACAGAGCATTGTCTTCCGCCCATAACGATTTGGCCTTGCAGTCGATGTCCCTGGTTTGCTTGGAGTTACCCATGTTCTTTTACGCTTAGGATTCTTGAAATATATCCATTTTTAATCGCCAGTCACAATTCGATGGAGAAAGGATTTTCTTTTGTACCTGGCGAGCAGCATTTCGTAAGTGGTTTTTCGGTTTTCCTGCTGTCTTTCATTCAGTTCATGTGAAACCCATTTTCTCACCTTCTGGATCTTTCTCATGACTTTCAAACGTATGGAGACGGCTTTTCGTGTCATATTTAATTGATCCGCGAGTTGTTGTTGCGTTTGAGCATCATCCTCATCCAACAATGCTCGTTATTCGGCGTCTTCAAACTTTCTCGGTGGTCTTCCACGTTCTTCGTTACTCACGTCAAAATTGCCCCTTTTGAATTTTTTAAACCACTCAAAGCATTGTGATTTACCAAGAGCATGCTCACCGTAAGCTTCGACAAGCATTCGATGCGATTCTGTAGCAATTTTCTACAAATGCTAACAGAAAATCAATGCTGTCCGCAAATCATAGTTTTCAGGCACAAAAACAGACATGTTCAACGCTATGAAAACATAGGTATTAAAGTTGTATTAAACTTGTATTGTTGTGAATTAAAAGTCTTTGACAAATGTAAACACAAGAAAAAGGCACCAATGACGTGGTTTGATAGTCACTACATTGACAACTAGAGCCATCTTTGAGCAAATTCCGGTTTCATATTTATAGACCTGGTATACAGGTGTATCAAGTTCAATTCCTGAAAGAACAAATAAATATAAAAAAAAAAAAACGGTCCCAGTCTGGTGCTAAAATTCGTTTGGTAATAACACACGCAAGCACTAGACGTGTGCGAATATTGTTACTTATCCATGTTTGGTAGTATTTCTAACACTGACCATGGCGAACTGTGAGTTACGTGTCTATTTAAGTAGTTATTAACCTGACGGTTTGATTCCTGCTTACGATGCTTAATGCCCGACTTTATTGTGTTCGCATTATCAATTTTTATATGGGGTACTTCTATACTCTTTTTTGTCATTTATGCATCAAGTGGGTACTTCTATACTCTTTTTTGTCATTTATGCATCAAGTGGTTTTTATCGTTTATGCATCAAGTGTTTTTCGATATTATTTTGTTATAAATAAAAATAACATTTGTATTTTAACGCTTAAAAATTAATTTTAATTTATAATTTTTACTTGCTCTATGACATATGTACCCTAATTATATTTTTAAAGAAGGAACTGTAGAAAGTCAATAGAAATAATGGGAGTTGTATGATGATGTGTATGGATGTAGAACAAGCTAAGGGTGGGTGTGTATTGGAAAATAAAAACCTGGCTTCCTTTCTCCTACCTAGAGAAATGGCTTGATGTTATGCGTGTATGTGTAATATATATCAGTAGTAACGGAAATAAATTTGACAGATTAGAGGCCCTAGAAATTTCAAAGTCAGTACATCGAGGCGAACATCTGGTAAACACATATATCCCAAAAATATCTCCGCTGCTGGCCAAGATCGTCGAATGCCTCCCTCAGTCCCCAAGTCGTTGAAGCGTGTATATCGGTACCAGTTCGAACATAATTCAGTCTTGTTTGTGCTTGAAGATGAGGTTTGCACCTTGAAACCGGTAAGGTTATACCGTTACAAAAAGTGAAATAAACAGTGTTTGATAAAACAAATTACAAGGTCTTTAAACCTCCACAACGTTAATGGCTTAACTATAAACAATATAATATATTTAATTAAAAGTTTAATGTGAAAACAAAATTAAGTAAAATATTACATTCATGTATTAACAGAGAAAAAAATATTGTTAAAGATTTTAATTGTATTATGTTAAAAAATCTTAAATTAATTTTAAAATTGTAGTATTCGAACCATTCAAATGAATTGATGAACTTAACTCCAAAAAAATTTGAATCAAAATAAATTTGAAAAAAAAATATATCGTCGTTTTACATTTAAAAAATCTTGTTTTATCTTAAAACCACAAATAAATGTAAATCTTATTAATTGTGCTTTCTAAATATTTAAATTTAAGCCTCTAATCCACAGGTAGACGGGTAGTTTGTCAGGGGGAATTAAAATGAGCCTACCCTTTGATTTATACATTTCGTTCGTCCAAATTGGTTCAGAAAGTTCCTGAAGCTGAAACCATCTGCTGTCAAGTTGAAAATTAATTCTGAAGATCAAAGTGAACCTCCCATAACCATAAAAATTAAATGATCAGTAAAATTTTGATACCCCAGACAAAAGTGCAGATAAAATTTCAGCAAAACTCGTAAATCACATCTTTTGTTAGAAGTTACTTGATCTAAAACGGATTCTCAGGTGTTTTTCGTAAAAATTATTAGAGATTTTAAGAATTTAAGATGTCTGAAAGAAGACCCAGCATTACTTGGCATTAATTTAAGATATTCCACAATTTAATAATAATCATAACCTCTGAGTTTGAAGACAAGAGTTGTGGATTTCGACTTTATTAGGTTATAAAGAACCCAGCGAAAGGGTCTTCTTCTTCTTCAGCCGTCTCTCCAATGCTGAATGTAGGCCCTTTTCTAAAACCTTCCACACTTCCCTGTCTTGGGCTTTTCTCGTCCATTTTCTATCAGTGACAGGGATAATGTCATCAGCCCACCTCTTCTAGGGCCATCCCATCGGTTTTCTCGTATCCCACAGCCTGCATTTCAGGACTCTGGGTGCCCATCTTTCATTTCGTTGCCTTGCAACGTGACCCGCCATTGCCATTTCATGCCAGCAACACGGTTTATTATGTCAATAACCCTAGTCCGTCGCCTGATTTCTTCATTTCTGACTTTGTCTATCAGACTTATGCCCAACATCAGCATTCGGAAAGCTCGACCATGTTCTCAAAAACAAGGAAGTTCCCACAAATCTAAAAAGAAAAGTCTTCGATGCATGCGTCCTCACTGGGCTAACGTATGGCTTGAAAACGATGACATTAACTACCAAGCGAAAGGGTAACACAATAAAATACTTTTTTTTTTAGTTTATTACTCAGTTAAACATAGAGTTAATTATATTTTTTTAAATAATTTGACATATCGCTGTTCCCAATCATAACGATGATCTCAAGAGCGTTTCCAATCTAGCTAACATATTACCTTACAGAAGATGTACAGAAGAAAGTGACTTTACAAGTCCATCGAGAACTTGACCAATTTGGAGATTTTCTTTAGGGAAAACGAAAGAATGTTCCACTGAAGATACCCTCTACCTAAAATATTTCGTCGAAATATTTGTGTTTGTTAACTTTTTCAAGAATGTGAAGTATTTTTTTAAATAATTTGATATAGCACTGTTCCCAGTCATTACGATCATCTCAAGAGCGTTTTCCATCTAGCTAACATATTAACTTACAGAAGATGTACATAAGAAAGTGACTTTACAAGTCCATCGAGAACATGACCAATTTGGAGATTTTCCTCAAGAAGAGCGAAAGAATGTTCCACTGAAGATACCCTCTACCTAAAATGTTTGGTCGAAATATTTGGTTTTGTTAACTTTTTTAAGAATCTGAAGAGTTCTAGTATTTGATTCATACAAATTAAAATAAGTACTATACAAAGGATATAGCTGTCCGGTTGAATCTATTTATTTGTATTCCTTAGGAAACTCTGAAGTCTTTCTTTAAAAAAAAAACGGAAATATACTTAGATGATTTTTTTGCGTACATACATTGACATATATTGTTACGGATGGTAAAAATTAAGGAACCCTTATCACCTTTACGTTTAAAACAAGAATATAGAGACGCTAAAAATTAAATTGTCGTCCAGGTCGGTCCACAGCCCGGCATGCTACGTTCTTTCACTGTGAATCTCATTGATTAAATTGGTGTATGTTGTATAATGGGCATTCGAGCCGTCGAGTCTATCGCCTGCAAACATCCAGTTCTTGACCAGCTACCAGGTGGCATGCGTTAATTCGTGAGCCAACTATTTCCAGCGCATCACTTTTTTATAGCTGTTAATATGGTGCTGCTACGTTTAAAAATGAACCGTTTCATTCAAGTAATCGTCCCGCCTGGCACCCATCATCTTCCTAAGTCACCTGTTCTCAAAATTGAGGAGTCTCCTTCTTGCAGCTTGGTATTTTGTCAAGATTTATAACCGTATAGTTAATAAGAAGATGTTGGTATATGGACTTAACGCATATAGTAGAAAAATAATAATTAAAACAAAGGAGAGTAAGGATTTAGCAAGTTTTAAAAATACTCGTGATTTAATCTCAAATTATCGAGTTCGTGAGAATTTTTGACAAAAGAAATAAAATCGGTAAAAAGTATCAGTTTACAACTAAGGTCCAAAAAATTCGATTTGAACAAGTTTGAGCGTGTATGGATAAATACCGTTGAATTAGTGCAACACCAAGTGTATTGTATTGTATTATATTACACGTCCGTTGTATTGCCATTTGGTAATATTTTTCAACCAACCTGAAATATGTTAAAGTGGCCTTAAGGGAAAACCAGACTGGAGTTCTTTTTTTTAATGTTTATATCTGGGTTACAACAGGAATCGAACCCGCAAACTATGGGCAGGAAAATAAACGTCTTACCAACTAGGCCACGATGGTCGCCGAGTGCTACAAGATAAATGGCTAAAAGGAAAATAAATGATAACAAGGTGTGAACTTGATAAAACTAGAGTGCTTTAAATTCTGCTCGATTATCTCAGCATGAATAAGGTAAGTGTGCCATGACCCTCTATCGAAAAAGGACTTGATGGAGTGGTGCCGTACTGAATCACCATGGTTCAAAAATGCTAAGGCCTACATCAGCTTAAAAAAATATAATTGCAATTTTTTGGGATTGTCAGAGAACTCGACCAATTTACTTCAAAGAGAGAAACACTTAGGTTACTGCCGAGAATGACGTGTTATTTATGTACACATGAAAGGACGTCATAAGAATTAAGTGTTATTAATGTACACACGAAAGGATGTCATAATAGTAACATGTTATTAATGTACACATGAAAGGATGTCACAAGAATTACGTGTTATTAATGTACACACGAAAGGATGTCATAATAATTACGTGTTATTAATGTACACATGAAAGGATGTCATAAGAATTACGTGCTATTAATGTACGCACGAAAGTATGTCATAAGAATTACGTGTTATTAATGTACACATGAAAGGATGTCATAAGAATTACGTGTTATTAATTTACACATGAAAGGATGTCATAAGAATTACGTGTTATTAATATACACATTAAAGGATGTCATAAGAATTACGTGTTATTAATGTACACACGAAAGGATGTCATAATAGTTACGTGTTATTAATGTACACATGATAGGATGTCATAAGAATTACGTGTTATTAATGTACATATGAAAGGATGCTATGAAAACAAAACGTCGAGAAAAGCTCTCACAATGCTTACATTCTTGCACGATAATGCGCCAGTGCACACTTTTGTTGCTGCAAAAGCTGATATTTAATACAGTGCCAATAATTAAATCACCCCCCCCCCTCACCCCCTATAGTTCCAGCTTGACAACTAGTGATAATTTTTTTAGTTTCAATACTAAAATACATTTTGCTAGGATAAACAAATAAAAGTGACGAAGAAATGATCTCTGCTGCAGTGTTATACCACTTTGGAAACAAAATTTCATAATATGTTTTTCAGTGGTATTAAAAAATTATTTATTTTATTTTTATTTATTTATTTAACACTTTTATTGCAATACAATCTGGCGGGCTTATTGCCAGGCGGCAATCTCTTCCAACCAACCAGATAAAAGTAAATGAAGCAAGTTACGTGGTCGCATAAATCATTCAAATGACTATCGATCCCCACGAAATCCATAAACATATATGTGAGAACATGCCCACAAACCCCACAAAGACGGACAATCACCCGAACATCATTTTTCATATAAAGTGAGATATCATCAAACAAAAGGAAAGGAAAGGATGGTGGAGAGGAAAGGAAAAGAAAAATCAGGAATGAAACACGTTATTTTACTGACTAGAAATTAAGAGTTTTTTCAGTCGCTTCTTAAAGCATGCCAAGGACGGAGCGAGTCTTATATTGGTTTGTAACTGATTCCAGAGTCTCACTGCATGGACAGTAAAGGACGACGTAAAGAAAGAGGAGCGGTGAACTGGAAAGGTCAATAAACAATCTCTGTTTGAGCGTAGCGCTAATCCATGATTGGAAAGACGCTGAAAATTTTCGGCGAGATAAGAGGGTGCGGCGGGACAGTTAAGGATATTATACAATAGAGACAGTATGTGAATTTGGCGTCTATTTCTAACATTCAACCAGTTCAATGCCTTCTGGTATGAAGTTATATGATCGTACTTTCGTAGGTTGAAAATAAATCTTAGGCATACATTTTGAAGACGTTGTAATTTGTCCAGCTGTTCCTCTGTAACATCCAAGTAACATACGTCCGCATAGTCCAGAATCGGAAAGAGCAGAGATTGTACGAGTAAAATTTTGGTTTTAGTTGGTAGGAATCTTTGCAACACCTTAAGGGAATGAAGGCTGAAGAAGATCCTTTGGCTTACCTCATTTATTTGATCTCGCCATGAGAGGGTGTTATCTATTAGCACTCCTAGGTTTTTAACAGTTTTATGTAATGGTATAATAGAGCCATCAAGTAATATTGGAGGAAGTAAGTCAGTGTTGAATTTACCGAGAAGCTGAGGGCTGCCAATGAGGATCGCTTGAGACCTCTTAGGATTGATGAGTAAGCCATGCTCCCCAGTCCACTCCGAGATCGATTGAAGGTCCGTATTTAAATTGTTCAAAGCCGCGTGAAAGAAATTTGGATCAAAATGAATATATATCTGCAGGTCATCCGCATACAGATGATAAGAACATTTAAGAGAAGATGTTATTGGGTTGATGAATATAGAAAAAAGGAGTGGAGAGAGAATTCCACCTTGGGGAACGCCTGCAGAGAGATCAGTCCATTCAGATATACGCTCTTATTATATGATCCTTGTAAAAAAAAATTAACAACAGAGTGGCTATATTGATAAATTGAAAAAAAATATTTCATTGCATCACCTTTTTTTATAAGCTTGGGCCGAAATTTTTTATACCTTCCTACGTATGTTATCATGGTTATAAATCGTTAGCAATATGTATATACATGAAAAGTCAAATTAACTGGGGTCACGATAAATGTCAGGCAAAACACCCAGATTCATATAATTTGAGAGTCCATTAGAAATTTCTTGTTTTTTTTTTCATATTTAACATTAAAAATATATATTTTATACACTTTTCATGTAAAGTAATAATTATTGAATAAAAAAAAAATTATCGTTTTACAAATATTCACGTACATGTACCGTATATCCAAAGCCAAACCATTAAAGGATTATTCTGTTTCCGTTCCCCGACCAAAAGAATATTAATCAAGTCTCTGGGTATTGATATCTTCGAGTACACATATATGTTTTTGTACATAAACTACAATATCATTAATGCATGAGAAGATATCTTATACAAAAGAAGGACTAATCAAGTCTCTGGGTATTGATGTCTTCGAGTACACATATATGTTTTTGTACATAAACTACAATAGCATTAATGCATGAGAAATTATCTTATAGAAGGACTAATCAAGTCTCTGGGTATTGATATCTTCGAGTACACATATATGTTTTTGTACATAAACTACAATAGCATTAATGCATGAGAAGATATCTTAAAGAAGGACTATTAAAAAATAAATTTTCTAATAGGAACGTTCTCCTAATACAGGGATGGCGAACCTATGGCACGCGTGCCACAGGTGGCACGCGAGACGATTTTGCGTGGCACGCGAATGAGGAGAAAAAATAAAAGTGTATAAGAAAAAATAAAAAAAGTTATAGAAATAGTATTAAAAAAATATTTAAATAGCGACGTGTATTTTCTTCGTTCATAAATAATTTCAGAAACGAAGGATATGACGACATTCATGCATAAATAAATCGCATTGTTTAATGCTTCCCGCGCGGTGCTAGTCCCTTGAGGTGTATTTTTTTTTTGTAATGAACTTCGCTCCCGGCACGAGCCGTTCCGAACTGTTTGATTTATCCACGACATACGTCGCACTGCGCGCTCTCGATGCGCATTAGATCATCAGCTCTCCTGTGGTTTAGGTGTATAATTGCTACTCTTGTGGATGAATATGATTTATCGACAATTTAAATTCGACGATTTGATGTTTCAGTGACAGAATAACTCTTTACCTGATCGGAGCAGTTTTGTTATCAATTTGTGCTATAAAAACAATCTAACTAATACAGAAACAAACTGTTTATTGGCACCCACAAAGATGGCTGTACCATATAAGAAACAAAAACTTGGTGAAGCCAGCAGTAAAAATTCTGGCAGACAATTTCAAAATTGGTGGACTGAAATGTACGGTGTAATTGAAAGAAGTGACAAAACAATATGTGTTATATGTTCTGTGTCAGTGGTATCTAGAACATCATCTGTAAAAAGACACTATGAAACAATTCATAAGGAACTTCTTGGCAAAAGCAGAGATGAACAAAAAGAATATATTTTAAGAGCAATCAAAAACAAAAATCTACAATCGAGTGCTTTAAATAAGTTTGTTAATAGTAATTCCAATTATGTTGCTGCTAGCTTTGAAATAGCCAAAATAATTGCCAAAAATGGAAAACCATTCAGCGATGGAGACTACATCAAGAATGCATTTTTAGAATGCGCACCATTTCTTTTTGAGGATTTTGGAAATAAAGAAAAAATATTCGAACGAATAAAAGAATTGCCTATCGCTCGAAATACAATAAAAGACAGAATCTTGAAGATGGGTAAAAATGTAACATATCAACAAAAAACAGATATAAAATTATGTGATTGGATTTTTATTTGTCTTGATGAAAGCACTGATGTCACTCTCTCGGCTCGATTAGCTATTTTTGTTCGATATTTTGTTGGCAATAAAATAATGGAAGAATTAATAAGTTTGGTATCTTTACCAGAAACTACTAAAGGCACAGATGTTTGCAAAGCAGTTGTAGAGGCTCTTTCTAGAGCAGAAATAAATTTGTCGAAAATCGTTTCAGTAAGTACAGATGGTGCACCCAGTATGATTGGCCAAACAGCAGGATTCGTCAATTTATTTACAAAGTTTGTTGGCCATCCACTGTTAGCATTTCATTGTATAATACACCAGGAAGCGCTGTGTGCAAAGGATGGTCTTAAATCTTTTGAAGATGTGATGAAACTTGTGACTAAGATAGTCAATTATATTGCTGCGCATCCTTTATGCAAAAGAAAATTTGAATCATTATTAAATGAGGTCAATTCGATGTATAATGGATTAACGATGTATAATAACGTTCGTTGGCTTAGTCGCGGCAAAGTACTTCAGCGTTTCGTCGAGTGCTTTGATGAAATTTATATGTTTTTAAGTAACCAGAAAATAATTCAGTATGAAGAATTATCAGATGTTGAGTGGATTTCGAGATTGATGTTCTTTACTGATTTTTGCTCCCATTTGAATGATCTAAATATAAAATTACAAGGCCGTGGCAAAATAATTACTGTTATATTTGATAATATAAAAGCATTTGAAGCTAAGTTACAAAAATTTCAGCGTGATATAATGACCAGAAATTTTAAGTACTTTCCCAACCTAAAAAAATACATGATGGATCTGGAAATCCATGAAAAGCCAGACGTAGGAAAATTAATAGAATCATTTGAAAATGCTTTAGACGCAACAATAGAACAATTTTCAAAAAGGTTTGTTCAGTTTCGACAACTTGAAGAAACTACAAAATTTATTGCCCATCCAGACACATATAAGTATCAACAATTAAACTTAACAATGTTTGAATACATGGAATTAGATGATTTTGAAATGGAATTGGTAGATTTTCAGTCGAGTTCGATATGGACACAAAAATTTAAAGACTTAAGAATTGTTTTGGAAGAAATTGAGCGAGATCGATTCGTTGGACCAGTCCAGAGGAATGCCGAAAATGAAGTACTTACAACTTGGCAATCCATCCCGGAAACTTTTTCTTGTCTTAAAAAAATAGCAATGGGCATATTAACAATTTTTTCGTCGACGTATTCCTGTGAATCATTATTTTCTTCAATGAACTTTATTAAATCAGACATAAGAAGTAGACTTACAGACGAAAGTACTACTGCTTGTATTTTATTAAAAGCTACCAGCTATGAACCCGATATAAAATATTTGGCATCTAGCATCCAACAACAAAAATCTCACTAATAAGTTTTGAGGTTCACAATTTTTTTCAAGTCTATTTTTTTATTTATTTCTCTTAGTTCGCCATTAATAAGTACTTAATTATTTTCCTCGGTGTATTAATTTTTGTTTTTATTAAAAATCTGAAGTTACACAAACATTTGATGCATTTTTATTTCCATGGCATGTGGCACGCGACATATTATTTTATTGAAAAAAAAAAATTTTTTGGCACTCAGTCTCAAAAAGGTTCGCCATCCCTGTCCTAATAAATAATGGCGCAATAAGAACTGCAATTTGTAATTTAAATTAGGTATGTGCTGCAATCGTGTACCGATTTATGATTAATTTATAAATCATGTAAATGATGTAAGTCCATTATAAATGTTATGCGTTTAACAACTAAAAAATGGCGGTAAATAAAAAAATATAGTTGTTGCGCCACCTTATGAAATAGGTACGTAATATAGGGTGTCGCAATCAGAACTTCAATTAAAAATTTAAATTAAGTTCTGCAATCATGTACCACTGCATGACTAATTTGTAAGTTATAAAAATGATGTTTGTCTATTATAAATAGTATACGTTTGACAACTAAAAAAATGAAGGTAAATTTAAAATTGCAGTTCTTGTTGCACAGCCCTATTAAAAAAATTGGGGGCTCGCAACGAGGAATCCAATTTTAAATTTAAATTAAGTTGAGCAATCATGGACTATTGCACTACTAATTTATAAGTTATACAAATGACGCATGTGTTTTATAAATATTATACGTTTGACAAATCAAAAAATTGGAAATTTAAAATTGTAGTTCTTGTTGCGGCAGCCTATGAAATAATACCTATAGGGTAGCATAACGAGAACTCCAATTTTAAATTTTAATTAAGTTATGCAAATGTGTACCGCTGCATAATTAATTTACAAATTATGTAAATGATATATGTTAATTACAAATATTATACGTTTGACAACTACAAAATGATGGCAAAGTTGAAATTGCAGTTTTTGTTGCGCCTTCCCATATCCTACCTAATTAATGATTGGTAAGCTGTGTGTGGATTATTTTTCTATATATCAAATTCAATTGCAAAATTTTAATTCGAAGATGCATATAACTCCATACTGTTCAAATGTTGTAGAAATGCGTGCATGTAGAAGAAAACAAGGGGTGACTGTGTTTTGTAGAATACTGAATGAAGTGATAAGTGTTGAATGTGAACTTAATGTTGATGTGTTAAGTTAGATGAAGGAGAGCAATCCGAGATGGTTTGAACACGTGGAACGAATGAATGAAGAAATACTAAAAAAACAAATATACAGCGCAAATGTAAGTGGAAGGCGTGGTGGAAGACGATCAAGGAAAGTATGGTTGGATCGAGTGAATTATATTTTGAAAGAAGGAAATGGAAAAGTCACAGGAATCTTGAAATTGTCATATTCAAACGTAAAACATTACATCAAATTCTCGTGAACGTTACATCGTTACAAACGTTACATCAAATTCTCGTGAACAGTATTTTTAGGACCTCAGATATCTTTTGTGACGTAGAACTCTGGTTATTCTCAACTGAACTGTTGATTTGCTCGCCATCAGCAGTAATCAACGTTCCACGACGGATACCATAACGAAATCTTTCAAACTACACTTGACACACTCCATTGTTAACTGTACTGTCGTCATTCTCTGTAAATGTTTTTTTTTGGTTACTTTCGAATTTTTTTAACTAGAAAATAAAAACATCAAGCACTGAATAAAAAACTTATTTTAGTTTCATCTACAAAATGATGCCAAATAACCGCGAAAACAATTTAGTTAAAGAATAACTGACAAAATGCGATAAACAATAATCTTTCACAATAATATACATTCAGCCTGTTAGAAATGAAGTGAGTAAAGAAGATTTTGTTCTAGTGACATCTATCTAAGAAATATGTTACTACTTTTCGGATGACATAATATATTCGAAACATTCACAAGTCGGAATATGACAATAGCAAAAGCGACATTGTCGCCTCGCGTATAAATAAATATTCAATTCAATCTAAAGGCAGTGATTAATATTCAGGACAATACTTTGGGTCGAAAAATATGCGAGTTTCTCCAGTATTGAGTTTTAAACAATTTTTCTCCGTTTTAAGGTAAACAAAATTAGCATAGATATAGATGCCGTGAGGGAAAAAAGAGTCGAGTGTCAATGAAAATCTTTTGATATGTAAATACGAGGTTACTTTCGTTGTAAAATCCTTTAAATTGAATCACATGCCTTTTTCTGTGAGATGAGAAAATTGGAGATTTAATGTTCAACATTTCATGTTATTATTAACTGTTATCGTTTTTAAAATTCATATTTAACATACATTGATTTATGTGTTAAAGATCACCATTGGTCGATGGGTGGTATACAAATGTTGAGTGGGAATGTGTGTGGGTTGCTGTATGCAAAATAAATGGAAGTGTAGACGGAACGTGAAGATAAATTACAAATTTTTTAGAAGTAAATTGTATGAGAGATGCGAGAGGAAAATTTTGAGAATGAATTGTGGGATATTTAAAGTCACGGTAATAGAAATGTCATGGTAATAGAAAAGTCATGGCGATAGAAAAGTCACGGTGATAGAAAAGTCATGGTGATAGAAAAGTCATGGCGGTAGAAAAGTCATGGTGATAGAAAAGTCATGGTGATAGAAAAGCCATGGAATAGAAAAGTCATGGTGGTAGAAAAGTCATGAAGATAGAAAAGTCATGGTGATAGAAAAGTCATGGTGAAAGAAAAGTCAAGGTGATAGAAAAGTGATGGTGATAGAAAAGTCATGGTAATAGAAAAGTCATGGTGATAGAAAATTCATGGCGATAGAAAAGTCATGGTGATAGAAAAGTCATGACGATAGAAAATTCATGGTGATAGAAAAGTCAAGGTGATAGAAAGTCCTGGTGAAAGAAAAGTCCTGGTGATAGTAAAGTCCTGGTGATAGTAAAGTCATGGTGATAGAAAATTCCTGGTGATAGAAAAGTCCTGGTGATAGAAAAGTCCTGGTGATAGAAAAGTCATGGTGATAGAAAAGTCATGGTGATAGAAAAGTTATGGTGATAGAAAAGCATGGAAGTAAAAATAAATGCGATATATGGGTAAACAATGACAGTTTGGAGCAAGTTGTGGAGTGCTACTATTTGGAAAGTATTTTCTCAGGAAGAGGTACGAGATACATTAAACATCGTGTGGTGATAGAAAACACAGTCAATGAGGCCCTTTAACTCATGTACTCGAACCGGACTGTTTAAAATTTGTTTAAAATACTCGAACCGGACTGTTTAAAGATGTTAGTGAATAAAAATATTTAAGTAAGAACTTAGTTAGATGTATGGGAATAAATCATGGACGTAAAAAAATACATATAGGAGCCAAATAAATGCTGCAGAATGTTTGCACCGAGATAAATACATAGCGTGACAATGTATGACCATACGGAATGAAAAGATAGTATTTGGTGCCAAATTTTATGTACGGGAGTGAAACGCGGATGTGGAAAATGACTGATGAGAGCCGAATAAATGCTGTAAAATGAGTGCATTGAGAAAAATACACGGGGGGACAATGTATGAAATTACGGAATCCAGTGATTAGGGATGACTACGAACTAAAGACTGATGTGTTGAATGAGGTGTTGAAGATCACTTTGAGTACGTGAAACGAATGAATGAATGAATTACCTAATAATATAAATAAACAGTGTAAATGTGAGTGGAAAGTGTGTTAGAGGAAAAGATAAGAAAGTAAAGTTAGATCAAATTAATAATATTTTGGAAGAAGGAAATGTAGACGGTCAAACAAATTATTTGAGTTTTATGAGAAAGTATATGGATGCAGGAGAAGTGAAAGATGTAACATATGTCGCGAAAGGAAAGTCTGACGTTCCGTCCTCATGGTATGCATGTGCCATTAATCTTTTTTAATTTAATTTTAGTAAATTATTGCTAAATTAATCAACATCAACTTTGCTATTTTAAAAAAAAAGTAAGTTTTGATTCTGTTTTTAATCATAGATGCGTGCGATAAACAGTCTCTCGTATTAATAAAATTTGATAAAACTAAACAAGAAGTAAACTGCATCTGTTGAAATGGTGTGTTATATTTATTTTTGTATACATCAAAGATGGAAAACTAGATACCTACCCAGTTTTGTATACAAATAATGTTTGGTGTGAGCTCGTTATATCGGCTAGCCACCTCATCATTATGTCAACCTAAATATTCTGGTCCATTGGGTCAGAGGTTCTTTAATGGTTTCTGAATCGAAATTCAATCGATTTGAACTGGAGATGGCAGCTGGTAAAAAGGTCTGTAACAAGGCCGTCTAGTACGTCACTCCAAGCTCCCCTTTAGCTAATAGAAGTTATTCAAAATATTTTAAGGTTTTTAAGAAACCGGTAACATTTTAACGTTATTTTGGATCCCTCAACTTGGGGTCTTGATACCCATGACAGAAGAGAAGAAAAGGCATGGCAAAGGGTGCTTTGTAGGGACTACGACTGATCTGGAGAAACAGACATATCTCTCGAGAAGTTAAAATAAGTCTTTTTACACTAATTTTAATCTCCGGAAACTCTTATTTAACGGGATAGACAAAATAAGAGTAATTAGCAACAGTGGTGTGTATAAACTTTTATGTGCTGACTATGATAATTTATATATAGAAAAGACAGGAAGATCATTTGAAAAGAGATTTCATGAACACAAATCCGCCTTAATAAATCCTTTAATTTATTTAATGGCGTGCCGACTTCAATAAAAGTAAAGGTAGGAAAACCATTTAGACAGTCGATCGGAGCGTGGTTGTTATTGCGACAGGATTTTGAGTACTTGGGCTTTCAGGATGAATGACGAGTGGAAAGGATTTATGTGAGCTCGTGACTGTGGGTCTCTTCTTGTTGTTTTAATTTTGGTTGTTTTTGTATTTGTGTTTCTGTGTGTTTTTCTTTTTTTCTTCTTTTTTTTTTTGTTTTGAATTTGTTTTGATTTTTATTCTTATGATTGTGTGCGGTATATTGTGGGATGAATACTTTTGGTCTTTCTGGAGTGATAATGTGTGAGGAGTTGAGTTTCGCTAGATGTTTCCAGTTGTAGTTGAGTGTCACTGTTTGTCAGGTTGATGAGAGCGTGCAACGGGGTTTTTTTGTGTAATCAAAAATCGGAAAGAAGTATCGATTTATTTTTTCATGCTTAATATCCTCAGTGAGATACAGGCAAAAGCCTAGTTTACTGGGGATACGACAAATGAAAGGCAACAAACCCAGATCCATTAAAAATATATATGTCCAAATCAAATGACCTGTGGTTTTTTCTCAAATTGTGTATATTTCTTGTCATGTGTAATAATAAATAAATAAAAAATATTAAATGGCTAATCATTGTCACCGTGAAAATCATACATTTTCTATTGATGATGCCAAATTCTTACATATCAGTAGTAATGGAAATAAATTGGACAGATTAGAGGCCCTAGAAATTTCTAAGTCAGTGCATAGAGGTAAAGATCTAGCAAACACATATATTCCCACAATCTCGCTGATGTTGTCTCCTGCCTTTCTCCATCCATAATCCCCAGCCCGAATGTTTACCGTTAGAAGTGTGTATGTTGGTACTAGTCCGAACATAATTCAGTCTTGTTTCCGCTCCCCTGATGCTGATGGGAAAGCCTTGAAACTGGTTGGGTTATACCGTTACATAAAGTGGAATAAATAGTGTTTGATAACACAAATTACAATGAAAACATGACTTATGCCTCAGAAACTTGAACAGTACAGATCATATAAATACCAAGGATAGATTCCTTCAAAATGTGACTTTGGAGGCTCAGCGGAAGTGGAATATCGCGTAGTCGTAACGTTGAAGACTCATGAGTATTGACAACCTCTTTCCAGTATAAGTGATATCTTACTCTGTGTAATATTTTTTGAAATAAGCTTCGTTTGATCACTCTATCAGATGGATACTCAGTCTATGACCCTTCTGCAATTGCCACTATCAGAATTGATCAGCAAATACTATCACTGTCTCACAAAATCCTACGAATTACTTATTCTCTATGCGAAATCTCTCTCTCTTAAACCAATGTATCGTTATGTAGATTTAGTAGTTGTGTTGTATACTTACGATATGCGTGCGCCTGCGTAACACTGCGCGTGCGCGTGATTATCAACTTCGCAATCAACAAATGCCATCACCATCAACTAATAGTGAATGAGGCACTCATATTTATATACCATAGCTTAGACTCAAAATTGTAGAAGAAGTTGCCGACCTTAACCTGGAATACAAGACGGGTGACAATATGCTAAACATCATGTGCTATGCTGACATCATAGCCAAATCAGAGAAAGACCTGCAACAAATACTACATCGATTCCACACTGCTTCCAAAAAATACAACACGTCTATCTCCATCAGCATGACTCTTGCCAGAGAGTAAATTGGATGCAGTGTGGCGATCAACGACACACCAATTTACCAAGTTATAAAATTTAAATACTTGGGTGCTAGCATAATGTGCAATAATGACTTCTATGGCAAAGTACTTGAACAATCACAAAAGGCCGCAGCTATTTCCGGATATTTAATGAACACTATCTGGTAAAACAAGTATATGAACATCCAAAGCAATGTGAGAATATATAAGACCCGTGTCCGCCCCATAATGACATACATCATCGAGTCCAGCCCCGACACTGTCAGAACCAGCGAAATGAAGGTGCTCAGGAGTATCGCTAGTAAAACCCTTCGTGATAGAGTACGAAACATAGAAATCCGAAGGATGTGCGAAGTTGAAGATATTGTCAGATGGGGACGAAAGAGAAAAAGGTTCTGGAACGAACATGTATCCAGAATGGCGGAACCAAGAGCCGTAAGAATGGCCAGAGACAGTATCCCCCAAGCAAGCAGACCTTCAGGACGACCTCCCAAAAGATGGAAAGCCAGCTGGCAGTCGACGTCACAAGAGGGAAACGATGATGCAGGACCATAACAAGCCAACAGACCTAAAAGAAGAGGAAGAAAAAGAAGCTTAGACTGATTATGCACCATTCGTTATTTATACTCTTATGAATATAATTATTAAATATTTAGATCTCTGTTTTAATTTAAGAATTCCCTGCATCACATCTTATAACAGAAATAAATGATTATTAATTTAATTTAACTAACCCTTCCATTAAAATACCAATTTAATAGTAAGATCACGTTTTAAATATAATCAAAATGAAAGAAACTCATGAAAATAACTGTACTGTCGAAAAACTCAACTTTCTTTAGTGAGAGTTCAATATTGTATTAAACACTTTCCGAAATGTTCAAGACTTTAATATCCGAGACATCATTCAAAATAGACAGCTCGTGAAACAAAGGTATAGTTCTTGGTAATTTGTTTTTCTTCTCAATAGCCTAACGAGATCAATATATAACATATGTAAATATTTTTATTTGGAACATAAAACCATATCATTTGACGTTATTCCTGTCAATATTTCAAATATATAAAAAGAGACCCGCACGAAGAGGAAAAGTATCTCAATACATCTAGAAGAAACTTTGTTCGATAGATCCACGAGTAGTTAGTTTTTCACTATACTTAAGAAATTGTAGCATGGTTCCTGTGACAGTTCGCAAATTTGCGCCAATATAACCTTGTAACGACGTTCAGTAACATTTATTATTTTATCAACTTTAATATTGGGTGTTAACATAAGTTGTGTCCGTTTTTTTCCAATGTAAAAATGAGCACCAAAAGTAAAACAAAATGGTAAATGTTATACGTCTAACTTGTGTTAACACCTAATATAAGCCTCAATTCTAATGAATAGCAAGTTATTTAGGTAAATACATTACATAAAACTAAAAATAATGACAAATTAATACATCTTGTTACAAATTATCACACATGTGGCAGTTTGTTAAAATCAAATAATATTTGGTGACGTTTGTTAAAAGTCACTACGTTAGTCTGCATTGGCCAGGGATGGGGTATACGATAATTGGATTTCCGATTTTTTTATACCTAAAATTAAATGTTCGTAAATAATATTAATTCATATTGGACCTATTTAAAGATATATACAAATCATACGATACATTAGAAAGTCAGTATAATGATAATTAGGAATTAAAACGTTAGTTTGAAGAAAACCAATTTTTCGATTTATAAAATAACTATACGATTTGTAAAAAAAACGATTTTACCCCTTTGAGACGTAACGTTTCAAACGTCATTTTCCCAAGTAAAGCAGTTAATTTTTTTTTAATTCGACTTTCATTCCCTATTGGATGTAACGACTATCCGTACCAATACTGCCCATTCTTACCTGCTACATATCAACACACTTTAGAGGGATTTGAACCCCTTTCCTAGAAATAATTTAGATACTCGTATTCCAAATCTCAATACTCACACTTTATTTAGTAAGACGCTGATCTTGGAATATCGGGTTCGATTCCCATTTAAAAAAATGATAAAAAAGGCATCCAGTATGTTAAAAGAACACTCATCTGGTAGCACCATTCGCGAGTGCTATTGCATCAACATGTGCGGTAGTATCACTCACATGTGTGAGATGAAGTGCGAGCTCTATACTATATTTTTAAACCCATGGGGTCGATTTATGGGGCTGAAGACAATGTTGCCTCCCGGCTACATTTTTCAATATGTCTGTAATGCCAGTTTGGATCGTACCATAAAGGTAAATTAATACTTTATGCACATAATTGTATTGTTTCTCTACGTGACGACCAAATACAGGCGGCCCTCGACTTTCGCATATAATTGGTTCCTGAAAATGTGTGCGAATGTTGAATGTTCGAAAGTAGAAGGATGAAAAAAAAACATCCAAAATTCTTTTTCAAAATATTTATTTATCAACAATATATAACAAATATTTATTTATCAATATACATAATTAAGTTAACGAGGCGTTTTTAAGTGCTTTCAGGTGTTTTCTTTATGAACTTGTCAAGAGTTAGTTGAATACCACCTTTTTTTTCTTTTGTTGATAAAGAGTTCTACAACATGCTGTGTCTTTCTCCATCGCCCTACGTACTTGAGATATATTGTACGTTTTCCATTGGGATCATATTCTTCCATGATAGTCAAATTGTCAAGATGCATTAAGGATTCATTAATATTTTTTATTGTCAAAGTCTTGACGATTTTATCAGCTTCTTCTTTGTCGCTTTCATTGTGTATTTCATTTAACTATTGTTGCTCAATTAAGTATTCATTTGACATATGTACTGAGTGAGATTCAATCAACTCATTAACATCTTCGTTGTTGACGTCCAAGTTTAGTTCATTCATTAGGCTAACTATTTCATCTGGGATAGTTTCCAAAGTTTCTTCAGAATTGATAAAATCACTCATCATTTGTGGACATAATTGTTTCCAGGAACCTTTCATTGTTGACTCTTTCATTTCAGCCCACGAGTCTCCAATATTGTTTATTGCGTTCCATATATTACAGTTCTTCCAAAAAAGTGGAAGCGAACAATTTTTGCATTATCGACAGAAATCTTTAAAAAAATGATTTTTTTTAAATGTGCGATATAGCGAATTGTGCGAAAGTAAAATGTGCAAAAGTCGAGGGCCGCCTGTTCTGTTAAAATTATATCCTTAGTGTTAAATACATTCTACTTATTAATATAAATATATTATCATTGTCATTATTAATAATGTAGGTTTCCATTTTGAGGTATTTAAGCTTTACTCCAAAATAGCGTTCAAAACCGACTGAAGATGTAAACAGTCGTATTTTCTGAAGATGTTCAAGTCATTAGCAAATACTCGTAATAATAAACGAGAGAGCTTATATTAAAAAAGCAGAAAATCATACAAATAGTTGTTACGGTTACGTGAAAAACATTTCGTGTCGTGAAAAATGATATAACAACCGCTTACATTATGGATCGAGCCACGGTGACAGTGCAAAGCATTAAAATAATGTAAACATCAGAGAACAAGGAATGTTTACACAGACAGCTGGCGGATTCTCAAACCATCTCTCCAGCATCCAACAATTATAATATTAATGATTAATAGCTCGTTTTTGGAGATGAAAAAAAGTCGAGAAGTTCATTTGCTTTGTCCGCCTCAAAATATACGGGTTTCACTCATTCATTTATCTTTTTCATATTCAACGCTAAAATGACTGTCTTTTATTCGTCCCTTTTTGCTCCTTCTTCCCAGAGCAGTTCAAGTCTCTCGTCAGGGTGTTTCGGTCAATACCTTCTTAAATGGCTTCTTTTAGTACATACACCATAGGAATATGTTGAGCAGTACACACACTACAATTATGTTGAGGAGTGCACACACTACAATTATGTTGAGGAGTATAGGTACCAAACGATTATAATTAGCAGTATAAATAATAAACAAATATGTTGTGAAGTACACACACCATACAAATATGCTGAGCACAATACACACCACACGAATATGTTGAGCACAACACACACCGTACAAATATGTTGAGGGGTACAATAGTTTTCTTAAACTTTCGTGAAAAAAATGGTGACTTTCTAAATCTTTAAAGGTCTTCTGCAGTATGAATAACTATTCTTTTTTAGTTTCCCATTTATCATCTGTTAGTGGTATCTAACCTTCTGTCAGTGCCACCGTTATCCCTTTTATACTCCGGCGTAGAGCTAGCAGAGGAGGGACTTCTCCCCGAAGATAAATCTTTCATCAAAGTATGGCTATATCTTGGGTGTAGGTTATTTTGAAACTAATTCATTCTAAGAGACAATGTGGGTGGAGAAAGGACAAATATCATCGTAAAAAAATGGTCATGTCTCCCACATCAACCTCTTTTAGAGCCCAACTCCAAAATATCAGCCACCCCATTCAACTCTATGAATCCATTTTTTTCTCAGTTTAAATAGTGATCTTATATCAGCCTGGATTTATTTGAATTGTTATTGAATACTTCATTTTTGTATCTGGTACTCGCAGTTTCTTGTCGCACATTGACTAGCAATAACACTCACATACGTCTAGCACTTACGTCTAGGTCTAGTACTCACAGTTTATTGTCGCACATTGACTAGCAATAACACTCCCATACGTCTAGCGCTTATGTATATGTACGTCTAGTACTCACAGTTCGATATCACACATGGACTAGCAATAACACTTACATACGCCTATAGTTCAGAAAATCTGGGATGGGTCGTGTGGCGTTTGAAATGTCATGTCTCAAAGGGATGGGGTAAAATCGTTTTTTTTTTACAAATCGAATAATTTTTTTTATAAATCGAAAAATAGTTTTTCTCTAAACAGACGTTTTAATTTCAAATTTTCATTATACTGACTTTCTAATGTATTGTATTATTTATATCTATCTTTAAATAGGCCAAGATCCACAATGAATTAATACTAATTACGAACATTTCATTTTAGGTATAAAAAAATCGAAAATCCAATTATCGAATACTCCATCCCTAGCCAATGCAGACTAACGTAGTAACTTTTGACAAACGTCACCAAATATCATTTTATTTTAACAAACTGCCACATTTTTGCTAATTTGTAACAAGATGTATTAATTTGTCATTATTGTTAGTTTTTTGTAATGTATTTACCTTAATAACTTGCTGTTTATTAAAATCGAGTCTTGTATTAAAGTTGATAAAATAATTAAAATTACTGAACGTTGTTACAAGGTTGTATTGGGGCAAATTTGTCAACTGTCAAAGGACCTATCCTAGAATTTCCTAAGTATAGTACTGGCGAGTATTGTTGAGACGAACATTTTTACGATATTACCCTTTTCATAATTTTTGGTACCATTGAGATTCGTACTTAAAACTTCCGGGAGATAGACTTAGTCTTATTCGCTAGTAAGGCATATCTTTTCAAACCCGGAGGTTGTGAGTTCGATTTAAATTCGATTCAATATTTCTTAAAAGGGTTGCAACAGCCTTCTTTTCACGAAACACTTGTTGAATTAAAGCTTTAAGTAAAAACTAGATGGATATAAATCCACATGGTTGTAGTTTATACACAGTGAACTTTAATATAGCACCGGCTGCATTGGTCTAACGGTTAGCATTCACGCAAAGCAAGCGCTCCACACAAGTTCAATTCCTGACGGATTTACTTCCAAACTGGTTTTACTTCAACGGTCTAAAGATCGTTTTACATTAAAATTTACGGTTTTCTGTAGCTTATATATTGGTAATCATAAATAATAATAGCGCATTTAAGTAACAGAAAAATTGCGTTTTATTAAAAAAAAACGTTTAATGAAGGTTAAATCACCGATCGTCTCGAAACTTTGATTTGCTTGCCATCGAAACAAAGACTTTAGTGCGTCAGTCTTATGTGATTGCTGAAGTGCAACAGCTTCCATACAATAAACCAATACACTCATAGACATCGTCCGTTTTCAAGATGGCTGACATACACGATCTCGACGGACTGCCTATATATATACCTGTCTATCTGCGAAGAAATACACAAAAATACATATGGTATACAGGCAGTATATACATATACATACGAGTATTTATCAGATTTGCCATGCCCTTATTTGGGTAGGAAGAGAAAACGAAATATATATTAATGACGTGTGGAAAAAAATTGTGTGGGCTCTTGAGTTGTGGGTTTTTTCTTGTTGTTTTGTATTTGTGTTTCTGTATATTTTTGTGTTAATTTTTGTTCTTATGATTGTGTGCGGTATATTATGGGATGAACATTTTTGGTTTTATTTTTGTTTCATTTTGGGTTCATTTTTGGTTTTACTTTAGTTTTTGTTTTTATTTTTATGATTGTGTGCGGTATATTATGGGATGAAAAGGTTTGTTCTTTCTGGAGTGATGATGTGTGAAGAGTTTGATTCCGCATGATGTTTCCAGTTGTAATTGAGTGTCACTGTTTCTCAGGTTGATGAGAACGTGCAACGGGGTTTTGTTTTTGTGTAATAAAAAATCGGAAAGAAGTATCGATTTATTTTTTCATGCTAAATATCCTCAGTGAAATACAGGCGAAAACCTAGTTTACTGGGGATACGACAAATGAAAGACGACAACCCCAGATCCATTAAAATAATGTATGTCTAAATTAAATAACCTGTTGTTTTTTTCGCAAATTATTTTTATTTCTTATCATGTGTAATAATAAATAAATAAATAAAATATTTTGATATGCGATGACAAAATATGTGTACAATGAAGCGATAACACGTATCAATTTGTTTCTCACTCCATATTCGGACAGTTTCTGTACTCGATCATATACGGCCTTTTCTCAGTACTCGATCATATACGTTTGTCAGAACAACAAAGTACGCTTTCTTTCGTGACCAAACAAATATTTACAATTTATTTATTAACTTTACAAACTAAACTCATATACCCCAGTTCCATTCAAACACATTTTACAAAATGCCTTTACAATATGATATGAAAAAAGAAAACAAACATAAAAGAAATCCTGGAAAATATTAAATCCAACATTTTCGTTAAACAAGAGAGAATTCTTACAGAAATGTTTCTATTTGAGGATTCGAGTATACATTCTTGTATTTTGGGTTTCTGTTGTCATAATAGTTCAAATGTTTCAAATCAGAGAGCGAATGAAATTTCACGTTCAAATTCTGACAACATTATATTGCTTACTTAAAAATCTCAATTCTTTTTCATATAGACAAATTGCACCATCTTTCAGAACACGGGCGTTTTTTTTTTCAATCTGGCGATGAGAGACAATTTTGCATACCAACATACCACGTCTCATTATATCCAACGTTATTTGCTGTTACTTCTACGTGACTGTGGAAATAAATTTCCAAGATTTATCAGATGTGCGCTATCCTTATCTACATTTAAGAGATAGTCAAAAAATATTACCATCCTCAGAATATCCTTTCATCCTCATTTTCCTTTCTTTCTCTTAATTTCCTTTAAACAAATTCCTTTCCATCAGTTCTACCATATCGTTTAGAGATATTGGTAATTTATTTCTTCTTTTTCCTTGAATTAGAATTAAAATTGTTTTTCGAGCATTTGTCATGGATAAAAACAATTAAATATATCCAAGATGATCTGATTGGCTGGAAGAAATCATTGTATGGTAATAAACCTGCCAGATTTACCATGTACACAACATAATGAAAATAAAAAATATACGAAAAAATTAATAAGTTTTTTCCGTTCATCATATATCTTAAAAGTGTATCAATATGAAATAAAAATTAGAAGATTAATAACACAATAATAAATGCTGTAGAAATGCACGCACTTAGAAGAAAACATGCTATAGCAATGTATGCCAAAATACGGAATGAAGTGATTTGGGGTAAATGTAAACATAAGACTGATGTGTTGAATAAGATGAAAAATAGAACTGTGTGATGGTTTGGACACTGGAACGAATGAGTCAAAAAATACTAATAATAAACATATATAGTGCAAATCTAAGTGTAAGGCGTGGTAGAGGAAGACCAAGGAAAATATGTTTTGATCTAGTGAACTATATTTTGAAAGAACTGAACGTAGAAAGTCAGAGAAATCGTACGAGTTGTACGAGAAGGTGCATGGATGAAGACGAGGATGTGTCTTCGAGATAGGAAGGTATAGTGATCGGTCCTCTCTGCCTAGCCCATCAGGAAAACGGCGTGTTGGTTTGTTTGTATGTATGTAATAACAAAATAAATAATGAATCAAGTATATGGTACATACGAAATTGACATACGAGTATATCCCTTAGAAACGAATAGAATAGTTTGACAGAGGAATCTGTGGCTGAATGAAATGGACCAAATTAAAAGAAAGTAATGTAAACATAACGAATAATTGAAGATTATCTAGGATAATGTGTTTGAATTTAGAAGAAGCAAAAATTGTATGAAATAATAGAATCACGTGATGACATATTCTAACTATCTACCCAACTACGTATGAAGCTTGGTGATATGTGCATGCTTGGATGTGCACTCTAGGGTATATATATATATATATATATATATATATATATATATATATATATATATATATATATATATATATATATATATATATATATATATATATATATATATATATATATATATATATATATATATATATATATATATATATATATATATATATATAATCCTTCAGTGACTTCAGTAAGTTCAGCCAAGGGTTCAATCTCAAGGGTTTAGTGGAATAAAAGGAAATGTAATTTATCCCCTACCGTGACCATTGTCATCCCTTTTGGATGACCAGTTTTCTTTGTCTTTATTCGTGTCTTTATTTTTTTCTTTAAATAAGTAATTTATCAAAATAGTTCAACAGCCTTCGTAGGTTAGTTGATGAGATGCCCGTCTTCCAACCTGAGGGTTGCGGGTTTGACACTTTTTGTTACTCAGATTTTGTGTAAAAAGATTTCTAGCTGGTTTTTCTTTAAGGTTTGTTTAACACCTCTCTGCTTGGTTGAGGATATTGCCACATAGTATTGAACTCATCAAGTTGTACGGGGTTTAACGAGAGTATAAAAAAAACTAGCAATCAAATACAACAGTTACTCGTACTAAATATTATATTAAAAAGCTACTTCTTAAACTATATCGTAAATATTTTTTTAAGAAATCAAAGACAAATAATATTATTCTTATTTGGGTGACATCTTCCGTGGCCTAGTTGATATTATGCTGGATTTAAACGCAGGGGTTTTGGGTTCGGTTTCTCATGGTGTTCGAAAAAATAGTAAGGCGATTACCCAAAATATGCTCACCATGCCGAACTTCTCACGGTGTGTAACTATAGAAGCCTCGAAACAAGAAGGCAAGAATCCATGGCGATATTCCTAATAAAGATTTTCCAAGGTTGCTTTAACTGTCCCGCAATTCTAGAAGCACTAAGTTTATATGTACTCAATAAATGTAGCCGTGCAAGGAATCACCCTCTGTTCTACATATCAACTTACAGGACTAATATCATGGCTAAACACTCAGTTACGCGTTGTATAGAGATATTGAACCAACTGAATGACACGGTTGATATATTCTCAGTACCGTCTAGCAGTATGATAAGAATCCTGGCTGATATTATTCCTAATGAATAAGCTAACGCTAGAAGCAGGCCCTCTTTGTGTAACAAGATAAATCCGTGCAAAGTGGATAAAAAAAAGAGCGAATTTTATTGAACCAAAATATCTAACCAAATATCATAACAGTCAGCAGTTAGCGGATGAAGGAGTAAGGCGTCCTACCATTGGACCGAGACTCCGAACGAGCTATTCATCACTTGGAGAGAGTTCGGTACACCGTCGATATTATTCAACTTCTTCAGACCTGCCGTCGTTTATAATGAACACAGAGTTAACATACAATTTGTAAACAATGTGATATATTTCTATTTACATTGATAACAAATGAAGTGTAGAATACTGTATTATCGACTTTGGTCGTTTTGGGCGCCCTCTACGTAAATTTATATGGCATAATGTTACATTTAGTGTACATAATAAACTCAGAAGCCGGAATATTTTTTAAAAACCTTAAAATTAATTAAGATCTGAAGAGGTAAAGTAAACTATTTCATAACAAACGTAACACCGAATCAGTGATTTATTGATTTCTAAATAGAAAAGGTAGGAATACTCTAGAAATTCGGACCTCATCGTGCAATTCTAAGTCGTTCTTACACTGTATTCCGTATTTCTCATCACGACAAGACAATCAATCTGAACCTTTGCCAAATGTGTCTCATTACCCATCTCTCCTCATTAATCAGGTTTCGAGGGTCGCACCTGTAACAAATGTCCCCCATTTGCTTGTCTTATTTAATTTGAATCTTCAGCTAGACTCCAAAACTCCATCAATGTGTCTAGTAGGGAAAATACCTTCATGGAAAATGAAAGCTTAAGTTATCGATCCTTGAAATGTCATCATTTGGGATAAAAAACAATATGTTATATCATGTACACAAGTATGTACATTAAAATATTTCATAAATATGATAAACACCTTTGATTGTATTCAAAGTTAATACCCGAATTCATATTCCGGCATTAATACAAAGTACTACTTTTATGAGAGATCCAAAAAGAAAGAACTGAGTATAAATGTTGCAAAAGTCAAAGTGACGGTGAAAGAAATATGTGAAAAGAAAAGTAAATTCGATATATGGAGGAAAATTGAATGTGATATATGGGAGAAAATTGAATGCGATATATGGGGAAAATTGAATGCGATATATGGGGGAAAATTGAATGCGATATATGAGGGAAATTGAATGCGATACATGGGGGAAAATTGAATGCGATATACGAGGGAAAATTGAATGCGGTGTATGGGGGAAAATTGAATGCGATATATAGGGGAAAATCGTATGCGATGTACGGGAGAAAATTGAATGCGATATATGGGGGAAAATTATATGCGATATATGGGGGAAAATTGAATGCGATATATGGGGGAAAATTGAATGCGATATATGGGGGAAAATTGTATGCGATGTACGGGAGAAAACTGAATGCGATATATGGGGGAAAATTGTATGCGATATATGGGGGAAAATTGAATGCGATATATGGAGGAAAATTGAATGTTGTTTATGGGGGAAAATGGAATGCGATATATGGGGGAAAATTGAATGCGATATATGGAGGAAAATTGAATGTTGTATATGGGGGAAAATTGAATGCGATATATGGGGGAAAATTGAATGCGGTATATGGGGGAAAATAGAATGCGATATATGGGGGTAAATTGAATGCGATATATGGGGGAAAATTGAATGCGATATATGGGGGGAAAATGAAAGATTGTAATAAGTTCAGGAATTTGCTATTTGGGAAATATTTTTTCAGATGATGGAGGAGCTACGAGATATATATAACGGCGTGTGGCGATAAGAATTCAAGTTAATAGGGCACTAAAACATATATGGTATACTCGAACCGGATTGTATCAATATCTGCTTATTCCACAACATTACTTAAGTACGAACTTTGATGTACGGGAGTGAAACCTGGACGTGGAAATATGCTGAAAAGAGCCAAACAAATGCATAATTGGGCCCGTGAAACGAATGAATGAAGAAATACTAATAAAACAAATATATTGAGCAAATATAAGTAGATACCATACAGTGGTAGAACAAGACTAAGGAGAGAATTGTTTGGTTAAAATATAATAAATACACTTTGAAAGAAGGAAACGTAAAAAATCTGATATGTGTCGTTTTTAAGTTTATCGCTTTGTCTTCTCTGCCTACACGAACAGGAAACAAGCCTGACCTGATTGTATGCATGTATGGTATATACTTATTTATAACCTTAAAATTTCGTGATTTATAAATTAATTTCATACAGTGAGACATTTAAATCATGTAAATTTCTTATTTAACCCTTCCTTTCCTGTGATGTGTAACTAGTACACATTGCTTCTAAAAACTTAAATATCTCTATAAATATAATAAATACTGGGTTCAGATTTTAGGCGTTCCTCCGAAATACAATTACACATCCATCAATAAGTATCGGGACTAACTACTAAAACAAATTTTGTTAGCCAAAATTCTTTTTTATTCATCAACATAGTCTCCTTCAAGAGCGATAATTCATTCATTCATTCCAACACTTTCCTAACTTTTCTAAGCCAGCCGTGTAGAACGATTTATCTTTGGTTTCAAAATAGGCGTTAGTTTCGGCAATCACTTCTACGTTGGAGCCAAATCTCTTTCCCTAGAGCATCTTTTTGAGGTCTGCGAAGAACCAATAGTCGCTGGGGGCCAAATCTGGAGAAAACGGTGGGTGCGGAAGCAATTCGAAGTTCAACTCACGTAATTTGGCCATCGTTACCATCGACATATGACACGGTGCATTGTTCTGATGAAAGATAACTTTTTTCTTTTCCATATAGGGCCGTTTTTTTGCAATTTCTGCCTTCAAACGCTCCAATAACGCTATGTAATATTCACTATTGATATATTATATCATGTGCATTCCAAAATACGGAGGCCATAACCTTCCCGGCCGACTGTTGAGTTTTTGGTCGCTTCGAACGACTTTCACCGGCTGCTCTCCACTCAGCTGTCTGCCGATTTGATTCCGGAGTATAGTGGTGGATCCAAGTTTTATTCATTGTCACATACCGATGCAAAAACTCCTGTTTATTTCGCGTAAACAGTGCTAAACAGCGCTCTGAATCATTGATGCCTTGTTATTTCTGTTCCATTGTGAGCAAACGCGGTACCCATTTCGAAAAAAGCTTTTGCATGACCAAATTTTCATGCAAAACAGTGTAAACACTACCAAATGATATCTTCAAGATATCAGCTATCTCACGCAACTTTACTTTGTAATTTTTCGTCACGATTTTGAGGGTTTTTTAATGTTTTTTGGTGTAACAGCCTCATTTGGACGACCAGAGCGTTCAGCATCATTTGTGTTTGTTCGATCGCGTTTGAAATCAGCATACCACCGACAAATGGTGGTTTTCGACGGAGCAGAGCTCGAATAACACCTTTCAAGCCATCGCTGAGTTTGAACGGTATTTTTTTCCATTAAAAAGCAATGTTTTATTAACACACGAAATTCGTTTTTTTTCCATAGTTTTGAAAATCGCAAAAGTAGCGTCACTAAAACCACTGTTACTCAATGACACAATGTCGTAATGTCATGAAAGTTTGACACGTAACTTCTAAAGGTTTTGTGCTATGTGAGAATGTTATGGATTTGTTATTAGAGACGTCATTTGTTGGTTAGTCCCAGGACTTATTGATCAATGTGTTATGTATTGAATACACATCATCGCAATAGGCGGATATTTTTAGCACAGGAAGGGAAAGGTTAAAGAATGACACGACCAATTTGTACTAAATTCAAATTTGAAAACCATTTTTTCCATTAAATAAAGTTAAAATTCAGTTTTTAGTTTAAAGATCGATTCTGAATTAGGGCCTTATTATTAGATTTAAAATAAAGAAATGGACAATTGTTATATTTCACGGAGAGGTGATCACTGAGCGTCACTAAATTATAGAAAATAAATATAAGTGAATATTTATTCTCGGAGTAAGGTGTCTATGAATGTGATTAAATATACCATAAAAGTTTCACTATTTTTTTCTAGCGTAAACACTCCAAGAAGGAATAAATTGCGGATGAGTATGCTATTGGATACCATGCAAGAACAAATATCAAAGTGCCTTTTCCAAGAATCTCTCTTACATGCAGACAATTCGGATATATGGCGCCATTTGTCTTGAATAAATCCCGCAGATCTTAAACAAACAGTATGTATTTGAAAGTGATAGGATTTTTTCTAGAAAAAGAAGAATATTATACTCGTAGATACACAGATAAAGTTTGCGAATATAGTAATGTCGGTCGGGCTCGCCCTACATTGGTGGGGTGTATCTCGGCCGGGGGAATGTTTGTGGGATGAGCCCGGACCTTCTAGTGTCTTCTTTCTTGAATGTATTTTTTTTTTGTCATCTATTAATTTTCTGTGTTTATTTTTTTTATATATTCTTGTTCTACGTGTTCAAGGGTGTGGGCTGAAAAACATCTGGTGTCCCCGTGGCTGGGTTCGCCCTATATTGGTGGGGTGTATCTTGGCCGAGGGGATGCTATTAGATGAGCCCAGACCTTTTGATAGCTTCTGTATTTAATGTATTATCTGCAATTTATGTGTTTTAGAAGTGTTATTTGAATATAATCTGTATATACTATGTTGCTATCAATAAACCTATTATTTATTTATTTATTTTATTTATATAATAATCATAAAACGATAATTTTGCAAAGCAAACTCTCCTCAAAGGCTCTCTCAGGACTCAAATTAAAATTTTTTGACAAATTAAATATTCTAGTTGTAACCCGTGAAATATTCACGGAAGTAAAACAAATTCTACATTTATGAAAATATATATTCATAAATATAGAATTTGTTTATATATATCATTTAAACATCGTCCCCTTTTATACCGGTTCAAAAATTGTTAGCTAGGTATTTAAAATTCGTTCAGTTATCACGGACCCACCGAGATTCAAATTTCGAATTACTTTCGCAGATAATCCAAGTATTCCTCTCTCGCTCTCTTGTATTCAAAATTCAATTCTCGTATTCTTTCTTTGACGATAAACGTAGTACGGGCTTTGGCCTATTTATACTATGATAACTATCAGAAAAAAGGGCATTTTTGTTTCGAAAGCTTATAGTTAGAAGGAAAAAAAACGACGAAATATTATCTTTAAATAAAAGGAAACAGAATATACAAATAAATTTTCATAGATAAGGAATTTCAATAAACCACATGAAGATTATGAGAATAGTAATTAGAATACGTGACATAACATAACCTTGTTTGACACCCTTTATTATACAAAACCACTCAGTTCTCATACCATCCGCTCGATTCTAAATGAGTGCTTTGTGTATAGTATAGTATACGATAAAGTGTAGCGCTGAAGAAGATAGGTATACACAGAATATGTACATTAATTTATCCCGAGTGTGTACCACACAAGGATGATTTGGTAATTCTGAAATATTCCCCTGGGCGTTGCTGAAAATAGTGCGGATTGTTTGTGTTCCCCGCATAATATTTAATATAAAGTCTGGCGGCTCTGCTTTATATGAGCTGGCCGCGTGAACATCTTTGACTGGCGTTTAACAAGGTGGGCAGAAGGTAAACAAAAACTTACAAACAACTCTTTTTGAACGTCTTATTTTCATCTGAGGCGAGAAACTAAATTTTAATTATGCATCCATTGTTTGGTTCGTCTTAGTTCTCGCACTTTTTTCAGCATATCATATTGCAGTAAATATTTTTTTGCTTAAAATATATAACATACAAACGTATCTCGACTTGTCTCTTTTTGGGTATGTGGATATGACAAATCGCAAACGTTCGGACGCCAGCTGTAATGCAGCTGTCAGGCTCGAATTGTTCTCTCTTTTACATTAGATTATGATTTATCAGATTTTTCATGATTCGAGTATTCTTGAAGCTTTGCAAAATATTCTATTATATTTAAAGCAATTTTTTTGATTGGTTAGGATGAAATTATAGTATGAAAATAAAGATCGTCTGCATTTAGATGATATTTGTTTCGCAGCTATTTAATTACGAAGTCAATGAAAGGGTGACAGTATTTCACCCTGCGGAACGCCAGCAGTCAGCATAATCTCATCGGACAGTAGGTTTGAGAAATTTCCCTGTTGTCTACGTCCACGCAAGTAGTTTTTGAACCATTTCAATAAGTGAGGTTTTCAGAGGTTTAATGTATACATAATTGTCCAATACATCAAAGAAAAGCTTGTCAATCAACAAAGGTTTTGCTACTTTTTTGTTAACAATTTGCATATATATTTACATAAAAATTTACTAACTTATCTGCTCTATGATACCACACATTCACCTCAACCTTTTTCTTTAATTTGATTGGACAACCTAGTCCCTATCTTTTAAGCTCCAAGTTTAATTTACGTAGGTGAATAAAGGGTGGATGATACTGTAAATGTGCCTTTTAGCTTGATGGACAATTTTGAGTCAGATGCCATCCATTACTTCACGGAATATAATCCAAGCAGTAAATATCCTGTTTGGTAGATTTTCAACAACACGTCTCGAATTCCAAAGCATTACATTTATACGTACTTACATTCATAACATATATGGAGAATATCAAAATCTGCTAAGATTATAGTCCATAACAGTATTCTAGAACCGATTTTGAGGTATGGGAGTGTACTGCACCGACACAAAGACTGCAAAAATAGGTGGATGGCTGTTGCACAATGCTCGGAGATTCGGCTCAATTTATGCTTTCCGGTGAAAAGTAGCAGGGTGAGAAGAGATTCCTCTTAGGCAGGTAGTAGATGGATGCAAGTAAAAGGCAGTAGATAGAGTGAACTAAGATTATTTTTTTTCGTTTGGCGTTCCTTATGTGCGGCCAATCGCTCAACGCAAGCGCCTCTTTCCGCCCATGCATGCCGTCATAACTTGCGAAATATCACAATTTTCACCAGTTTTCACATGCATGGGTCAGCCGACTTTTGATACCGTCTCGCGATGGCCACGCATAAGGAACATTTTCAGTTACGGTCGTGATACAGCACATACCTCAACAAACATAAATTTATTACATAAAAAATACCAAATAACATCAAAATATAACCAAGAATTTGTACATGTAAACATAAACAAGAAAATAAATAAATAATTTGTTTTAGGTGACGCATACGTCCGATACAGGAGTGAAATGCGCAAGTATAAAAAGGTTCAAACGAGCCAAATAAATATAGTAGAATTGCGCGTATTGAGCAGAATACATGGAGTGACAACGTAAGACAGTATACGGAAGAAAGTGATAAGGAATGAACGTGAAATTAAGGCTTATGTTTTGAGTAAGACGAAGAAATGTATTCTTGCATGGTTTGTGCATGAAGAACGAATGAATGAAAAAAGACTTACAAAACAAACACATGGTGCAAATGTAAGTAGAATGCATAGAAAAGGAAAACCGAGGAACTGTTTCTGTCTTTCTCGCCTATTCTAATAGGAAAATGGCGTTATGGTATTTATCTAGATTTGTATATAAATGATCATCTGAATGTCAAAACTTATTGTAATCTATTTATTTATTTAACACTTTTATTGCAATACAATCTAGCGGGTTAATTGCCAGGTGGCAATCTCTTTCAACCAACGAGACAAAAGTAAATGAAGCAAGTTACGTGGTCGCATAAATCATTCAAATGACTATCCATCCCCACGAAATCCATAAACATATACGCGAGAGCATGCCCACGAACCCAACAAAGACGGACAATCCCCCGAACATTATTTTTCATATAAAGGGAGATATCATCAATCAAAAGGAAAGGAAGGGATGGTGGAGAGAAAAGGAAAAGAAAAATCAGGAATGAAACACGTTATTTTATTGACTAGAAATTAAGAGTTTCTTCAGTCGCTTCTTATTTTATTACACTTTCATTGTATATAGTACAGTAAAAATTGGTAGATTTATTGCACAGTTGTAATATCTTCCGATAAACTAGAAAATTTTTAAGTGAAAGACCTGAGGAGAAAACTGCACTGAAATAAATGAAAAATTAATTGGATTCAAAAGGGAAACAAACCAGAAACATTCTGGTCAGAAGTAGAATCTTACCAACTAGGTCAAAAAGATTGTCATAATTATTAAATATCAGAAATAGGATCAAAACGTAATTAATTAGTATATATCTAAAGCCTTTTAATAAAAACAAGGGTTCTTCTCTCTTTTAAAAAGGCTTTTTTTTCAAGTTTTTTGTTAGTAGGTAACACATTTTAATATTGTATAATTTTTAATTTATTTATTATTACACATGACAAGAAATATACATAATTAGCGAAAAAACAACAGGTAATTTAATTTCGACAAACATTATTTTAATGGATCTGGGTTTGTCGCCACATTTGTCGCCACATTTGTCGTATCCCCAGTAAACTAGGCTTTTGCCTGTATCTCACTGAGGATATTTAGCATGAAAAAATAAATCGATACTTCTTTCCAATTTCTGATTACACAAAAATAAAACCCCGTTGCACGTTCTCATCAGCCTGACAAACAGTGACACTCAATTACAACTGGAAACATCATGCGGAATCAAACCCCTCATACATCATCACTCCAGAAAGACCAAACTTGTTCATCCCATAATATACCGCACACAATCATAAGAATAAAAACAAAAAAAAAAAGTAAAACCAAAAATGAACCCAAAATGATACAAAAATAAAACCAAAAATGTTCATCACATAATATATCAAAATATTTATGACTTTTTATGTATTCATTAACTGAGCTTTAGTTTTTCATTATTTTTCTGTCATATTTCGTAAGTAGCTTACAAAATCAATTTCGTATATTGAACGTTGATATTGGATCTGTGTGTCATTTGGAATTTACATGTCATTGAATATCATGTTTTAAAAATGTTTTAAAAAATGTAGACTTCATGAAATACTTTTTTTTATTCCATATGGCGCATATATCGTTCCATATCGAAGTTGTTTACACAGCAAGTCTATTAATTTTTTTCCATAAAGTTTTTAAATTGAAAATTTAAGTTAGATAAATATTTTGATAATATTCTAGATTTCGATACCGTGTAAAGAAGGTAAGAAGCACGAATAGTAAAAAATGCGTATGTCGAGGTGTATGAACGAAAATAAATGAGTATATGGTATATCCATATAAATTCACATATATACGAGTACATCCACATACTCGTACATGCAGATATGGTTTTGTAAACACAGAATGAAGGTATAAAGGATGAATTAAGACTGATATGTTGAGTAAGGTGGAGAAGACAACATTGAGATGGTTAGGGCATGTGGAACGAATAAATGGAGAAAGACTGATAAAATAAATATACGAGCCAATGTAGGTGGAAGGCATTGTAGAACAAAATCAAGGTAAGTAAGTTTGGATGAAGTTAATGTTATTTTAAATGAAAAAAACATAAGTAAAAAAATCACAGGAGCTGTATGAGAAGGTATATGCATGTGGAAGTGGCGAAATATGTGTGTGTGGATAGGAAAGTCAGACACTCTGTCTTCTTTTCCTACTCCAATCGGGAAATGGTTAAGAATTAGTTTTTTTTGCTTAAATTAATCCCCGCTGTTGACTTTTTGATATGTCGTATGCAAACTTCTATTTACAATTTTTATTACAAAGCCATTTTTTTAGCATTTTTACTCAAACTTTTAGCCACACGACCCCTTAAAAGATTATCATATCTATAGATAAAGATATCTACTGTTTTACGTTACTAAATAAAAAGTAATATTTTTTTTTCAGAAAATGCGTTAATTTCTTTTTTGTACATCTAAGTAATTTTTATTTTTACGACCCTCCTGGAGGCCGCGATCCACAAGTTGAGAAAAAGTGCTTTAAAGTATGCATTGTTAAGATAACAGGTTAAAGGCGAATATTAAAAGAGCAGAATGATTTTCAGCTTAACCCTTAGCTGCGGATGAAAAATATTTTTCTTTTCACAGCAAACATTAATTTATGATTTGACGCAAGTAAATGTTTGAGCAAGGCATATTGGAAAGTTAGGATGTTACTTCAATATGGACGGAGTTGTTTTTAATTTCCTGTCACCGATCCTTCATAAGGTGGTAAGGCCACAATTTAAATAAATTTATGCGAAAGGGGAGTCGTATTGACTGTTTTTAAGCTAAATAAACCATCTACGTTCACAATATTAAGTCGGATGTGATTTGTGCAGTATAAATGTATGAAAACACGTGGAATAAAAATATGAGAAACTTTATAATTTATTTTTATCAAACACTGTTTATTCCACTTTTTTGTAACGGTATAACCCTACCGGTTTCAAGGCTTTCACCTCATCTTCAGGGGAGCACAAACCAGACTAAATTCTGTTCAAACTGGTACCGATATACACGCTTCAACGGGTGGGGGCTGAGGGGGAGGGAGGCATGTTACGATTTCGGGCAAGAGCGGAGAGATTTTTGGGATATAACTGTTCGCCAGATGTTCGGATCGATGTACTGACTTAGAAATTTCTAGGGCCTCTAATCTGTCCAATTTATTTCCGTTACTACTGATATGTAAGAATTTGGCATCATCGATAGAAAAAAGTATGGTTTTCACGGTGACAATAATTAGCCATTTCAGATTTAATTAGAGGATTTGTTAAGGCGGATTTGTGTTCACGAAATCTCTTTTCAAAAGATCTTCCTGTCTTTCTTATATAGAAATTATCACAGTCAGCACATAAAAGTTTATATACACCACTGTTGCTAAGTATTCCATTTTTGCCTTTCCCATTAAATAAAAGATTCCAGAGATTAAAATTAGTGTAAAAAGCTGGCTTTATGTGACTTAGAATATTTTTGGTTATTTCGTATGATATGTTTTTTTTTATAAATAGGACTTTGCTCCATTTATAGGTGTCGTTAAATATATAATCTTTTATAAGTTTCTTTTTGAAACCGGGTTATACCGTTATAAAAAAGTGGAATAAACAGTGTTTGATAAAAATAAATTACAATGTCTTTAAACCTCCACAACGTTAATGCTTTAACTATGAACAACATGAGAAACTAACGTATGCATCAAATGGATGTCTTAATTAACATGAAGAAAAGATCTTGGAGATGGTTGAAGAGAACGAACGACTAAGCAAGTGCACAAGTCAGAAGTGTAAGGTACGCGTGAAACAGGTAGATCGAGAAAAACATAACGGAATCAAATGGAACAGATTTTTAAAGGTAAAAGTGAGTATTATGAAAAACCGAAGATTGTGCATGACGAGAGTCATGAATACGGATGAAGCAAAAGTTGGAAGTATGTTCTCTATTGCTCTAAGGACAAAAAGAATTGACATGTAAACAAGCTAACAATGGATTGGTTTATTGTAGATAGTCAACATGTGCGGCTTTTAATAAAATAAGAAGCGTATTATCTAAACTTGAAACTTCGACAACGGTTAGTCAAATGCTACGTTTGGTCAGTGTTATTGCATGTAGTGGAATCATGAATCCTCAAAGTTGGTAGTGTAGGAGATGTGTCCTAGAGGGAGAGACGATGATGATTTGTTGATAAATAAAACGCGTTTTCGATCGCAATGCGGAAAGATAAATTTTATTGGTAACGTAGGTATTTATATTATTCCCGCGTGTGTGCGGGAATGCGAGCAAGATATCCTTCGTCTCGTTTCTGCATTAGCAAAACGATTAATGTCGTATGTAGGTGATAATTTATTTACGGAACTGGCGCGACTAGAAACCGACTAGACGCATTCGAAATGTGGATGCACCGGAGAATGGTACGGATACCCTGGACGTTTCCTGGACGGATATGGTCAACAGCACAAGGGTTCTTCAAAGAGCCAAAGTTGATAGAGAGTTGCTGACTAATATTAAAATCCGAAAGGTGTCCTATTTGGGTCATGTACTTAGAGGAGCAAAGTAAAAATTTTTGCACCTGATTATCCACGGCAAAATAGAGGGTCGAAGAGGTGTTGACAAGAGGGAAATCTCCTGGTTCCGCAATATACGTGATTGGACTGGTATAAGGAGCGTTGGGGATCTTTTTCGGGCTGCCGGGGACAAATATGTCTACTCTAAAGACTGCCATGACATTGAGAAGAAGAAAAAGCCAACATGTACTTTATATCTAGAAATATTGTTTAATTTAGCAATTCAATTTTTTTTTAAATTTTAACAAGATACAATGAATATTGAATACTTAAGAAAAGGCAATAATATTATTTCAATTCGATAGTTCGAAATAAAGTGATAAGGGATGAATGTAATGTGATGTGTTAGATGAAAAATGGCACGCTTAGAAGGTTTGGGCATCTGGAACGAATGAGTGAAGAAAAACCAACAAAACAGACATATAGTGCAAATGTGAGTGGACGGCATGTGAGAGGAAGACCAACGAATGTTTTGTTGTGTGAGAACGGTCGTCGCTGAATATTGTCAACACATACGGTCAACGACCGACGAAACGACCTTTGGATATGTCCAATGGTCACATACCAAAACATTGACGTGGCCGGACATCGCGCCAGCCCCTTAAACAAATTGGTTACCCACAAATACATTTACGATGCATTCCACAGTAGAAAGAGAACGCATCACGCTGTTTCGCCGTTTCAGCAAACAAATTGTTTACCCACAATATTGTTTGCGATGTCTGCAATACTGCAATTGAAGCGAGATAAAAATATATCGCGGGCGCACTCCCGTGCCCATTCTGAAATGTATAAATACCCACTTACCGATAAATAAAGCATTATTCATTCACTCTCTCTTTCCGCATTGCTAATTGACGTATTTTATTTAAATACCAAACAATCAAAATCATCAACACGTCCCATTAAAAACAAATGGCTAAAGTTGTATCAAGTCAATAATACGAGTATTCTGAAAAAAGTAAACGTAGAAAGTCAGAGAAATTGTAGAAGTGGTATGAGAAGGTGTATGGATGTGAAAGAGGTGAAATATGTGTTTGTAGAAATTGAAACATCTGGCGCTTTATTATCTTTACCTTTGCCTACCCCTTTTGATGGCGGGATGGTATGTATATGTATTTATCTACGATCGATTCAGATCGTTAATATTTTTTACGAAACATAATCCGGAGAGAGGGAACAAAGAAATAATACAAAATCGACTAATTCTCCAATTATTCGAGAATGCCTAGAAATTCGACTTTTTCAATATAAAAGAGAATGAATAAAATATAGCAATACGTGTATATTTGCAGTTTCTTTATATTGTGACTTTTTGGTCTTTCCCCAATATTGGGAAATTTCCCAATATGTGAATAATCTATTAACTTTCTGTTTTACTTTTCAAAACAGAAATTTCTTTTACGTATACCTTTGATGTTAAAAAATTTCACTTGCCATTTTTTTTTTATTTAATATTTTCCAAAACCAAATTCAGTTTTTGTATATCAGTACCTTAAACTATTATTTCTGTTTGATTTTTCACTTTAAAAGCTATTTTAATTTAGGACACATTTTTTAATTAATAACTGACTGGTGTATTTCGTCTGTAAAATTATGAAATTTCTTTTGATTTGTTTTTTTTTTTGGCAAACTTGTTTGTGTTAAATTTTTAATTATCATTTTTCGTTGAATGCAATTATAATAAAAAATATGAATTATTTACATGAAAAAAATTAATGAAATTCAATTATTTTTATTAAATTTTAAAATTTAAAGGTAGCGAGATATGGAACGATTTTATATAAAAATTACTCTGATTTTCAAACATTATAATTTATATTTAACAAACACTGTTTATTCCACTTTTTTATGACGGTATAACCCTACCGGTTTCAAGGCTTTCACCTCATCTTCAGGGGAGCGTTAACAAGACTAAATGCTGTTCGAACTGGCACCGACATAGACACTTCAACGGTTGGAGGCGGGAGGGGTGAGGGGAAGGCTAGGTATAATTTCGGCCAGGAGCGGGGAGATTTTGGGGAAATAACTATTCAACAGATGCTCCGATCGGTATACTGACTTAGAAATTTCTAGGGCCTCTAATCTGTCCAATTTATTTCCGTTGCCACTAATATGTAAGAATTTGGCATCATCGATAGAAAAAGTATGATTCTCACGGTGACAATGATTAGCCATTTCAGAATAAATTAGAGGATTTGTTAAGGCAGATTGGTGTTCACGAAATCTCTTTTCAAAAGATCTTCCTGTCTTTCCTATATAGAAATTATCACAGTCAGCACATAAAAGTTTATACACACCGCTGTTGCTAAGTATTCCATTTTTATTACCTAGCCTTCCCCTCACCCCTCCCGCCTCCAACCGTTGAAGTGTCTATGTCGGTGCCAGTTCGAACAGCATTTAGTCTTGTTTACGCTCCCCTGAAGATGAGGTGAAAGCCTTGAAACCGGTAGGGTTATACCGTCATAAAAAAGTGGAATAAACAGTGTTTGTTAAAAATAAATTACAATGTCTTTAAACCTCCACAACGTTAATGCCTTAACTATAAACAACATTTCAAACATTATTATTGGATGTCAAAATGTTCTTATTTCATTAACCAAAAAGGCAAAAAGAATCGTGTGAGAAATTTTATATTTGGTTTTTAATTATCATCTGTCAGTCTTTATTTTTTTTAAATTTAATGTTACCTGCGTTTTGGTACACTATTTGTCGAAATGTAAGTTTTGTTGAAAATAGCGGTATATGAAAGTATTTTCCTGACAGAATGGTTGGAGACTGAATGCGAAATGTTATTTGATTCACAATATGGTGTGAACACGAAAATAGAGATTTTTTGTATCGTATTAATGTCATCGGTTGATTACGTACAAAATGTTATACAGTTAAAGCGTTCGTAATATTCAGTGTGTCTGTTTTCATGTTTAAATGTAAATCAGTGGGTATGAAAACTATGGTTCTGAATGACCCTGGCACAGACACAACGCCAATCAGCATCAGTGGCTAACAACCATGACCATGGTTCCCAGGTACAAGTACCTGGGAACCATGGTCCACTCATCAGAAGACCTAGATTCAAATATTCAGCACCGAATATCCTCAGTTTGGCTGAAATGGCGGGAAGTCGCGGGTGTGACTTGTGATAAAAAGATACCCGTCAAACTCAAGGGGCTAGTTTACAAGAGTTTCATTCGGCCTGTGCTCACATATGGCTCAGAAACCTGGAATACTTCCCTAAGGCACGTTCGTGTCATACAGATAGCTGAGATGAAAATAAACTCCTACATCCGTGGGAGTCTAGGTGTATGCGACATATCTGACAAGATTCAAGAGAGCAGGCTGCGATGATATGGACACGTCAGCAGAAGACCGCCAGAGTATATAGGAAACAGGGCGCAGACACTTAATGTCCGTGGTAAGAGGTCCCGAGGAAGACCCAAGCGCGGGTGGCGTGAGGTGGTTGGGCGGGACATGAGGGACGCCGATATCGCTCCGGAAGATGCACAGGATCGGGCGAAGTGGCAGCGAATTATTGGAAGGGCAGACCCCACCACCATGTGGGAATAATAATGCCAAAGAAGAGAGAGAGAGTGGATATGAAAACTAAACGGCAAACTTTTAACGGTTTTAATAGCAATGTATCATGAACTTAAAATATTTTGAAATCCACAGAGTCTGACATAAACAGGAGTACGATATACATTTTCTGTTGTTTCTATAGTTAAAGACTTTCGTTAAAATATTCAAAGACGGAGAACATTCGACGATCTTCGTGGCCTAGTTGATAAACAACTTGTCTCCCAGCCCGTAGGTTACGGGTTCAATTCCCGTTGGAATCTAGATTTAAAAAAGAAAAGAATTACACTCTGGATTCCACTTTAATATTTTAGGTCTCTTTAACCTTTCTGGTTGGTTGGAAGATTTTGCCACATGTCAATAAGTCAGCCACCCAGGTTGTACTGTATTCAACGAAAGTAAAAAAGTGTTAATTTACGTAACCCTCTTGAAGATTTCTATATTATAACATACGAGTACTGTATTGTATTGCACTTTCGTTGTATACACACTTCACTCGTATGTTATAATATAGAAATCTTCAAGAGGGTTACGTAAATTAACACTTTTTGAGTAACAGTGACTACGGTCTCAAAACAGTGCTATAGAATTACAAGTTTACTTATGTTTAAAAAAAACCGTCCGCAATACTATATTTGCTTTTAAAAAGGCGAACCTAAGAGTGCATGCACTTGCATATATTAATGCACCAATCCACCATATTGTGAATAAAGATAACCACTCTACTTTATGACAAATTTCATCAAACATTCACATCCTTATACAATTTCACAAATCCTACGTGATCTTATACACAATAGAACCACATCCCTATATCAACAACTACACAAATTCACATCAATTTCACAAATCCTACGTGATCTTATACACAATAGAACCACATCACTATATCAACACCTACACAAATTCATAACAATTTCACAAATCCTACGTGATATTATACACAATAGAACCACATCCCTATATCAACAACTACATATTTTTTTTTACTAGCAACGACTTCTAACACGCTCTACATTTGTAAGTCATTCCCTATCAAGTGGTTATCTCCTAAAGTTCCTCAATACTTGGTTTCCTCTTGTCCATGAGTCACTTTGTTACATGTTTTTTTTAAATATACACATATGAGGGTGCGACATTTAAAATATAACCTCTTTAAATAATGCACAGTAAATTCTTGGCGATAGAAAAAGCGTGTTTCATATTCCAAATGATGTATGAATACGTGGAGTTCAAACTAGATTCAGTGCGTCGTATTTTGTTCGTATATTTGAACTAAAACATATTTTCATGAAAATTACCCGGAGCACCTTTAATATTCCTTCCAGCTTAAAAAATATAACAGTGTTTTTTTATAATTTAGTATCCAGGATAAAGGGTTGAACCGGTCAGCGCAATTTTTTTTGGAAAAATAGCAAATTCGTGTATTTCATTGAAAAAACATTTAAAAATAGTATAAAATAAAATAATGTTATCTTCTTCTTCTGTTGTGTAATATATTATTTAAAAAAATGTTAGAAAACAAAGAAGACTCTTATTTCCTACTTGGTATTTTTACTCTTATATTATATTACTGTTTCCCTGTCGATGTAAACAAAGAAGTCAGAAATTCCTAAAGCAACCCCCTTCCATCTCTATAACAACCTTTGTAACTTAGTTGGTAAATCTGCTAGCATTCCAACACGGGTTTTGAATATTCGTTTCCTTTTGGCACCCAGATTTAAAAAAATATATATTCAAACCTTCCTTTCATTAAAGGTCTCTTAAATGTTGCTTTCGTTAGTTGGAAGAGATTGCTACATGATAATATGCAAATAAGGTTTTTTTCTTCTTCCTAGTGTCATGTCAGGTCCCCCCATCGTTGACTATCACCTGAGAGTATGCATCTTTGTCTCCGGCAGCACGAAAAAGATCCCCAACGCTCCTTATTCCAGTCCAATCACGTATCATATATTACGGAGCCTGGAGATTTGCATCCTGTCAACACCTCTTCGACCCTCTATTTTCAGTCGGTTCATACTACCAACTTTGAGGGTCCATGATTTCACTTCATGTAATAACACTGACCAAACGTAGCATTTGACTAACCGTTGTCAAAGTTTCAAGTTTAGATTATTATCGCAGAATATAATACAATAATACTTTTCATACACTTTTCACCATTTCTCTGACTTTTTATATTATATTTTGTGCTTTAAAAAAACCATTAATTTGATCCAACCATAACTTCCTCTATCACACTATCATTTGTTTTGCAATTCCTTTCAAACCACCTCAAAATACTCTTTTCAATCTTTCTTAGTTTATAATTCTTAAGTTAATATTCATCCCTAATCACTTAATTACGTATTCTATCACTTATTGTACACGTTTTCTTCTCAGTGCACGTATTTCCACAGCACTTATTAAGCTTATTTTATTTTTAAGTCAAACGTTGATATTTTTAAGTTTTATATATTTCCACGAATATTGCGATATTGTATAATACCTTCACGGTTTCTCATTAAAAAACGTTTTATGTTGGCGGTTTTTGTGTGCTTTTGAGAGCACACAGACGATTTTTATATTAAGAAATAATTGGTTCCTTAGATATAACGGACGCCTTTATTTAGAACATTGGAGTAAAATATTAATAAAATCGACCTTTGTTTAAAAAATGTACCTGAATAATTCATTTTACTTGTATTTTTTATGTATATACAATATTTAAAAAAAAATTTATGTTGATATTTACAAGCATTTAGTTTTAGTCTCAAAAAATTGGGAATGCTTATTTATTTGTATTAGAACGATTAGTTAACAGCTTTTTTTTTCTAATATTATAATCATAGTATAAATAGGCCAAAGCCCGTACGACGGTTGTCGTCAAAGAAAGAATACGAGAGCGAGAGAGGAATACTTAGATTCTCTCCGAAAGTAATTCGAAATTTGAATCTCGGTGGGTCCGTGATACTGAACCAATTTTAAATATCTAGCTAACAATTTTTGAACCGGTGTAAAAGGGGACGATGTATAAACGATATATATAAACAAATTTTATTGTAATTTATTTTTATTAAACACTGTTTATTCCACTTTTTTATGACGGTATAACCTTACCGTGGGAAAGGCAAAAATGGAATACTTAGGAACAGTGGTGTGTATAAACTTTTATGTGCTGACTGTGATCATTTCTATATAGGAAAGACAAGAAGATCTTTTGAAAAGAGATTTCGTGAAAACAAATCCGCCTTAACAAATCCTCTAATTTATTCTGAAATGGCTAATCATTGTCACCGCGAGAATCATACTTTTTCTATCGATGATGCCAAATTCTTACATATCAGTGGTAACGGAAATAAATTAGATAGATTAGAGGCCCTAGAAATGTCTAAATCAGTACACCCATCGGAACATCTGTTGAACAGTTATTTACCCAAAATTTCTCCGCTCTTGGCCGAAATTATCCCATGCCTCTCTCCCCTCTCCCCCCCCCCAGCCACCACCATTGAAGCGTGTATATCGGTGCCAGTTCGAACAGCATTTAGTCTTGTTTGCGCTCCCCTGAAGATGAGGTGAAAGCCTTGAAACCGGTAGGGTTATACCGTCATAAAAAAGTGGAATAAACAGTGTTTGATAAAAATAAATTACAATGTCTTTAAACCTCGACAATGTTAATGCCTTAACTATAAACAACATATAAACAACATAAACAAATTTTACATTTATGAATATATATTTTCATGAATGTAGAATTTGTTTTACTCCCGTGAATATTTCACGGGCTGCGACTAGTTTGATAATAATTTGCATCCATTGCATTTAACAAACAGCCAAAAACAAACGACAAAAAATTGATTGATTTATATATGCACAATCTTTATGTTCTTGTTAGTAAGGTGTTAATCTCCCGATTTGGGTTATGCGATATATTTTAAACTCTAACTGCAATAAAGTATTAAATTGAAGGTGTATAGGCTTTTGACTTTAATAATAGGAATATGACATGGTGATGATGATGTTTGATTTAGTTTGGCACACTTTTACGTGAATATATCTTGACCAACCGTTAGGTCAACCGAATTTCAATAACAAACATTCCATCCCTTGGCATCTACCGGGATATGTTTGTCTTCCCCTCAAGTTTCCTAAAAGTTAAAGAAACACGTAATTGACAAATTTCTCTCCAAAATACTCGTAGAGTAAGGTTAAGGGTTACAACATAATTCAAGGGATTTTTGTGAATTGCAAAATGGTACCTTCAGAGTTAAAAACCTTTTTTCTAGCATTTTCCTATTTTGTTGAGGTGACCTCCGTGGCCTAGTTGGTATGACGCTTGTCTCCTAACTCAGAGGTTGCGGGTTTCATTCCCGTTGGAAACCATATTTTTAAAATGAATTCCAGTTTGATTTTCCCTTAAGGCCTCTTTAACGTATTTCTGTTTGGCTGGAAGATATTACTACAACGAAAGTGTAATACAATACAAAAGAAGATCAAAGAAAGGGAAGTGAAGCAGATTGATAAAAATACTTCTCATACTAAATAATGATAATATTTTTTTAAAGTAAAAAAGGTCTCAAAATAACAAACATATTTACATATGTATTACAAAAAATAAAATAAAAAATCAATTGGTTAAATATAAAATGACGTATAGGAATTTAAAATAAGTTAACTCATAGTTCATGATACTTAGTTTAACTTAAACTTTGTGAGGTAATCGTATGCTTTACTTGGAAGTAAATCTGCCAAAAGGTCACAATAATAATCAGAGTTGATTGTCTTACCAGTTTGGAGATAATCTATCAATAAAACTCATTTTGCATCTCAAAAAACTGACGCTAACACCTTCTTGGCCGATTTCTGGACACGAACTCGCTTCGGAGCCAAAGTGCCTGGTTCCCACCACTTCTTAGCCTCTTGTTTTGATTCAGGATCATGGTGGTAGACCCAAGTCTCATCCATAGTGATGAATCGACGCAGAAAATCCTTTTTATCCTTTCGAAATTGCTCCAAATGTTGCTCAGAAAGTCGCATTCGAACGTGTTTTTGTTGCATTGTTAGCAAATGCGGCACCCATTGTGCACACAGTTTTTTGAAACTCAAAACTTCAGCCAAAATATGCCATGTTGTTCCATGTGAGATGCATATGGTGTCAGCTATCACATCCATAGTCGATCGATGATCTTCCAAAACCATATCCTGTATTTTCGCTATGATTTCTGGTGTTGATGCACTTTTTGGACGTCCTGAGCGTGGATACTGACACGTCAACTTCAAATGGCTTGTAAACAAAGAATGAATTGACAGATCGAAATGAAATTTTGAGTACGTTCTTATGAAAGATGAAATATTAAAATGGCGTAGAAATTTTGATTTTCTACTGCTCCATAGATGTCGCTTTCAAAACTTTTTGACTTACCTGTTAACATACAGTTGAATAAAGTTTTCTTTTTGTTTATTTAAGGCAATTCAACCTGCTGAGAGTGTCTTGTGACAAAGTGTTAAATCTATTAGATAGGCTTATCTAACAAAAAAAGTCTTTTTTGTTGAACTGTTTTTTAATTATTTTTTATTAAATATTATATTATACTAATATTTAATTAATTTTCAATGTAATTTCAACCATTTTGTATAAAGTTTGAAGGTTTATTTACATTATTCAATGTGACAAAAATTTACATTAAAATGGAAATAATTTCCATAAACTTTGAGATACTATTATACTCGTATTTAACTTCTGACTTGAAAATGAAACTTGTAATTTTGGAATTTTTATTAATACTGAGTGAAAATTTTAAGGCTCTTGGAAAACTTAATGAATACTTTCTTGGAATGTCACCAGTGAGTGAAATTTGATTTGAATTATTTGAAAAACTTTTTTACAAACTAAAAGTTTTAATCAAAAGATGAATTCGGAGATATTCAATACTCGTATTTTTTATTTAATATTCAAGAAGCGCAATTTTTTAAGTAAGGATTTTAATACTGATAAATTTTATCTAGTTGAAACTTCAAACATATTAACTCAAAACAAATATATTTGTATTTCTCATTTTTTTGTAATTATTTTATGATTGTGTGCGGTATATTATGGGATGAACATTTTGAGTTATTCTGGAGTGATGATGTTGTTAAGTTTATTTAATGCGGAACACAAATGATACATGATTTGCTCCTTATATAGGGCATGACAAACTTGGACACCACAAAATATTTTGTGACAATACTGAACAAAATATATTTAGAGCATTATGACAGAGTATTGTCAATATGGTAAATACAAAATGTACCCGCATATCAACAGATGTGTGAGGAGTTTGATTTCGCTTGATGTTTCCAGTTGTAATTGAGTGTCACTGTTTGTCCGGTTGATGAGAATGTATAACGGGGTTTTGTTTTTGTGTAATCGAAAATCGGAAAGAAGTATCGATTTATTTTTTTATGCTTAATATCCTAAGTGAGATACAGGTAAAATCCTAGTTTACTGGGGATACGAAAAATGACAGGCAACAAACCCAGATCCGTTAAAATTGTATGTCCAAATAAAATTACCTGTTGTTTTTTCGCAAATTATTTGTATTTATTGCCATTTGTAAATAAATAAATAAATAAAATGGAGAGTAACAAAATATGTCAAGACGATAGTCTACGATAGTATTAACATACCAGTTTTATGTATGACGATGAAACTTAGACATGGATCAACGCCCATGGTGTAACAATGTATGGCAGAATACGGAATAAAGTGACTAAGGATGAATGTGAATTCAAGGCAGATGTATTGATTAAGATGAAGAAGAACATTCTGAATTAGTTTGGCCATCTGGAATGAATGTGGAACTAACATTATAAATATACAGTGCAAATGTGAGTGGAAGGCGTAGTAGAAAGTGACTAAAGAAAGTATTATTGAATTAAGTGTAGTATATAAAAAAAAAGGAAATGTAGAAAGTCAGAGAAATTGTGTGAGTTTTAAGAGGTGTATTGACGTAAAAGAGGTGAAAGTTGTGTCTCCCGATAGGAAAATTAGCATTCTCTCCTCTTTGTCCACTCCAGCAGAGAGATGACGTGATGTCATGTATGCAGAGAGACGCTGAAAATTTTCAGCAAACTTCTGTAATAAAATAATGTGCTTGACGTTTATTTTATATTTTTTATTCCTTACATCTCGTTACCTTCGTCGTCGTCTTTGCTGGGACTTATAGTAGAGGATACCCTCGCCATTCCAACGTCAATCTCGAAATGCTTATTCACGTTGATTATGTGATTATCTGTGAGGAGACAGACCCATTCTGCCCTCCCGCAGACGTCACAGATATGTGAATCCTGTTGATCCACCTGGTAATGCTGACGCATGTTCGCAGTATGCTGACTGTTTGCCACACGTCTAGTAGTCGAGACGCCATCATTCCTTAGCCAACAGCTTCCAGTCTTCAGGCACCCCACACAAAGTCAGCGACTCTCGCTGACTATCCTTATAGCACTTCTTCTGCCTACCAATCCTTAGCTTGCCCATTACTTCTCCGTATAAGATGGGTTTTGGGAACTTATGATGGCCCGTGTATACGCCTATGGAGCTTATTGTTGCCCATATTACATATCCGATCCACAATCAATTCCGCTTTTTCAACCGTATCCTCCTCAGGTAAACAATTGGATCGTTGCAGAACCGAGTTATTTGTGACATGATCACTCCAGTAAATCCGAAAGATGAGTTTCAGGAAACGGTGGTGGAACATTTCAACGCTCCTAATGTGTTGCGTTTAGGGAACACAAGTCTCATTTACAGTGTGGAAATATTGTGGTTTAAATACTGTAACTAATTGTGATTATAGGACTGTTACTGTGTTTTAAATACTGTAACCAGTGATTTAAAAAAAAAAAAAAAAAGCGCGGGAGCTCATTTCTTGTCAATCTTTTTACTTAAGAAAAATCGTATACAAATACCATTTAAATGAAACGTAAAGTAGTTTTTCCTATGCCTCAAAGAATTTAACTTATTTTTTTATTATTTTAGACATATCAAATCTAAAATTAAACAGATAAATAAAAAATCTACAACTGAAGAATAAATATCAAATAAAATTGTAAAAACATCATATAATTGAATATTTTCATAAAGCGTGGAGAGAAAGAGAGAGGGGGAGGGGTAGGCTTCCACCACATTCCCGAAGCCGCTCTAAGGACCGACGGCCCTCCTATCAGTTTCACACGCAAGACAAACTTTAGCTAGTTTTCGAATTAATACCTCCCTCTCTATCTATCCTAAGCCTTTATTTATTCACATAAAGCAAATGTACATAAATAAATAAAAAACAAACAATGAAAATAAACGAAAAGGGCATGTCCACCAAAACAAAAAAAAATCAAGAAAATAACAATTAAAATAAAGCATATCATACAGTCTAATTGTTTTTGAAACATAAAACACCGTAAAAAATGTAGTGGAGCACCGTTCCACTGCACTCCACCGCAACAAAGCACTGACTGTCTTCTTCTTCTAAATCTTGCGATCTGTTTAAACAGGATTTCAGTTTTGGTCCTGCGACGAAGATGTCCAACTTTCTCACCATCTCTTTGGTGGACGTCCCGGTGGTCGACGGCCATCTGGAATCTCGTGCGTTACAATCATAGGTAATCTTGCGGGGTCCATCCTCTCAACGTGGTCTCTCCAGAATCGTCTTATCTGCCTACTCCATCTCACTATGTCCTCAATGTTACAACTTCTGCGGATTTCCTCATTAGGTAACTTATCTCTAAGGGTTCTACCTACGATAGGCAGCAGTGTTTTCATTTCTGTTGTTCTGAGGAGGTGTTTTGTTCTTACACAGTCTGCTCTTGCTTCGATTCCGTAAGTCATAACAGGTCTTATGCATGTTTGGTATATTCTGACTTTGCTTTCCCCCACCATGTGTTTATTGCCCCAAACTGTGTTCCTCCGGCATCCGGAGATAACTGCTGCTTTATTGGTCTGCTTTTTGATGCAGCACTGACTGTAATTCTTCTTCTTCTTCTCAGTGTCATGTCAGGTCTCCCAACGTTGAATATCACTTGAGAGTAGATATCTTCGTCCCCGGTAGCCCGAAATGATCCCCAACGCTCCTTATGCCAGTTCAATCACGTATATTGCGGAGCCAGGAGATTTGCCTTCTGCCAACACCTCTTCGGCTTTCTATTTGGCCTTGGATGATCAGATGCAGTAATTTGTACTTTGCTGCTCTAAGTACATGACCCAAGTAGGACACCTTTCGGATTTTAATATTAGTCAGCAACTCTCTATCAACTTTGGCTCTTTCAAGAATCCTCGTGTTGCTGACCATATGCATCTAAGGTATCCGTAGCATTCTCCGGTGCATCCACATTTCGAATGCTTCCAGTCGGTTCATACTACTTACTGTAATTAATATAATTAAAAGAAAATCAATCATATTCTTCTCTCCCTGGCTCCATCCCAACTCACTGTCTGCGAATACTGTTGGGGTCAGCTCTCCTCGTACTCAGGCTGTATGCTCTTCTGTCCCGGACTACGTCCCCAGGCCGTGCCTCTGCATCAGGTTATCTTTTTGCACCACCCATGAATTCTTTGGTCTTCCTCTGGTTGTTATTCGAGGAAGATCCATGGAGATTGCCTGGTTCACAATGTGATCGGGTGGTCTGCGTCCAAAGTGCCTATACCATCTACTCGTAAATCACCTCTCCTCCATCTTGCTGTTGATGTCTGTAATACCTAGACTTCCATGAATCCATCACCTATGCTTCCACCTAGGCTTCCACGAAATAAAAATCAATTGTACTGTCTAAGAAAAAATAATATTTATGTTTCCGATTAATTTGTTTTCTTAAATCTTTAGTTTCTTGATCTAATTATGTCACAGTTAAATAAATAGAAGATATTAGTCCAAGATAAGTGATAAGTTAGTGTTAAAAATAGAATTTTATCTGAAGTCTTGACACTTCAAAAATCGTTATGGTATTGGATGATTATTTATAGATGCCATTTAATACAATCATCAAACAACATGAAATCGGTTATACTTATGTCCGAATGTAAGGATCGGTTTTGTCATAGTTACGGCTTAGTATAATATTATATTTGTGTTTTTATTGAAAATTAGTGTGTTTTTATTGAAAGTTAGTCAAATGCTACGTTTGGTCAGTGTTATTGCATGGAGTGGAATCATGGACCCTCAAAGTTGGTAGTATGAACCGACTGAAAGCATTTGAAATGTGGATGCACCGGAGAATGCTACGGATACCCTGGACGGATATGGTCTGCAACACTAGGGTTCTTCAAAGAACTAAAGTTGACAGAGAGTTGCTGACTAATATTAAAATCCAAAAGGTGTCCTACTTGGGTCATGTACTTAGAAGAGCAAAGTAAAAATTACTGCACCTGATCATCCAAGGCCAAATAGAGGGCCCAAAAGTTGTTGGCAGAAGGCAAATCTCCTGGCTCCGCAATATACGTGATTGGACTGGCATAAGGGGTGTTGGAGATCTTTTTCGGGCTGCCGGGGACAATGATGTCTTCTCTCAGGTGATATTCAACGTTGGGGGGACCTGATATGACACTGGGAAGAAGAAGAATTGAAAATGTCTTAGCCAAGGCTTAGTATTGTTGATATTGTTTTATTCAAATAAGTAAATCGTTGTTTTAAGGTTTACTTAAATAAATAGAAAAGGATCCAAACAAAAGAAGAACAAAGCGAGCTGAATATATGCGCAACTAGCTTAGGCAATAGCGTGAGATACAAACAGTAGAGGGAACTAATGAGCGTAGGGTTGCGCATACTCAGCCAATGCAAAATTTTCGACAAGTACAATGACAACAAGAGACTGAAGAGAAGGTCAACGAACATTTTATAGAAGAAGCACAGCAAATATTTTGTGGCGGTCGCCCACTCGAAATACTGTGGGCATTCATACACACGGTCAATGACCGATGAAATGACCTTCGCACTCCTCGATAAATCTAAATAAACAAGTCCGAAGGTCACACGCCGGCCGTTCAACCCATAGCCGAGCGGACCGCATTCCATACTAGAGAGAGAACGCACCACGGCTGTCTCGCCAGTTCCGTATTTAAATGATACCTACATACAACAATTAATCGTTTTGCATTCACAGAAACGAGACGTAGGCATATCGCGCGAGCGCATTCTCGCGCACATTCTAAAAAGATATAAATACTTACGTTACTAATAAAAATTGCACTCTCTTTCCGCATTGCAATCTAACGTGTTTTAGTATTTATCAACAAATCATCATCATCTCTTCCCTTAAGGACGATCTCCTAAAATGTGATCTTCATCAATGTTTTGAGATAAGAATTGAAGTTTGTCTTCATGACAACTTTGAAGATTTTTGAAATTCATAACAGTGGCTTGATGAATATTTTCCCCAGTGTCATGTCAGGTCCTCTCAACGTTGAATATCACTTGAGAGTAGGCATCTTTGTCCCCGGCAGCCCGAAAAAGATCCTCAACGCTCCTCATACCAGTCCAATCACGTATATTGCGGAGCCAGGAGATTTGCCTCCTGCCAACGCCTCTTCGGCCCTATATTTTGCCTTGGATAATCAGGTGCAGTAGTTGCTTGATGATGAGGCTTGATGAATACTGAATGCCAATTCTGCGTAACTCTCTATTTTGCAGTTGAGAGATCTTTTGCTAAAAATATTTAAATGCTTTTGTTCTTCTTGAAAGTGAAAACAAGTTCTCTCTACTTTTGATGGAGTTGTAAAGAAATCCAAATTTCCCATGCTACCTCAACTTTCAAATAAATATTCGTTCATTTAATTTTTTCCTCCAGAATTTTTATTCCAGCTTACTAATTCAATTTTCATTCCATGCTTTATCATGGGTTACAGCTCGTATTTCAATAAATATTAAATTATTCAATTATGTTCATCAATAGTTTAATAAAGGTTTTCTTAAAATAATATACTGAAAAATGTTTGAGATTTTTACGAATTTCAACTGAAAAATATTTTTTTAAAACGCTGGTTTTTTACATACTCCCACAGTCACATTCAGTGCAACTTTCGCTCAAGAAACCCCATCTATCTTTATTCACTTTGAATTTAGCCACCACTACTCGGAGTCTGCGATAATGCTCTTCAAGTAGGTGAAGGCAGTTGATCTCCAGACCCCATATTTTCCTTTTTTTAAGAAGAAGTTAGAATTTAAAGTTAAGTTATATACAAATTAGTTGTTTTTTTTTCTTTTATTAGCGATTCGTATGGTTTTATAACCATACTTTAAAGTTTGAAGTCATATCACCGACTGAATATTCTCGTAAATTAGGGATTCGTATGGTTTTATAACCATACTTTAAAGTTTGAAGTCATATCACCGACTGAATATTCTCGTAAATTAGGGATTCGTATGGGTTTATAACCATACTTTAAAGTTTGAAGTCATATCACCGACTGAATATTCTCGTAAATTAGGGATTCGTATGGTTTTATAACCATACTTTAAAGTTTGAAGTCATATCACCGACTGAATATTCTCGTAAATTAGGGATTCGTATGGGTTTATAACCATACTTTAAAGTTTGAAGTCATATCACCGACTGAATATTCTCGTAAATTAAGGATTCGTATGGTTTTATAACCATACTTTAAAGTTTGAAGTCATATCACCGACTGAATATCTCGTAAATTACGAAATATCAAGGTCAGAGATTGAAATGTAGCATTTAGGCCACATTATGGTTTCAGGCAGTGTCCATCATCCGTTTTTTAGTGGGATTTTTTTATTATTTATTAATTCTTTCATAATATTTGAAATAATATTTGAAAAATATATGTTGGAAAATATCAAACAATATTTTTCTTAAATATAATAAAAAAATAGCAGCTGTTTGAAATGTTTATATTTTGTTACACTTTCATACACAAAGGCCATACTTTTCCATGATTGTAAATCAGAAATAAGGGATGGGGTGTTTCAAAATAATGGACAATGTTATCTTTTCATTTTCTTTCCATTTCCGATTCGAAGAACGTCCCACGAAAATTGAAATTAGGTTAGACAAGGTTTTTCGGTTTCGATAAAACAAAATTTGGTTTGATGAAATAAATTGTTTTCTCTCGTTGAATATTTTAAACCCAAATATTATACAGTGATATTTTTTTATTTATTTTTTGAATTGTTAACCCTTTGAATAGGGGTTCGTTTTATTTAGGAAGGGAGTCGATTGGGTAAACAGAAATATTATGCAAAGATAGTAAAAAATATAATCAATATTCAATCAAGATAAAGGAGGGAA